>CM032625.1:28592598-28778340 GCA_019097785.1 Fraxinus excelsior | reverse complement strand
TCAATTTTGGAAAAAACACAGTCGCTATGTGTAACATTCGGGCGAAATTTTGAACCATAAATTGGAGTAGTTAGGGGATAATTGGCTCAATTAAATTCATGAATTGAAGGAGATGTGTTCGGCAAAAATGAGTCGTAACAATCGAAAAATTCTAAATAACAACAAATCGAATGGAGGGTTTTTAGATTGATGTTAGGCCAAGTTTAAGGTCGTCTAGATGAGGGCTAATCGAATGGGGTGTTGTCGAAAGTGGGATTGTCGACAAGAAAAGCTTTCGCTAGTTCGCTGTTTTGTCTTGAAATTGTAGCTGTTTTCCGAATGATTTGATGACAATGGTGGGATGGAAGTTGATACCATCTATGGTTGGATGCTTTAACTAACCGGAGAAGGGATTATGAAACTGCCCAAAAGATATCTTGAATTTTTTAATTTGAAATGCACTCACTTCCTCTTCCTCGTACGGGAGGTGATTATTCAAAAATGGGGATTCAAAGCCAATTTTTTGTACTAAAGTTTGAAGTCAGTCTTTAGCATTAGGAAGAATAAAATACATTAAAGTGGGTGGTGTGAAAAATAAAGTTTTAAAGATTTGAAATGGTACGTGGCACATATACAAAATATGGATTTAATTTGTTAAATAAAAAAAAAAAAAAGTTTGGATACTGAAATTGCAATTATTTATTTTTAATTTTGACATTTTTTTACTATTTTTAACGGTAAACCTTATCAGTTTTAACATCAAGGAGTTTTTCACACAAAGTTTCAAACAAAGGGGGTTTCTGCAATTTTCAATAGGTAGGGGGATATATCACAATTGGAAACGTTTTTAAGGGAGTTCTTATTAATCCAAATTTTAAACACATTATATCTTGTTTAATACGCTTTAATATCACATTCTTGAAATTTCATAACGCAACACCTTGTGGCATGAGCTTATGACAGCCATGCACCACCACCTATATCTGCATTTTTGAATGCACCCTTTTGAAATCGAAACATCTACAAGATTGGGGCACAATGCCAAAAAAAGGAAGAATCAGCTAAAACTAGACAAAGAGGTCCTTGACGTCTTAAAAGGCACTATGATCTTAGGGGATTTGGACAATGATTTTAAGGAACGCAAGCTTTTAAAATCGGCATTGAACCATACAATGATACAATATAGAAGATTCATATATTACAAACCTAATCACTGTTAACAAAATACTACATAACTGCTCATACATATTATTGTTTCCTTTCCACGTATCAGTGCTAAAAAACAGAACATAACAACTCATATCGGTTGCATATTCTGTTTCATCAATCACAACATTTTATGACGTAATACTAGAGAACAAGGTTGCATATTCTATTTCATCAATCACAACATTGTATGACATAATGTTAGAGAACAATGAAGCAAGATCCACAACCAACAAGTCCTAGATCAATGTAAGATTGTTGTTCCCATGGTTGGGACGAAGGCAAACACGGACTTCATGTTCTTCTGGTCCCTCGCGGAGTTTTGGCACCAAGATTTCGAGCATTGTTTGTGGCCAATCATAGTATGCTTCTATATTAGCATCTTCTGGAATTCGGGTTGAAAGTGGGATTTCTCTAACAAATTCTCCAAGGGGGCAGTGCTCTGAAGATGGATCTGTAAGCTTGAAAGTCCTGTTGCGCCTCTTGATAAACGGTGTGCCGGACATACTGATACAAGACACCTTGACGATTCCATGAGTGAGTGTGTTCCTCCATGAAACTTTGACTCTATGAAGATCAACGAACGGCAAGCTGATTACAATCAGAAAACCTTCTTTATCTTCGTAGATTGTTTTGGCAGCTGTGATTGGTCCATAAACATTCCCAAGCACCCCGCTGAATTCCTTCAGCCAGTGTGGTTTACAATGAATTTCCATATCAGAGATTCGATCTGAAGGTGCACTTTTTGCCAAATAACAATCATCTTCGTTTCCAAGTGAGATGAAACCCTTCTTTCTCTTGATACTAACGGGTGATAGATCAATCACATCCCCATTGCTATGATTGGCTGGCTGAGTCGATAGATGTAGTGCAGATTTGTTAAGAAACTTCTTTGAGTAGGTGCATAGATTACTGTTTATTGGAGGAGGCAACCTCTCAAGTTCAAACTCAGTGGTTGGCATATTTCTCCACGAACTGTAGTCGATTGCTTCAGGTGGGATGGTGAAGTTCGGGTCCCTTCCCGTGAGTTCTGCCCATCTTCTGCGGTCATCTTCATCAAGATCCGTGAGATTGGGTGAAGGAACGACCTCAATGCCATGAATACACTGAGGGTTAGACAGACCCCTGTAATGCTTACGTTGCATCCTATGGGATCGAACAAAACCTTTATCAACACTAAATGGAAAGGGTCGATCCCCTTGACGAGAATGCCCATTCATATAACTTCGCAGCTGCATCTTACCCAGAGCATTCTCAGGCTTTTCCTTGAAAACCCACATGTAGATATTCTCCATATCATGTTGAACCAAAAAACCTTCGACCTCAAGATTAGATTTATCAAAACCAGAAACTCCATTACCGTCAAGCACGATCTTCACCTTCGATTTCTCCTTCATGACTGGCTTAAAGTAGAAGTTGAAGAAGAACCATGCACCCCAGACGCTATCCATTCTATTCCCACATTTCTTCACAAACTTGTGCACGCTCTGAAAACTTTCAATCTCATAAATTTGAGAACCTAGTCTAGCATCAAGAATATCACACTTTTCAGGGTTCCAAGATTGTGGAGGGGGTGTTTGCTCGGCTAAAGGGGGTAAATTGATATCTGGTGGACGAACAACTTGGCAATTCATCTTGTGATTTAGTTCGTCACATGCTGATGCACTTAAATCCATGGACAAAAGGGTTGAAGGATGATGATTCTCCATTGACAAAGCTGTAGCAAGAGTATCTTACATCTGACAAACTATTCTGGGATCTCGGAAATTTGTTCCTTTTCAAATTGCACTGGAGACCGGGATTGGGATTATACGGTTTTTCCAATGGCAATTGCTGATGGCGGGTCTAAAGATTTTATCCCAAGAACCATTTTGATAAACTACGCATCTTTATAAATACCTCCACCATGTTAACCAAATACCCCCTAAATTTAAACATCTTAACCTTAATTTTCCCACAACTATACTAAAACCTAAAGGTCATAGGTCAAAGAGTTAACAAATGGATAAACCCAATTACTTCCCAAATCAAGAACAATAACAAGAAAATTAAACTATATCAAGAAGAACAAGAGAAAGCTAGACGAATACTATATCTAAACAAAACCCAAGAATCTTTTTGAATCAGACCCATAAATTCCAGTATTTGTAATCCAAAATCCTGAGGGAAAGATACATAAATATATGTATCTTTATTTTATTAATCTGCAACAGAGTCCAATAGCAATATATAGTACGAGTGGAATGAATGCTACCAATCTATGAAGCCAAGTCCCAGGAACAGAACCAAATCAGAGGGGATTTTGGAAGAATACCTTTTGGGATAAGCTTCCACAACCAAGAATCCAGAGAGATTCGGGAACTCTGAAGAATTAATGGCCCTAACAGTCCTCATCTTCTCTATAATCTATCACCCTTCAAGAAGTCTACTACAATTATCCAACTCGCAAGAACTTTAGTCAAAAGATCTATATATGATTCATATACACGTTATCTAAGCAATTTAGAGAGAGAAAGAGACATTACTACAGAGAAAAGATGCGATCACAGCTTTGTTTTTGTTTCGTATTGATTGTTTGTGATCTGGGTGTGATACGAATCAGAAATATAAACGTCGGGACGAATTATCAATTTATAGTTAGTGGGGTGGGGTGGGGTGGGTGGCGTGGGCGTAGTAGTGGGCTGGCCCAACAAAAGATTTGGGACCTTTCTTTTTTATTTTGCAAGAGTGGGATGACGATACCAAAATATTCGCATTGTATTATTGAATTTGAAATTTAGTGCTTAGGTTTCTCTATCAATACTTGCGAAGGGGATGGAATAACTTTTCTATTGTACATTTGACGTCGGGTATAAAAATATACAATTTTCACTAAAATTCGCACGAAAGAAACGACATCAAATAAACTGGCTAACTAAAAGATTGGGACTCGACTATAATGGATGAAAATATGAAATAATACATTCGAACTATGTCAATAAAAAGAAAAGACACAATGTACACAAGCTTCTGGTAATATGCGATTAAATGTATGAGACTGTAGAAATTAACTTGCTTAAAGTACTCAAACTTCAAAGCATATTGATGCTAGCGGGTTAGAACCGGAATGAAAAAAAAAAGTATATGTATCAAAAGTTATATAGACAACTAAAAAAACAGACATGTTTTATACTCGAGACTTTAAACATGTTTGTTAGTATGATTTGAAGTGATACAACGATGTTACTCATCATTGACTTCCCTTCTCAAATTAATCACTATTTCTTATTAGGCATTTATCTAATTTTGTCTAGTAAAGTTGAGGGAAATTAGGTGTAACGGGAAAAATCTGCTAAATACATTGAACATAGATGTCATCGCTCTTTGACTCAAGGGACCACTCCAACACCAAAGGCGAGGACCCAAGAGATTTCTCTATAAAGGAACAAAAAGGTATGTTGGATTTTATAATGCTGTGTGGTGGTGTTAGAAAATAACTTGAATTTTCTTAAATAAAAGAAAGGATATCTTTTCAAAGGATTCGAACAATTTCTTTTTTCCTTCGTTTCAAGAAAGTACTTTTTTTTTGGTTACGTTATAGTCAGATAGGCTTATACCATTATGCTCATGAGCAAAATGTTTGAAATTTTAATTTTTCATTGTCATATACGAAGAAATTTAAGTTTTGTTTGATGTAAATATTTTTAGAATAGATTTTGTGAAAAATATTTTTTTTTTGGAGAATGTTATTAGGAAGAATATTGGGTCTAACTCAACCTAACAAAATCGGCTTGTTAGGAGATGATTGACATCACCTTATTAAGTGAATCGTGTAAATATCACCAGCCAATGTGGAACTCTAATACGTCCTCTCACGCACAACTGTGAACAATTCGATATTGGGTGCACCCAATATTGCAAAACTGAGTCTGCTCTGATACCATATTAGAAATGATATTAGGTCTAACTCAACCTAACAAAATCGGCTTGTTAGAGAAGGATTGTCATCACCTTATTAAGTGAATCGTGTAAATATCACCAACCAATGTGAGACTCTAATAAATGTGTGATTAAAATTGTAGGTTCACGTACAAAATTATTTTATTGGAAAAATATGTGATTGAAAATGATTTTTTTTTTAAAAAAAAAAAACTCTGCCAACCACGTTTAGAATTCAAAACCATTTTTTAAATAATACATTATGCTTCTTCAATCATCACATAATTAATTGATGTTTACAATGCAATTAACCTCTTTATGACTTTATCTAGTCAATATGCAAAATCATTAATTGATAAAAAAATAGTGTCATTTGTCATTTTGTCTTGCACGTGCCATAATATATGGTTGCCGGTTAAATCAGATCTTAATAATTATTAATGAACGGCTGAGAAAGCAAATTAATCATGATAGCGTGAATTATTTATGTATTATTTGTTGGAAAAAAAATAATAGTAAAGTGCAGAAAAAATTTATCAATAGATCGAGTCTCGTGACAGCACGATGTCCTAAAGCGAAATTGCCCTTCGATAACTGCTGCGACCTCCGTGGACAATCACCTCCAGGATACAACGATCAAATAAACCAATTGTGCATCAATCACAAAAGGTTTTCAAAACTCTCAAGTGTACTCCAAAAAATATGAAAAGACAATTTGAGTATAATATCTTACTGTATATATGAAGAGACAATTTCGTTTTTGTTGTAGTAGTTTTCTAAAGTCCAGAAGTGAGTTTATATAGCCAGAAAATAGAGGTAACTGCATACCCCATGATCCAGTATTTAATTACAGTTTTAATGGCCAATGGTAATGGGTTGTAACTACTGGACAGTTAAAATAATTATGTTTTACTGGCTAGTTGACCCACTAAACAATTTCGAAAATAATTAAAAAATAATAATAGTGCGTGAGGTGTGGCTCGAACCCCTGACCTCCCAATCAAAGACTTTTTAATATAGTGCGTGAGGCGTGGCTCGAACCCCTGACCTCCCACACAAATTCCACATTTTTTACCAGTTGAGCACTTTATCTTAATTAATTATTTCTTTCACATATTATATTTATTGTATAAATATATAACATTATTCTCATTCTCTTATGAGAAACAAACTATTTCATCAAGTCGTAAATCGAACAAATTGGAGAACAAAATCTTTAGCCCTTCTTCAACTAAAGTCCCGAACAACTCAAAAAATTTGAATAAATTTTGTAATACTAATAAAAAGCATTATCGTCTATCTGATTTTATCGAGTAATTATTTCGTATTTACAATATTCAGAATATTGTAGCAAATAAACCTTGATTAAATTTAGAGTGGCCTAAGTGAATGGATGGAGAGAGTGATGTTTTATAAAAGTACATTCAAGTGACAATAAATTAAAACTTCAAAGTCCATTATATGATAGTGAGCACATGAAAATGCACTTTTGCAACTTTTTTTCCCAAGCTAAAGGACGCAATATGGTAAAAGTGCACTCTTATTAGGATTATCACCTTCTTCATAATGTAAATTATTGATAATTAATTGATTTTGTATAAATAATTAGTTAATCATAGATTAGTTAATCATTATCATATAATGGGGAATTATTGAGCACGTATTCGCCTATTACTTGGTAGCTTCACGTTTCAAGTCCATTACACGCTATATAGAAAAAAGAGGAATGCTATTTAGCAGTGAGGATCCACCTAACTTGAACAATGAGTGATGCATTTTAATGTTAAGTTGTAGAGCTTAATTATTGTCGTCTGCAGAATCAGTACTCACATTGAGGGGTTAGAAAAGATAGCGTACTGCAATTTCTCTTATTTTTTTCATTATAGTGAATTACTAGAGTCACGGAGGAGGATGTAATTTCATATTAAGGAGATTCTATATAAATCTTACATATTCTTATGTGTTTATTTTTCTTCATGCGATTTAATTGTTATCAATGGTATAAAATTATGTTTTCTAATTTTCAATATTTAATTCACTGAGCAATGCTAGGTGAATTACCACAATTGACTCTATAATTCACTTTCTAATTTTAATGGGACAAGACTTAAGAGGAAAAAGAGTACGACAACTCATCTAGTTTTAATCAATGAAAATTATATCGAGCCATTCACATGTGCGCCAATATTTTCAATACCACAATTGACCTCAAAAAAAAAATTTTATAAAGCCAACGGTATATTTCTCTGTAGATATCGATAAGGTTTTCTCTTCTTTTAGAGATTTCGTGTGTTTCTCGATCATAGATATTTTTTCAATCTCTTATTTCTTTTGAAAGCATGAATATTCGTTCCATGATATGTGGGCACGCAACGGGATCCTTTTCATGGTTGATGTAACATTAAAGCGTACAACATATATTTACTCTTCCTCATGATAATATCACTAGAATACTTTATGCATATTAAATCCTTTAGAAATTTATATAAATAATATTAATAGTCCCGTTAAATAAATTGATAATAATCGAGCATAGCAAAATTCATGCATTTTTGTGGAATAGAGATGATTTGAAAATTCCAAATTTTGGGATTTATTGAAGAAGTTTGCTCACCCTATACAAGTGTCGATGCAGTTTTGGCAGCAATACATTTTTTGGATAGTGCCCAATGACCTGTCAACATGTTCTTACAAATTCATTGTACATGCAACAAAGTCCATTATTGAATGATAGACGTGAGGACATCATTAATGTGACTTCTAGCTTGTCTTGTTAAAATTATATTTTAGGGATAATTGAAGATGTGGCCCCAAATCTTTTATTTTCTTGCAGATTTTATCCAATCTTTTTATCTGTATAACACACAATTTCAAACCTTTAAAATAAGAGAAAATTGCAGCAACGATCCCAAACTTTTTCGTTTTTTACATACTTTAACTCAACCTTCACTTTGTGCTACCATAAGTCCCAAACCTTTTAAAAATATGCAGCAGAGGTCTAAATCCGTTAGTTGACCAAGAAATAATAGATTTTGATCAATTTTGACAAATTTAAAAAGGGCAAAATGGTAATTATACAATTTTCTCATTAAATAAAAAATAAAAAAACCTCCCTTCCCAGGCAACATTGTCGCACCGCCTATCTCCTGTCGGCACCACCATCGTCTTTTTGCCGCCGCCGCCACCACATGGTGTACTGAGAATCTTTATGTCATTTTTGGAACAAAGCTTTGAAATCATTGCCCAATCGATCTCCAATTAGTGGTGGCAATCGAGCCGAGTAGTTCGTCGGCTCGCCCGCTCGGCTCGTACTGTAGCGACCCACGAGCCACTCGGGCTCGTCAAAAAATGAGCCTGAGCACGAGCCGAGCAGGCCGGCTCGGTAGGCGAGTCGAGCCTGCTCGGCTCGTTTTAGACGAGCGGCTCGTCCAATTTTTTTTTTTTTTTTTTTATATAAGGACAGTTACCAAAAAAAAAAAATCAAATCTCACAAGCCGAGCCGAACCGCTCGGCTCGTGGCTCGTGGCTCGTGATAGACGAGCTCGTGGGCCGAGCCGAGCTCGCCCACGAGCAACGAGCCGAGCTTTTAAGCTCGGCTCGTTTTGTAACGAGCCACGAGCTCGGCTCGTAGGGCAACGAGCCGAGCTCGTGGGGCCGGCTCGGCTCATTGCCATCTCTATCTCCAATCGGGTGAAGAAATCCAATTTGACTCCCTATTTTTAAAGAACATTTATAAATTTAGAGAGTAAATTTTTTAAATACTCCAACATGCTCTTTATATTTTACACTTAATTTTATTACTCAAAAAAAAAATTTATTGATTTTTCCTATTTTTATTTTCATTAGCTTTCCTCTAAATATTTATATTATTTTCCTCAATTGAAAATTGAAATAATTTGAATGCATTAAATTATAGAGAGCGAGTTTTGGAAAACTAAACATACTCTCTAAACTCATGTTTAACAACTATTATTTGGGAAAATAATATTTTGAATAGTGATTTTTAGGAAAATGTGGTTAAAAAGTATGAAAAACATTTGGATTTACAAGTAGAATATTTTATTGTGTGAATGTGTGCTGAAAATAAATATGTATAGACGAGTTTTCAAATAATGATTGTCAAACAGTGGCTAAATTAAAATATTAATTTAAAGAGTCTTCTAGAGTATAATAATTTTAAGTGTTGACTATTTAAAATAGACAGCGTCTTATATTTAAAAAATCTATTAGAGATGCTCTTAACCTTGATATTTTATCTTTTGTGAATTATCCTCTATTTGATAGATTTTTTTTTTTTTTTTTTGGAAAGAATGAGTTTTTGAATAGTAAATTTTACGTGAAAAATGTTTTATTGTGAGAATATGTGATTAAAAATGAGTACGAGAAAAAAAAAAGAGAGAGAATGAGAATGAATGATTGTCAAACAAGGGTTTATTGTGCAAGCTCATTTTTAGAATGTCGAAATGATGAAGTGGATATGTTGCGTTGTCTCTCTAAGAGCCTGTTTGGTACGGCTTAAAATCCAATTAAAATTGAAAATATGACCGTTATTGGATCTCACCCATCTAATAAAAGTCAACAATAACAGCTATATTTTCAATTTTAATCTGATTTTAATCTCTACCACACACCCTCTAAATGTAATACTTTAGAGTGCGCTTAGTTTGCTCTTTTCGCCTCATTTTCAGTTTTTAATTTTCCAAAGTATTGAAAATGTGTTTAATCTGTTATTTTTGAAATTGAATTTTTGGAAACAAGAATAAATTCATAACATAAAACTCAAAACTCATTTTTTTATGTTTTCAGTGAAAATTTTAAAAATACTCCAAATATGGAAAACAAGAATTTAAATAAAATTTAAATATGTATATAATTCTAAAAAATTAAAATTAAAATTTTGAAAAATAAAGATTATAAAAATTTTAGAAAAATAAAAATAGTTCTAGCTCTTAATGACTACTTACACAAAAAAATTTAAATAAATATTTAAATAAACATAGAAAAAAATATTTCACTATATTTTCAAATTAATTTATTATTTTAAGATTTTAGTAAGAAACAATACTATAAAATTCACCAACTTTAAAATGTAAATAATACTTGGACATTATTTTAATGTGAAATTGTTCTTTTTTACTAAATAATCAAATTTAATGGAATACAATGTAATAAAACAAATTTTCAAAATTACAAATCAAACAATTTTTTTAATTTCTACTTTGAGAAATAATTTTTCAAATTGACAAACCAAATATCTTTTTAGAAATTTTAAAACAAGCCCCGAAAAAAAAAAAACAAAAAATGAATTTAAAACTTAAAACTGAAAATCTAAACACAAATCAAAGAGGCCCTTAAATCTTGAGTCCTTTCATGAAAAAAAAACTCGAGTACCTAACAAATCCAGGCAAAAGAATGTAGGGACAAACTCGTGAAATCAAATCCCGTTTATAAAGCGTGCAAATAATAGCGTGAAATAACTTCCCTCTTTTCAGTTGTCAACACCAATTGATTACTGTCGTAGAATCGTCGATCCACCATTGTATCGATCGTCAGGTTCTTCGCTTTGCCATTTTGTTGAAAAATAAAATGGATTGAGGTAATATATATATATAACACGATATGAAATATATGATTGCAAATAAACAATAAGATAAAAGACAAATAATTAATTGATAGAGGAACAAATTATTTTATTCAATTGACTAATATGGAGAAAACAAATACAATAATTATGTCTACACAATTATTATATATTTCAATACTATAAACTTGTGAAAAGTGTCTAGTATTTATAGGGGTACATATCAAACCCTAAAAATACCACAAAGATGGAAACAAAATAAAAAATCACGTGGAATAAAGAAAATAATATTTTTTCAATAAAAACAAGTCAAAAGAAGGAAAAATATTTTCTCAAAAATTTAATATAATTTGGATAAAAAAATCCAACAATCTCAACCTTAACACAAATTCCAATACAACAAACGAAACTACAAAATTTCTCCACCTAGAAAAATAAATCTGATTGCAACAAAAGATTCGAACTCCTCAATAAGAACCAAACTTTCTCCAACACAAAAATACTCTTCCTCCACGATATCCGACACGGATACATAAATCCAAAAACCGAGTTCTCCAAAATTCACAAAGAATTAAAAAATAGTAAACAGTGTCGAAGCACATTTTCTAGCAGAATCAACTCTCTATACTTTCATAGAAGGCCCCTAATTAATCTCAATACCTTTAAAAACGCTAAAAGCACGTGCGACCAAATTAGCACCTACATACCTATCTCTAATGAGTCTATCTCTAGCAGTTGAATACGATGGAATCGTAGGTAAATATGGCAAAGCGAAATTACATATATCCTCCAAACTCGACTGAGTAGTATTCTTCAATGTGGACTTTGAACCAAATCTCAAAGGTACAATACCAAACTAAATCTCTACCACGGTATTAAATCTGTGCTGACTTTTCTTCACAAATTATTCCCGATCTTGCAAGATGTATAATAAGACCCATTTCGGTTTTTCAATACAACATGAACACCATTTCAAATCCTCAAGACTCCACCTCCTCCAGAGAACGTGTACCTTTTTTTTTTTATCAAGAGTACTTAGGGTTAGACAAAACTCCCGAACCTAACCGAATTGAGCGATTCTTCACAAGTTAAATACCCGAGCGGGTATTTGAATCGAGAACCGATGAGTTTGATTCGGTTCTCGATTCTAGATGAAGAACCGAATCTAAATAATTTTTTTATATTAAATTAATTAATTTTTTAAATTTTTTCTAAACAAATTAGCAAATTAACTAATTTAATGATTAATGCTCAAACTCCCAAGCCAAGTCCATGCCTAACTAGCTCAGCTCAACCCAATTTCTAAATTCAATTTTTTGTTTTAATTTTTTGGCCCAATTGTTAGCCCAAGATCTAGACATTTTTTAAATTTTTATCATTCTCTTTTCAATCTCATACTTTCATTCGATAAGCACAAGTCAACTAACCCTAAATCATTTGATAAATTGAAAACCTACATCTACATGCTCAAATCGAAGCTGTCGACTGTCGAGTCTGACTTCCCTTCTTAAACTGCCCATCGAAGCGACAAATAAACATGTCATTAGTTGTATTTATGTAGTGTTAATATAAATATTAAAAAATTAATTATGATACATAATCGAACCGAACCGTTCCATAATTATATTTGGACCTGACGGTTCCATTTATTGAATACTCGAAAATTTTGGACTGAACCGAAGCGGATCATGTCCAACCCTAAGAGTACTCGACGAAATGAGATTCTTCTTCAAATCTGGAATATGTCGAACGTGATTAAGTGTTCTACATATTCCATCCACCAACTTTAATCTAACTCTACCAATATGAGCTACCCGACGAGGTTTTTTGTTACTCATGATAATGACACCTCACGTTACAATTTTATGTTTCAAGCAAATCCTAATTGGGACACATATGAAATGCACAAGTTATATTCAAAACCCATTCCTCGTCAAATTTAGATTCCATGTCAAAAATCATCAAAACATCTCTATCACTCAAATAGTTCTCGGCTATGTTGGTCTCATTTGAAGTATTTGATTGCTTACCATTATTTAATGTGTCATTTCTTTTTGCAATAACAACAAACCTAATTATTGAAATTTGATCTCGACTTATCCCTTCTCCGATCACCATGAACAACGAAGCATTCTCCATCTCTGGCCTTCTCCGTCTCTGGCTTTTGATTTCGTGATGAAATCTGCAAGTTGAGAGTAGGAAGACGTGTGATTAAACAATGATAAACAATGACGGAAATAGCCATGTATATATCTTATAATGCACATTGCAACGCTTCAATAGGTTGTTTGATTTCTGATGAAGGCAAAATAATAAGGGAACAATACATAATTACCACATTATAAGTACACATTTCAAATTTCACAAACTCCCTACAAAAATTCAAAAATCAGGCGATAATTAATAATAATATAATATATTATAATTTTTTATTAAATATTATATACCTAATTAACTCCTACAAATCTTAATATACCATATTTAAAAGATTTTTCTCACAAACCCTCCCACAACCGAACGTCTCTTTCTCTCTCTACAAACCCGTCTCTCGCCAACACCACAAAACTCAGAAAAACTCACCGTTTATCCTTGATTTCAAGCCAAAATCAATGAATTAAGGTCACAATCCCATCGAAATACCTCTGATTTTTACTTCTTTGGAGAAGTTGAAGCTCGCTGTGGAGGAATTGGATTTTCCCAAAGCAAAAACTGAACTCCCGAGGTCTGATTTTTAAGGTAAACGTATAATCACTGTTCGAGAGAAATTGAAGTTCTCTATAGAGATACAATCAAGGAATGAAGTCACAATTCTATAGAGATACATATGATTTTCATTGTTCGAGAGAAATTGAAGTTCGGCCGTAGAGGAATTGGATGTTCTGGGTATGATTAAGAATGCCAGTTTTGCACGTTTGCCTGTTATACAGAGGTCACACGTCGCTTATACTAGTGAATGATACATGCAAGTATGATGAATTGCTTGAGCTCGTTCTCTCAGAATTGGGGCTTAGTGGTGCAAACTTAGCTGTGACATTAACATATTCTTTGGATTCTAGTTTACCTCCAGTTCGGATTTTGAGCAATAATAATGTCCTAACATATTTGAGGTTAAAATCTTTGGATGGGGTTGTATCGAGTTATCCTATTATGGTTGATGTTATCTCTACACTTTCATGGCAGTCAAGATGTACATTGCAATGCCCAGATTCGTTGACTAGTTCGGAGTCATTAGCTAGAGTGTTTTCTTTAGAACAAATAGCTCAAGAAATTTGTGACTCCGTTGTGACCGTTGACAGAGAAAACATTGAAGAGGATGTGACATTGGTATCTGAAACAAATGTTAGAGCAGTAGTGGAGAGAAATGTTTTTCGCAACAAGGACATATTAAAAATGAGTTTGGCCTTCTACGCTATACAAAACGAGTTTGAATATAAGGTGTTTAGATTAGACAAGAAGGAGTACGTGGTAAAGTGTGTGCATAATGATTGCAAATGGATATTTAGATCTTCACGCTTGGGAGAAACGAAAATGTTTAAGATCAGGGAAATGTCTAATGGTCACACATGCTCGATGAACACTGTTTTAGGATCTCATCGGCAAGCATCTAGCTCAATTGTGTCAAACTGCATCAGGTACAAATACAACTCTTCACGTACAATATACACTCCTAATGATATCTCGAATGACATGTTACATGAGTATGGAGTATCAGTGAATTATGTGAAAGCGTGGAGGTCACGTGAACAAACATTAAAATTGATTAGAGGTGATCCAACGACATCGTTTCAGTTGCTGCCATCTTATTTTTTTATGCTAGAACAGATGAACATGGGAACACTCACAAGAATAGAAACAGATCATTTAAATAGATTTAAATATTGTTTTATGGCTTTGGGTGCATCGATTGCTGGTTGGAAATATTGTAGGCCAGTCATTGTAGTTGATGGCACGTATTTAAATGGCCACTATGGGGTACACTCTTCACTGCTTGTACACAAGATGCAAACAATAACATCTTCATACTAGCTTTTGGTGTTGGGGATAATGAAAATGATAAGTCATGGAGATGGTTTCTTGAGAGGTTGAAGAGGGCATACGGATCGAGAGACGGATTATGTATAGTATCAGATAGACATAATAGCATAAGAAATGCTATTGAATTTGTATATCCAGAGGCAATGCATGGGATCTGTTCATACCATTTGCTTAAAAACTTGAAGACTCGTTACGCAAAATCAGGTCACAATGTCACACATGCTTTCAATTGTGCTGTCAGAGCCTATACAGTGGATGAATTTGAATACCAAATGCAGCAATTAGACTCAATTAATGAAGAGATCAGGGAATATTTGGTATGTGACTGTCTGTAACATATATTATGACTTCCTGTGACTTGTTCTGTGATATTTTATGAATGTGCCCATATGTGACCTGTTTTGTTACTTATGCCTGAATATATTATCTAATAACTAAAATTATTTTTTAGATGGATGTTGGATATGAAAAATGGTCAAGATTGCACATGCCAAACAATAGATACTCTACTATGACATCAAACATAGTAGAATCTGTAAATGCAGTCACGAAGGCGGCAAAGAATTACCCAATTCAAGCACTTCTAGAATCATTGCGGCAAACAATCCAATCTTGGTTTTGCAATAATAGGGATAATGCACATGGCACTTTCACAAAACTTGCAACCAAATATGAGAAGCTGCTGAGGGAAACAAGCAATGACGTGAGAAATCTAAAGGTAAAAAAAGCAAACTATGTATATTATGTTGGTCACAGGTATAACTTTAAATATTTTTTTTTTTCAGGTTTCACCTGCAAGTCACACTTTGTTTGAAGTGAGGGACAATTCTTCATCGTACATGATTGATATAATTCAACGTACATGTAGCTGTAGAATGTTTCAAGTGGATCAACTTCCCTGTCCACATGCACTGGCGGTAATAGCAACATTAAAGCTGGATGTGTATGACTTTTGCTCGGTGTATTACACAAGAGATGCATATTTGAGTACCTACAAAGAGACAGTCTTTCCTGTATGTAATAAATCGGAATGGAGTTTGCCGGAAGATGTGAATAATAGAGTTGTACTTGCTCCAATCCAAAAGAGAAGCTCTGGCAGGCCAACTGAGAGGAGGAAGAAACCAGCTTGTGAGAGATCACAAGTTGTGAAATGTGGAAGATGCGGTGAATCTGGTCACAATCGTCGAACGTGTAGGAACATGGTGCCACTTAACCAGAACAACGGCAAATTGAAAGCAAAGAAAGATCCAAACATATTCAAATAGCTTAGCATAGTATTTTTTTATTTTTTACATGAGGATATTCATTGAAATTGCAAATTGTTTCATTTTATTGCCAAACTATGTATTGTTTGGATTATATGAGTTGACTGATTTGTGCATAGAGCTTATATTACATTTCAGGGGGTCACACGTTTCTGGGAATGGCTGTGTAAACATACAGTGATTGTAAATTGTTTTTGACCATCTGTGACCATCTGTGACCACAAAAGGTAGTAACAAGCTATGGGATTTTTGTTTGGCTGTGGCTGTCTGCGATCAACTATAAATAAAATACAAAGTTAATTGTTGAGTGTTTTGACTGAGTTTGAATGTCATCTTAGCCTAGATGTGACCAATTCTGTGCATATTATGGGGTATAAATCATACATTTTAAATATATGTGACCATTTGTGACAAATTGTTTCCATTTGTGACCATTTGTGACTCAGACTTATGTAAGACATTAACTGTCTGTGACTAATTGTGTCCGTTTGTGATCATTTGTAACCTGTTCAGACTGCAAATATAAACACTCCTCCATAACATACTTGAATGATATTAACAAAACCACACATAAAAGAGAAATAATTTCACTTCCTTTGTTCAAACTAGACAAAAACAAATTCACATTCAATTTCAAAACATATTACAAAACATAAATGTACATCTAACTTTGAACACATGTTTTGTCTAACTTTGAACAACTATCAACTTAATGTATCATCAAAACAATTCTATCAACGGTAGTTCAGTCATTTGACTTTGATTTTCCCCTTCCAACCTGCCTCAATTGTCTATTTTTAAACAACAATGCAGCAATTTCAAGCCTGGCATTTGCAGCATCAAATGACATTGGCATTTTGGCAAGATCATTGTGCAACAAATACTGTGCATACTTTATGACAAAAACACCACAGTCATGCCTGTAATATTTAACACAGAAAAACCATAAGTAACCTCAAAATATTGACGAAAAATGACAAAACTTGTAATGCCCATAATGAAACTTACGCATTTTGTTGTTGAGGTAAACCGCTGACAATGTTAACATGCATGTCACTGGATATGTCACCTATTTCATCAGGAGTTTCCATCCACAATCCGACCACTTTTAACAAATGTGTAAGAGTCTTCACAAGGGGTAAGACCCCTTCACGAACCTTATGATCCTTGTACGATTTGTTGCTTGAATTGAATATGTACAGGGTCCGGTTATTAATGTCAAGCTGCCCCAACATCCAATGAGCATGATTTGTAGGCATAATGGGCATCAACACAAATTCAACTTCTCTCCAGGGAGTATTAAATGATAACCGTTCACCATTGATGGTTTTGATTAGGTCCTCCTTCTCATTCACAATGCTTGGATCGTCAACAAATTTGGAGTATAAAGTCCGGATTGTCAAATCAAATATACAGTCTGTCGTTGCTGCTTTCGTCTTCACACCTTCCCCAAACTTGGCAAGTTGTCTTATGTAATGAAAACAAGCATCCATGTGCTGTAACAACAAAGAGCATACATAAGTAATGTGAACTACTATGAATATGTGAAAAAATGGCAGCAATATTATACCGTGCTGCTCAATGATGAATCAGAATTGATCAACGTATGCCACCAAGTTTTATGGTGAACGGGAACATTGCCACAAACAAATTGAGGACTTATCACATTATCTGCATCGCTGAACTTTACCCTGTACACACATGTATGCACTCATCAAACCAATAATAACAGGTCACACTTTGACACAGATATGACACAATGACAGGTCATCAAACAAATAATAACAGGTCACACAGAGACACAAAAACACTTATAACCACATTTCATGTACCTGTTCTTCGGCTTGTATCCTCTGTCAAACCAATTCTGGAATGCACTCATATCTGCACTATCAACTCCCTTCGAATAATTTTGGAACACAATGTTTCCACATGTAGTTTTTGAGCCAGTAGCAACATGACGTGCATCAACCTTAACAAAAGGTGACTGCAGATTTTTTGATGGCTTTTGAGCTCTCTTCACAGGTAGTCCAGAGGATGGAGGTGCAGGAGTATCTTCCTGAATCAAAAATATAAAAAGAAAAGTTATTGAATTAGTGTATGCTAATCTGATAATCAGTATGAATTTATAATATGAAATACTAAGTTAAACTGACATCTTCGATCTGACATTGTGTAGACTCCAACACCCGTGCAATAGCCTCATCAACATGCTCCTGCAATTCTTTACTAGCAAAGAATGCATCATCAGAGTCTTTAGGACTCTGTGACTGACCAACACCAAGATTAAATGAAGGAGAGTCGAGAACGTAGTCAGCATGAAAGCAATGTGAAGACTCAGGTGGCATGTGACCTTTGTCCTCTTCTTCAACGACATTATCACCTTTTGGCTCAGGTTCCATGTGACCCTTGCCCTTTCTGTCAACCACCTCATCAACTTTTGGCTCTTGTTCCCTCGAACCATCTTTACCACTCAACTTTGTCTGAACTTCATCCATCACCGAAGATAAAATGTCACTCACAGATTCAACAAAAGATCTAAGAGACAATCTGATGTCGTTCAAGTCATCTTTCAACCCATTCTGACTCTGAATGACCTCATCGAGCTTCAAAAAACTTTTTGAATGACGCATTTTGTCATTCATGTCAGACAGTTCTGACTTCATTGACAAAAGCTCATCTTTCAGCTGTTTGTTATCCACATGAAGCTTAGTTATTTCCTCATCCATCAACTGCTTCAATCGACCACATTCCTGGAAAAAAAAATTGTAGTTAGTAGAATTATGATCGTATAATTGCTTCTATGTCTTATAAAAATTAAATTACTTACACTGACACATGAACAATCGGGATGATAAGAAGAATGAGGCTGAGCAGGAGAGCTAGAGCTAGCAGCCCCTGTCTGTTTTTGAGGCAGTGGATCAACAAAATCATCATCCGAATCTCGAACATATACCTTTGACACCGGGGGAGTAGACTCATTTTTTACTACTGGAGTTTTAGAGCTTGTACGGTTCTGATTCGGTTGTCTAGGTTTCGAGTACTGCACACCTGTCGATTGAACCCAACATACAGAACAACAAAATTAATTATCACAATAATACAAATTAGGTCACAATAAGTCACAAGTAACATATTTCAGGTCACATGTCATAATATATCTGAAATTCATATTCAGAACCTGACATATATGGCATCGTGAGCTCTACTTCAGATGGATCAATGTCATTTATCACAACCTGTTTGACATAAGATGGAAAAAAGTTTAGCATGTGTCGTTTTAACTATGTATAACTAATCAAATGAGTACATAACAATTCAAGGGATATTTCAAAACTTACATTCTCACTTCCAAATACTCTGTCATCCAACATTGCCCCAGAAGGATGTTTGTGTGCACTCCAATTCATAATTCGTGGATGTTTCTTACAAATTTTTGTGGCCACATTCCCCTCAAGTGCAGGTATGCACTCGTACAACCACACCTGGAAAGCCACTAAAAACCCCATCAATCTGTAGTGACTTGTTTGTTTTGTTAATCCCTTCCTTAATGAAGTCAATGTGGTCTCAAACAAATATCTGCCCCAAGGGAACATTCCAAGAGTGGTAAAATCGTCGGCAAGTGCAAAAATGTATTGATCCACGACCTTCGGGTAGGGTGTAGCAAATAGATATGAGGTGATAAGATAAACAATGCCAATCTTAACCACGTCAAGGTCTGGTGCATCATCCAGTGAAAGAAATACTCTATTCACATCTTCACTTGTGACAACTTTTAAATCACTGAAATAAGTATCCTTCACTGCTGAGGGTTTATCATCCAACATCGGTCGATCATCTACCCCATCATACCGCAATCCAGTTACCAAACATAATTCAGCAATGGAGAACCGAATATATCTCCCATTTAAGTTGAACCACATCTCCTGTCTGTTAGGTTGCTTCACCTCCCGTAGTAAAACATAATGAATCAACTGTGGCTGGATTACTATCTCCCTACAATGCATGTAGTGAAAAAAACAGGTGTTCTCCAGAATGTTCCTCTGGGCAGCAGTGAATTTCATCACAAAGTGTGTGATCACACTGTGTATGGGTGTTATGGTTATCTTCCCAGGGAACCAATCTATTGGTCTTATTAAATAGCTCCATTCCTGCTCATAATAAGTCACAATATCATATTTCGGTCACAAAATACCCAAATCAGGTCACAAATTCATACAAAAATAAACCACAAAACTCACAAATCAGTTCACAAAAATCAGATTAAACATATTCAGTTCACTTTAGAAAACATATTCACTTCACATAAATAATAATCGACCAAATAGTAAACCAAATAAGTCACAAAACTTCAAATTACAAAATCTCAGAAGAGGTCACAAAATCATATTTGTAGTCACAAAATACCCAAATCAGGTCACAAATTCGTACAAAAATATACCACAAAACTCACAAATCAGTTCACAAATGCAGATTAAACATATTCAGTTCACTTTAGAAAACATATTCACTTCACATAAATAATAATCGATCAAATAGTACACCAAATAAGTCACAAAACTTCAAATTACAAAATACTCAGAATAGGTCACAAAAATCATAGTTCGGTCACAAAATATCGAAATCAGGTCACAAATTCGTACAAAAATATACCAAAAAACTCACAAAAATAAAATTTCACCTTCTTAGAAGATTTCCCGCCAGAGGCCGACATTTTGATCCTCTTTGCTGAAGAAGAACCTCCGACATCCTTTTTCCTCTTACCTTTATCAGTCTCCTTCATCTTCACAACAATACTACGAGTTCTAACCATTTCAACTACAACAATGCTTGAAACTAAAATATAATATGACTACAGCAGTTGAATCTCCCACGATAATGTCGGCGATTGTGAGTTGTGGGGTTGAAAATGGTAGAAAAGGAGAAAACGTGAGTGTGTGCGTGTGACAGATTTCTGAGAGTCTCTGAGAGAGAAAGAGACGTGGGTTTCTGAGAGAGAAAGAAAGAGAGACGTGGGTTTAGGAGTTTAGGGAGAGAGTGAAACGTGGATTTGAATTATTTAGGTGAACGGTCCAGATTAATTGAGTCAGTAAATTTGGTTGATATAATAAATTTAATTTCATTAATTTAAAAAACCCTAATTACCACCTGATTAATGAAAATTAAAATGCATCCTCTTATTTATGAAATATTAACTTGAAAATTAGGGTTTAAGGTAATTAAGTCATAAATTAATGTATATTACTCCCCCAACCCGACCTACCAAATCAAACCTAAAATCAATTCACCACTCCCATCTCCTCTTCTCCCGTCTATATGCTCTACGCCGCCGTCGCCATCGGATCTTCTCCTCTTCCTCTCCCCCTCTCGTCTTCACTCTTCTCTCGTCTCTTTACCTAGCATTTCGTAGATCCAACCGTCTCTTTCCCTCTACCTCACGGTTCTTCTCTCTCTCTCACATCTCTCTTCGATCCGGCGAAATAGTAGGTGCAGCCTCGCCGTGACGACGCCCTACGCGGTCCATATTTTAATATTCCAATGATAACATGAGGTGGATGCAGGAACTGATTTACGCATAGCAGACGATGCTCTACGCGGTCCATATTTTAATATTCGATGACCCGTTTCTAGCTTGCTGCGATCATGGTAGGAAATACAACTATAACAGATTTAACAAATGTGGGAGTAAGAAAGTTATCAATGGGAAAGAGATCGTACTAGCCAAGTCTCGCAGGAACCCTTCTGTTCTAATTAATTGGGATGGAACTCACTTCACTGAGGCGGCCAATAAGTGGATCTTCGATCAAATTGTTGACGGTTCATTTTCTGACCCTCCATTTCCTTTGCAGTTTGCTTGTCATAGGATGGACCACTGAATCCATATGCTATACTCTTTTTAATTTTAATGATTTTTCTTTTGCCATTTTTTTGAACTGGAAGTTTGTTGATGGATTATTTCTAATTTTCGGAACGTTATTGGATGTGCATTCTAAAGAATCTTTTTCTAGTATCTTTGGAAAAATTATTTTGGCGACAACTATTATTGTTGGTCCCACTTATGGGGCGAATTATAGGGTTCAACAGAAATGTCTCAACCGTCAAACACACCACGAAAGTGAGTCTAACCATCACTTCTTAATTCCGTATGTTAAAAGAAAATTTATACCATTTCTTGAATTCGTAACTTATTAAAATAAAAAATGATAAAATGACGAAAGTTTTATTTATTTTAGTCCTCTGAACTGTTTTTAATTCATAAACTAACAAATATGGATGACAGATGGTCTTTCATAATATTTGGGTGATTTGGGAGATTTTGCACTTAAATAAAAAATTACGGGATATTTCGTAAAACCTGCTAAATCAAAGGCCGCCAAAATTCTTCTGCCGCATTTGGTGAGGTTGTGGGCGTGTTTGGTGGGGGGGGTTTGGCTGTGGTTGTGGCCTGGTGGTTGTGGTGGTTTCGGCAGTGGTTTTGTCAATAGCTGTGGTGGTTTTTGGCTGTGTATTGGAAGCTGCAACTAATGTAAGGACTGGCACATGCTCTGGCTTTCTTCCTCCAATGTTCATGTCCCAATAATAACTTGGAACTTGATTCCCTCCAATCGTGGTGGTTCGGCGGTCGAAATTTCTAGTGTTGGATCGGAGTTGGTGGTGTCGACGAACCTTTTTTGATCTATGACCAGATCACGATTTGACTACCGGGTAGTTCGTTGTGACTGTTTGTGATATATTGTGACCGTTTGTGACCGATTGTAACCGTTTGTGACCGATTGTGACTAGTTAATTATGACTCGTTGTAATCAATTGTGACTTGAAATTAAATATGTGATTATGTAATAAAAGAGAAAATCACAATTTCCAGGTTGGTAAACAATGAATCAAACAACTTAGAATAACTAACTCAATGATATGTAATACAAGCTTATAGATATATCTGTAGCACATTTGCCGTTGCAACTTCATTCATACCTTGAACAGATTTGTTTGTGGTGACCATTTGTGACCAAATATATGTGTACTGTGATTGATTGTGACCAAATGTGACTTGAACATATTCAAGTCATATTCGGTCACAATTAACACAAAATTGGTCACAGACAGTCACACTTAACACGAATTTGGTCACGATTAGTCACATTGAGTACACACTTGGTCACAATTAGTAACAGATGAGACCTGACAGCAACTTGATTATATAAAGTGACTTGAAATTTTATCGGTAATTTTTTTAGGACATGGAGGCAAAGGTGGGGTGGTGGTAGGTGGATCCATGAGAGTGAGGGTGTGATTTTCAATTTTTAATTTTTTGGAAATCTTTAATTTGTCGAAGTGGCCGCTCCGGAGTGTTCGTCGGAAGTTGTCGAAAGTTCGTCGGAAAGTCGTCGGAAGTTCGCCGGAAGTCATCGGAAGTAGTCGGAAGTTCACCGGAAGTCTTCGGAAGTTCACCGGAAGTTCGTCGGAAATCATTGGAAGTTCGTCGGAAAGTTGTCGGAAAGTCATCGGAAGTTCGCCGGAGATATCGTTGGAAGTTCGCCGGAGACGTCGCCGGAGCGGTCGTCGGAAAGTCGCCGGAGCAGATCGCCGTCTCCGGTGGAGAGATAGAAGGAAGGTGGTGTAGTTGGGGAAATGAAGGTAGTGTAGTGGAGTAGCATTGGTATACTATAAATAATTAATGTATATTATATTATATTTTAATATTTAATAAATTTATTTATCACCTGATTTTTGAAATATTTTAATAAGTTTGTTATTTATGAAAAGTGAACTTTAAAACTAGTAGTTATGTATTGTTCCCTAAA
The DNA here is from genome assembly GCA_019097785.1 of Fraxinus excelsior. Classification (NCBI taxonomy): domain Eukaryota; kingdom Viridiplantae; phylum Streptophyta; class Magnoliopsida; order Lamiales; family Oleaceae; genus Fraxinus; species Fraxinus excelsior. The sequence continues at coordinate 28,754,554 of CM032625.1, read as the reverse complement.
AAAATTGGGGAAACCACCAAACCGCGACTAGTTCATCGGTTTACGGTTGAACTGGTTGGTTCAGTGAGTTTTGAGTGATTTTGTCATAATCAATTATCTTGGCATGATTTTGTCCGATTTTGGGTCCAATTTTTGTTTTACCGTGTGGTTTGTAACATCTTTTATGGTATAAGTTCATTAAAAAAAAAATTAAATTTAAGTCCAGTCTAACGTGACTTTCTGGCTCCGCCCCTGGGTAATAGTATGATTTCTCAACCTTGTCACGGCCTAATTCATATAATTCTTACAGTATAAAATAGAAACCAGCCAAATTAATAAATTGGTATTGTTTAATAATTTCTCACTAGAGTAAGTACGTTCATACATAAATTGGGACATATCGAACTAAAAGTAAAAGAGAGATTTCATCTACTGTTCACAAGCCATTGGCTCAGCCCAATCGAGTCAAATAGCTTTATGGCTCAGCTCGGCTAAGCCTTCTTTTTTTTTTTACATTTGATTCAATATTTTAGGTTACAAATATGTGTTTTAACCGATTTAAAATTTGTTCGAAATATTAAAGTGCGGTCATGATAAATATATGGTCAATACATTTTAAATATCAAAAATAATTTCACATTAATTGTGAAACATAAGGTCGTGATTGTTTATGTTTCTTTTCAATCACAACCTCATTCCAATGTCTTTTTTAGAACTTTATTTTTTCTACAAAGTTTGATTTGATATTTCGCTATATGAATATTCATTTGGATCGATTTAAATTTTTATAAAACAACTTACAATGTGATAACAATAAATATATTATCGATTAAATTTAAATATAAAAATTATCTTAAATTATTAAACATAAAATTATAATCGTTAATTTTTTTTTTTACCCACCTTCAACCCCTATACTTACACAAATTTCTCTCAATTTCATTTTTTCAGTTTTTATCTTAAATTAAGCCTTTATTTATTTTTTTTTTTTTTTTTACATTTAGTTCAATATTCTAAGTTACAAATATGGGTTTTAAGCGATTTAAAATTTGTTGAGAATCTTAAAGTAGCCATGATATATATATGGTCGATAAATTTTAAATATCAAAAATAATTTTACATTAATTGTAAAACATAAAGTCGTGATTGTTTATGTTTATTTTTAATTTCAACCACATTCCAATATCTTTTTTTTCGAATTTTATTTTTCCTACAACGTTTGATTCGATATTTCACGATATGAATATATCTATTTGGATCGATTTAAATTTTTTTTTTGAAAAAACTTAAAATATGATAATAATAAATATATTGTCGATTAAGTTTAAATATGCAAATTATTTTTAATTATTAAACGTAAAATCATAATCGTTAATTTTTCTTTTCTACACACCATCAACCCTTATATTCATACTAATTTCTTTCAATTTAATTTTTCTTCAATTTTTTTCTTAAATTATTAAACCTAAAATCATAATCGTTAATTTTTCTTTTCTACCCACCCTCAATCCCTATACCACACAAATTTCTCTCAATTTCATTTTTCTTCAATTTTTACGGTTAAAAATTGTAAATTTATGGCGTCAAAATGGATATTGAAGGAATTCAATGTTTTTTTTAAAAAATATTCCTACATCATACAGTACTTGTAGAAAGTGAATTATTTTGATTTTTAAAAAAAATTGATTTAATGTACAGTATCATTAAAACATACTGAAAAGATAGTCGACTGAATTTATGAAGTTAGGTGATCATTTGTCATTCTTTTTGCCTCTATGATGGAAGTTTTCGTTGTGTTATGGTTTTAATACTAATAGAGACCCTTGATTTGTCCTAAATTCTGCACTATATTCTTATTAATTAATTAGTCTTGACTGCATACGCATAAGGTCATTGTAAAAAAAAAAAAAAAAATATTGGTGCAACTGATACATCTAATTGGAGATTCTATGAGCACGAGATGAATGAGACATTATGTCTTACATCAATAGGTAGAAAAATGAGAGTTAGATTGAATTTCATTATCTCTTTAATAAGGCATCAACAAATTGAAAACATGTATTGGAGCCAAAATACCTTCCAATCTAAATAGTTTAACATACCTATTAATTTCGACACTGACATAACTTTCAAAAGTATGATAATCAGTGCATCGCATGGGCTTTGACTAGTACTTGAATAAGTGGCAAGGAAATAATTGATTTAAGAAGAAGAAAATGAGGCGTTGTCCTCTTGTTTTCTGCTTTTATGTTATTTTGACTGATTTTTTTTATTCTACAAGTTTATTAGATACGTCGACAACGCCTAAACCAAACAAATCTTCATTACATAGAATCTTCCAATAAATCTAGTAATAAATTGAATGGGCGACAAAATAATGATTCACATAATTGAAAATTCATTCAGAACAATATATAGCTCACTGGATTAAATTTCTGGCTCTGGCTCCACTCCTACTCGAGGCCTTCCCCAAGGACGGCGTACTCTTCAGTGCATGTTCGGCTTAGCTTCAGCTTGAATGTTTATTATGACTTGTAAGTTCTAAATTTGATAATTCCATGAATGGAGGTTTACTTTAGGATAATAAAGGTTAAAATTATGTAGGAGAATAAGAACGCTTGCCGAAATTAACATAACTTGCACATATGACCCATGTTCTAAAATGCGCGAAAATGCGCTGCCTAGGCGCGATGCGGATCGAAAACGCGTCGAATTCGACCTATGCGTGTAAAAATGCGTTTGGGTCAAAAAAATGCGGGATAATGCGCGCCTAGGCGCGCCTAATCCAGCCTAGGCGGCGCATTATCCGGCCTAATCCCATTTTTTTTTTTTTTTTTGGTAAATTTTTTTTTAATGATATATTAAAAATCTATTTTTTTATATAAAAATATATTGGGTTAATTTCACAAATGGTCACTGAAGTTACCTGAAAATTTCAAAACGGTCACTGAAGTTTCAAAGTTTCAGAAACGGTCACTGAAATTTGAAATTTCTTTCAAAACGGTCACTGAATTTTCAGATTTTTTGGCCAAGTTTGAGGCAATTTTTCGGCAACTTCCGACCACCAAAACCGTCGATTTCGGATACCGTTGGAAAGCCCACGATGTCTTCTTCAATTACCACCAAAAATCTCCTAAAAACTCCAAGTGATTCGGCAGGAATAAACCCACGAAGTCGGCAACCGAAAATTGTGAAAATCTGTCCAGATTTTCAGATTTTTTGGGCAAGTTTGAAACAATTTTTCGGCAACTTCCGACCACCAAAACTGTCGATTTCGGATACCGTTGGAAAGCACACGATGTCCTTTTCAATTACCATCAAATATCTCCCCAAAACCTCAAGTGATTCGGTCGGAATAAACCCACGAAATCAGCTACCCAAACTGAGCAGATTTTCAAACTTTTTTGCCCAGTTTGGGTAGCTGACTTCGTAGGTTTATTCCGGTCGAATCACTTGGAGTTTTGGGGAGATTTTTTATGGTAATTGAAGAGGACACTGTGGGCTTTCCAACGGTATCCGAAATCGACAGTTTTGGTGATCGGAAGTTACCGAAAAATTGCCTCAAACTTGTCCAAAAAATCTGAAAATCTTGACCGATTTTCACAATTTTCGGTTGCCGACTTCGTGGGTTCATTCCGACCGAATCACTTGGAGTTTTGGGGAGATTTTTGGTGGTAATTGAAGAGGACATCCTGGACTTTCCAACGGTATCCGAAATCGACAGTTTTGGTAGTCGGAAGTTGTCAAAAAATTGCCTCAAACTTGCCCAAAAAATCTAAAAATTCAGTGGTCATTTTGAAAGAAATTTCAAATTTCAGTGACCATTTCTGAAACTTTGAAACTTCAGTGACCGTTTTGAAATTTTCAGGTAACTTCAATGACCATTTGTGAAATTAACCCAAAATATATTTAATACCTTCAAAATAATTAAAATAATATTAAAAGTACGAAACGCATTATGACGCCTATTCTCCGCATTGACACGCTTAAACTTGTGATTCTTGATTCTCGACCTCGACGCATCGCAACGCATTACGCATTTTAGAACATTGCATATGACCTCTCTTTGATCAGATTCCGGTAAATAAAAAAACCCAAATCTCTTACAGATCATGCTACATGTACTAAATTTTTTTATCGAATCTTTTACCTACTACTCACAATGGGGATGGAGACCACATTGTCGAAACTTTTAAATACACTCGAGCCCCGCACATTATGTTAGGAGGTAATCCATTATGTACAAACTATTATGTACAAATGGATTAAGCCATCTCTTACATGCCAGTTCCAGTGGAAAAATTACAATTGACCACAATGTAAAATGAATCATGCTACATGAACATAAATGTTTGACATAATATCACGTGACATTCTATTATTGGAGAGTTTAAAACACAATCAATTTTTTCATCCAATCACCTACTACCGCATGCAATTATGTCAAGCTTTCTATCAAATCCTTCTGACAAAGTAGCTTTATCCATGTAGAATTTCTCACATGGTACAGATATGTAACTATTAAGGTTTACATACAATGAGCAATCGTACCGGATCTTGTCATTATTCTCATCGTACACAGAAGCAAGAAGACGCGATTCTTTATGATATTATTGTACGAGCCAATATTACGATTGATAGTATAAAGAAAACGCTGTTCAGAAGTAGGAACTGTTCATATTGTCATCTACTCCTAGCAATGACCACCGTTGGTATATGTACCTTTTCCATACAGCTACAACCTGAGTAAACAAAAGTACAGTGTTTCCTTGATGATGATAAATCACCCTATTTCAAGCCACTACCAGCAGTGCTGCACAAGTAACTGAAATGTTTTAAAAGGGATCTTGTACACAAGGGCACGTAGAGTATGGCCTGTTAAAACTTGGCGGCATGTACGTAGAGTAGGGCAGCGTGTACTGTAAAATAAATAAATAAATAAAAAGAAGCTAATTTTTTGTGTATTGTAATATCCACCAGTGTTAGTTGTCTTACCAACTGTTAAAAGGGACATTTGCATGGTTCAATTCCCCAGGTTTGCTCTGCATATTCTTCAATTGTTCTATCGCTGCTAAACCTTCCAGAACCAGAAGTACTAAGAATGCTCATGCGAGTCCACTTCTCTTGATTAACAAATGTCAAATCAGCGGCAGCCTGTATGTGAATTCACTCAGTTCAAATTCCAACACTGTTACAAGTGCAGGAATTGTTTGTGAATCTGAAAAATTACCTGAGCCTCAAGATAACTAGCAAAATCAGCTCCCAACAAATAGAAATCTTTGCCATTCTCCAGAGTGTCGCATAACGACTCAAAGTAGTCCTTGAAACCAAAATAACCATCCCGGACCATTCTACACATAAATTTCACGTAATGCTTTAGAGAGATCAAATTGCTGACAATTGGAGTGGAAGGGTAAAAGATACAGTAGATATCCACAAAAAAGATAAATAATATATAGCCTTGTCAAGGACAAAAAATTCGGAATTAAGTATATTATAAATGAGTATGGAGTGCAAGTCACTGCCATCTACATACCGTACAACTCGCACAAATTGAAGGGGTGCTCTAACAGAAGCTCCTTGTTCTCGTAATGCTGGAACTTCATTTACTTTTGCACCAAACAGAAACTGATGAGGTGGAAAAGGTGAAGTTCAATAGGCATGTTTTTGGGTGAAACATGTGAAGTAAAATATGAGGGAAAAGGTTAGGAGGGGTCAAGAAGTAAAGTGGAGGGGTAAAATACCCCTCAGCCACCTTTTTCCCCCTCCAAAATTGTCATGAAGCAATGAAAAGACAAAAAACACCTGGAGTAAAATATGTAGACGCACATTATACAATATGAAGAACAAAAGACTACAAGGTGCAATAAGTACACCACCAACAAATTTCACATGGACTTCATCTTCCTAGCTCAAGTCATCACAGGCAATTGTACAATAAGAAATCATAACCCAAAAGAGAACAAAATTTGAGAGGATTGTGCAAGGGGGAGAGCACACGTGTTGGTTTGTAAGCGAAGACATGATTTTTTGGAAATAAATAATACAGATTGGATAAAGCAATGTAAACTCATATATACATTAACATTACCTCATGCATAGAGGTAGTTGCTATGCTTTATTAGATCATACTATACAATAAAATAGACATTATTTTAACTTATTTTTCTAACTTAAACTATTAAGTATCATTTAATCCACCTTACGGAACATATCAATAAGGGATTGCTCGGAGCACATGCATTGGTTAGTATAGACATTGGTGATTTTTTTTGTTTGGAAATAAATAAGTAAATTTAGAATGGATAAAGGAATGTAGAACTGGTATATCGATTACCATGTTATCTGCTCCTATTTCTTCAATTATTTCAACAGTCGATCCATCGGCAGTGGCTAAGAGTAAGCATCCATTCATCAAAAATTTCATACTACCAGTTCCTGATGCCTCATGTCCTGCAGTGCTGCATCCAAAGAATGGCATTAGTTTGACAATCAGTATAATTTTTGCAAGAATAATGTTATGTAGCATAACTGGTGCAACATTATTCTATGTGGATACTAAACGCTAGTTCTATTACATAGCATTACTGATGGGGAATAAAAATAGTTTAATATTAATTTAGTTTATTCTAGTTTATTATCGTTTTTTCGTTTCACTAGAATTAAGATATTGTTCGGCCCCTATTTGGTTTTGCAAAAAATCATATTTTAGAAATTTCAGTAAAAATTTATGAAATGTAAGGTTGAAAAATGGATAAAAGTTGTGGATCTCATAAAATGTATGGTTGAAAATGAATTTGGGAAAAAATTAGTTCTAAAGAATAGGGGCCAAATAGGGACTTGATAAGTTTTCCAGTTTAACTAAATTAGAGTTTATTTACTTTATTTCATTCTCAAATTACATTATCTTAGATTTTATATAAAGGGGGTTTTTGCATTGAATACATACAACTTCGATATGAAATAAACCTCATAATTTCCCACTAAATTCGCTTCTATTCTCTCCCTCTTCCACTCTCTCTCTCCCTTTTCCTTTTTTTTTTTTTTTCTTTCCTCTTTCTCAATTTTATACTTTGTTCATTACATCCTACGTCAATTTGGTATCAGAGCTTAGCACTCTCCTTTGACCTGATTTTGGTTCACCACGTGAATAATTCACAGCAGCCATCTTAACACAACCACCATCATCAAATCCCTTTTAATCATTACCTAACTCTAAATATCATCTCCCCTTTCATCCACCAACAAAAGTCCCACCCAACATCCAAATCACACACACACACACACGAAGAGCAGCAAAAGGGTTAGTGGTAGAAAAAAGTTTGATTTCTGTCTTATTTTAGTTTATACAAAAATATACAATTTTTTTTTTATCAATTCTATACTCCCAATTAAGAGCTTGTTTGACAACGGTAGAAAAAAGAGTTTTGAATAGTGATTTTTTGGAGAGTGTGTAGTTAAAAAGTAGGAAAAAACTTTTAGTATACGTATAAAATATTTTATTATGTGAATGTATGATTGAAAATGATCGTGTAACAAATAATAAAATAAATTAATGGGTGTCAAATAGGCACTAAATAAAAAGTAAAAGTAATCCTTTAAAAAAGATTTATTAGGTCGCTCAAAAATTGGAAAATTATGAAAATATTGATTTTTTTTTTTTTTTTTTAAATTCAATAAAGCAACGTCTATTCCTTGGTGTTAGAAATCTTGAAGATTGCATGATCATTGAAATTACCATATTTCCATATTGCCTTATTTAGACTTATTGTAATTAGGATTGTTAATTTAGGATTAATTTTTCTTCTCCTAATTTAGGATATTCTTTTCCTTTTTTAGTATATACTGACGGTTGTAATATTAATTTGATATACACAGAAATATAGCTTTTATTTCTGCTTTCATGTTATCAGAGCAGGCTCTCTAAAGCCTAACAAATTAATGACGGAAGTCCCCGTCAATAGTCCAAGTTCTACGACGTCTAAATTTTGTCACTGTGGGGTCGAAACCACTTATACAATGGGATCGACTGGTGTAGAGAACTCTCCCTTTGAACTCACAGTGGAGAAATTGAATGGAAGAAATTATAGGCAATGGGCTCAATCAATTAAATGATGATCAATGGCAAAAGAAAATTGGGCTACCTAATCCAGAAAAGTGAAGAAACCAACTGATGCTGCTCATCTACTGAAATGACAATCTGAAAATTCCATGGTCACAGCATGGTTGGTGAACTCGATGCTGCCATCCATAGGAAAAATGTATCTTTCCTCCCAACATCGAAGGACGTCTAGCACGTTGTTAGAGAGATGTCCTCTGACTCGAAAAATTCCTCCCAAGTTTTCAAAATTAAAACTAGAGTATGGCAAACCAAACAAGGAGAGAGAGAGGTCACCGATTATTACTTGGAAATGTCCTCCTTGTGGCAAGAACTTGATCTTAGTTATGAAGAAGAGTGGGAATGTCTCGATGACAACATCAAGTAAAAAAAAGCTTGAAATCAAACGTGTTTTTGAATTCTTGGCCGGCCTTAATCACGGCTTAGATGATGTCCGAGGACGAATTTTGGCCCAAAGCAACTGCTTTCCACACGAGAAGTGTTCGCCGAAGTGAGATGGGAGGAAAGCAAGCAGAAAGTGATGATGGACGGAGCAACCAGCGTCAAAGATTTGAAGGCATCGACACTTCTGGGTAAAGGAATCGAAGTTGCGTCGCTTCATCAATTTGGGCCAAATGCTGGATCTCCTCAATTTAGACAAGCCGAGTCTTTTTGTTGTTGGGCCGAATTGTGTTAGGTCGAATATTGAGTCTTCTCAAATTGGACAGAATGGTGTCTCCAACTTTGGGCCTCGGGTCTTCACAATTTAGGCAGCCCATGTTATCTCAAATTGGGCCTACTAAAAATATTGGGCTTACAGATTTATTAACAAAAGGAACAATGCATAGGTCGGGTCATAAACAACAAAGGGGACAACCCTGGTGCGAATACTGTCATAAATTAGGACATAAAGAAGACACTTGTTGGGATTTACATGACAAACCCGTCAACTCAAAACCAAAACAAAATATTAAAAATCGTGGCTGTCAAGTTTTGGTAGATCTGTCAAAGAGCTTGAATAAGATCTCGAAGATCGTCGAAGATTGAATAAGATTCCGAAAATCGTCGAAAATTACATATCTAATACAATTATAATAATATAATCGTAATCTTCGACGATCTTTGAAATCTTATTCAATCTTCGAAGATTTTCAAAATCTTATTCAAGCTCATTGACAAGATCAAATTGAAAAATCCAAGGAACAAAAAAATGGATCATTTAATCCTAAGCAATTAGAACAACTCTATTAAATCTTCTCCAACCTTTAGACATCAAACCAGTCTTCCACACATGGCCCTTCGAGCTCACTGGCCCACAAAGGTAGTTTCCGAAAGCATTAAATGCCTTATCAAATCGTAAAACAACTTGGATTATTGATTCAGGTGCTTTCGATCATATGATGGACGCTTATCATTTATTCTCCCCATATTCACCCTGTGCGGGCAATATCAAAGTTAAGATAGTAGACATATCACTTTCATGTGTCGCCGAAAAATGAAGTATTCGTATGTCTGAATTTATTACTCTAGAATCTGTTCTCCTTATCCCAAACCTGTTATGTAATCTTTTGTCAGTCAATCAAATAACAAAAGACTCTAATAGCACTGCTAAATTTTCTCCTTCTCTGTGTATTTTAGGACCTATAACCGGGGAGGACGATTGACAGTGCTAAAAAGTGTGAAGGACTATACTAATTTGATGACACAAATGTGGGTAAACATTGTCAAACTGAAATTTGTGATTCTATGTTCGTCTCTAGTGATAGTAATATTATATTATGACACTATAGAATGGGTCACTCTAATTTGCAATGTCTAAGACATGTATTTCCTTTCATTTTTCTAAATAAAACATTTTTTGATTTCCAATGTGAAGTATGTGAACTTGCAAAACATCAACACACTAAATTCCAAAAACCACATATAATTCATTAAAACCATTCACGATAATTCATAGTGACTTGTGGGGGTCTTTCATGTGTCCCTAGCCGGACTTACACAAAATGGTTTGTCACGTTTATAGTTATAGATGATCATACTAGGGTTTGTTGGGTTTACCTACTAAAGGAAAAATATGTCCGATGTGTGTTCATCAACTTCCATCAAATGATTCAAACACAATTTCAAACAAAAATTCAAATCCTACGAATGGATAATGGGACAGAATACTTCAATACCAATCTACAAGACCATCTACAAAAGCATGACATAATTCAACAAAGTTCTTGTGTCGACACTCCCTGGCAAAATGGGATTGCCGAGCGCAAAAATAGACACCTCCTAAAAGTAACCCTTGCCCTAATGTTCACTACCAATATGCCAAAAATGTTCTAGGGATATGATATTCTAGTAGCAACTGATATAATCAATCGAATGCCTAGTCGTCCTCTTTCCTCTGAATTACCTATCCAAAGACTTCAGACTTCATTTCAAACTCTCCTCTAAACTCAAACATACCCCTCAAAGTTTTCGACCGTAATTCCTTTGTCCATATTCATCCCCACCATCAAAGTAAACTTGATCCTAAAGCAATCAAATGTGTACTCATCGGATACTTACCTACTCAAAAGGGCTACAAATATTATGATCCATCAACAAAGAAAACATTTGTTAGCCTTAACGTTACATTCTTCGAAATGACACCCTACGTCCAAAAACCCTTTCTTCTAGGGGAGATTTTAAGTGAAAATAGGTTTTTTAACTTCGACATCTCCTACCTTCCTACTCCAAATATCGACCATGTTACACTACCCAACTCTAATGTGCCATATATAGAGGAAAACTTAAATTAATGGGGAGACTTAGAAAAACAAAATGACATGGAGACGTTGGTTTACTCAAGAAGGCCAACGTCAAAATACAAGGAGGACCTCACACTCGAAGCACCAAGAGAATTGGAACAAATGATAGCTCCAAAATCCTACAAGTCAGAAATCCCAAATATCAATCTACCAATCGCACTCAGAAAACAAACTTGATCATGTACTCTCCTTTCGTACTTTTAGGTCTAACCTTGACAATAAAGAGATTCCAAAGAATATTTAGGAAGCATTGAATGTACCTAATTGGAGAAAAATAGTGATGGGGGAAATGCGAGCACTACAACAAAATGAAGCTTAGGAGGTGATGGATTTACCGAGGAAAGAAACCAATAGGTTACAAATGGGTCTTTAATGTGAAGTATAAAGCTGATGGAATAATAGAACAATATAATGCTCGTCTGGTGACAAAAGGATACACATAAATCTATGACATTGACTACACCCAGATGTTTGCACCAGTGGCAAAATTGAATATCATCAGAGTTTTGTCGTACTTAGCAGTTAACTTAGACTCGCCTGTCCAACAATTGGACATTAAAAACGCATTCCTTAATGGAGAACTGGAAGAGGAAGTTGACATTACCATCGAGTTTTAGGAATAGTAATGAAAAAAAAATAGGGCATGTAAACTCAAGAAATCTCTGTACGGTCTATAGCAGTCACATAGAGCATGATTTGACAAATTTGCAAAAGTGTTGAAAGGTCAAGGTTACAAGCAAGGACAATCAAATCACAATATGTTCTTCCAACAATCAGAAAACAAGACAAAGACCATCTTGATAGTATACATGGACGATATAATCATAACAGTAGATAATACATGGGAGATAGACTCAAGAGAAGTGTAGCAACTGAATTTGGAGTGAAGGACCTGGGAAAAATGCGGTATTTCATAGGAATGGAAGTGGCAAGATCCAAAAAGGGAATAAGTGTTTCACAAAGGAAATATATTCACGACCTCTTAACAGAAACATGCATGCTTGGATGTAAGCCAGGCAACACACACACCTATGGAGACATGAAGGAAAACAAGAGACAATGGAAATCCAATTGAAAAGGACACATATCAACAACTTTAAGAAAAACTAATTTACCTATCTCACATTTGACTTGGCATTGCCTTTGCAGTAAGTGTGGTAAGTCAACATATACATAGCCCAAAGGAAATCCATATGGAAGCAGTATATAGAATTCTAAGGTATCTCGAAAGCTCATCAGGAAAAGGACTTTTTTGAGGAGCATGAAAGGAAGAAAGTGGAAATATTTATAGATGCAGACTGGGCAGGTTCAACGGATGATAGAAGATCCGGTTATTGTACCTTTGTATGGAGAAACTTGGTGACTTGGAGGAGTAAAAAACAAAGTGTAGTGGCAAGAAGTAGTGCTGAAGTTGAGTTCAGAGCAGAATATGTGAAAGACTATTGTTAAAAAGACTTTTGGAAGAACTACAAATCACAATGGAACTTCCAATCAAGCTCTATTGTGATAACAAAGCAGCCATCAACATTTCTCTTAATCTGGTTCAACACAATAGAACCAAACATATAGAAGTGGTAGATACTTTATCAAAGAAAGGGTTGAAGATGAAGTTATCTGTATGACCTATGTTCCCACTAAAGAGCAAATCACAGATATATTAATAAAAGGATTGGCCAGACAAAGTTCCGATGATTTCACATGCAAGTTGGAAATGGTTAACATTTACCATCCAACTTGAGGGGGAGTGTTAGAAATCTTGAAAATTGCATGATCATTGTTGAAGATTGCATAATCATTGAAATTACCATATTCCCACATTGCCTTATTTAGACTTACTGTAATTAGGATTGTTAATTGAGGATTCATTTTTCTTCTCTTAATTTAGGAGATTCTTTTCCTTTTTCTTTCTCTCTATTGTATGATATATTGAGGGCTGTAATATTACTTTGATATACACAGAAATACAGATTTTATTTCTGCTTTCACTTGGCAATCTAATGAAATACAGGTACATGTCATTTGACTATATATATTTAAAAAAATAGAATTGAGAAGTAAAGCTGATTATCCAATGTATAACAATCTACAGATACAAACAAGGCATTACAACAGACCTTATGTGCTGTGAAAGGTCACTGCCTGGGATCACTAATTCAGCAACAGAGACATTGTAATCTGGGATGAAAATCTGCAATACCAGTAGTTGAATCAACACCTTCTGTAACCCTCAGTTATTCTTCAAGCAGAAAAAAGTTGCACTACTACATGCCAATTTTGTCCTTCATCATTTAAAAAGTTATTAATTATACAATAACATTACTTTTCATAAACTCCTCCTTTCTCAGTTTTCTCTTTTATGGTTTTGTTCTTTTTCCTTCTTTTTGGCGGTGGTGGCTGTGTGGAGGTGGGGAACTTGTGCTTCTGCATCCAATCATCAATCTATTTACCTGTGTAAACATGCATGCATATTGTAGATATGTGTGCATGTGTACACTTAGAAGGTTTCAATATTTTCTTTCTTTTTCAATTTAGAATCAAACTCCGATATCATGCTTCTCCTCAATACTGTCAGCTTACGGCAAAGGGTTGACGAAACCAAAGGAAAGACAACTCAACCCCACAACCCGAAAAGAAAAAAAAAATGAAGTGATAATTAGAATCAGAGATGACATGCATAAATATGTACTTCAGTGATATCTGGTAACAAATAACTAGCTTGAGTAGAAAAGGCATGCTCCCATAACTAGTTTTTCTATAATCGGGTTTTTTTTTTTTTTGTTTTCTGACGAATAAAAGAGCAAATAGAGTGGTATCTGGCAGAAACTATCTCATAATTTTAATAAGAAAAACAAATAAACCCTTGTTGTACCAGTTTGAGTAGATCTCCCACAACAGGGTCATTGTTAATTTTTTCTGCAACAGCATGACAGAGCTTGATAATCTTCTTCGCAATTTCATAGCCAGGAGCAGCTTTCCCACCAATTATGCAGACACGAGGTACAACCTTCCTTCTGTCACTCTCATTCATATTCTTGAACGAACAGAAAAAGAAGATAGTACATTGACATATATAGACATTTGTCCAAGAGAAGATAGCTAAAAAGCCTTTGTTATTTTAACTTCAAGAGCATGATACCTTAATGCAGTCATATCGATGTATGATGCCTAATATATTCAGAAGTTGCCTTTTATACTCATGTATCCGCTTTATCTGCACGTCAAACATTGCATCTAAACTGACCTGCAATTATTGGTGTTAAAAGATCTCAGTAAGACAACCAGAAAAACATGAAATAAAATGTAAAGAAATTAATGGAATGAAGAGATTTGACATTTCAACTATTAACATTCCAAACCTTCACTCCGCTCAGAGTTTCTATATACTCCGCGAGTCTCATTTTATTTATCTTTTTCACCTGCACATTGGAAATTAGAGTTTGATTTCAGGCCATTATCGAAACAGTACACAAGTTAATGATTCTATCTGGAGTATCTAAATGCATATGAGTATCGTTTATGTACCGTCCCCCATTCTTGTTGTAGCTCAGCATCAGATGCATAATCCTGTAAACCTGCTAAGAGATCAATATTACGAACCCATGCTTCTGTTCCAAGCCATTTCGAGATGACGGAGCATAAACTAGGATTGCTCACTACTATCCACCGCCGCTGATAATCGAACACAATAAAAAATGGGGAAAAATAATAAATTAGAAATTTAATCCTTGCCAATTATAATAAATCAGAGCAAAATTAATATTTTCTCAGAAAAAGAATTGATATATTTGCAATCAGATACTTTTGGTCGTGGATTTAAATGTGATATTTTTCGAAAAGGCCATACGATAGTTCGAAAGGCTAATTAAATGCTGCCAAATTTTCAGTAAGAAGCAGAACAAATAAGCAAGACATGTTAAGAAGATATTAGATACGCTTGAGAAAGTGATTCCCATACACATAGTAATGCAAAAACGAACTTGAATTTTGAAGCCAAAATGCCATCTTACGGTATACCTGTGTTACTCCATTTGTCTTATATTGAAACTTCTGTGGCCACAGGTCATAGAAATCCTGTTTAAGACAAAAATGATATGAAAATGATGCATATGTCGCCTTCAATGGAAAAATGAATCCAGCCTCCATACGAGGGAACATCTTAAAGACTAATCTTATAAATAAATGTGTCACCTCTCTAATAACTTTTTTTAAGCAAAATAATAATAATAATAATTCTGATCTGCCATTTGGTAAATTACCTTGAATACTCTCATTTTCAGTAATTCGAAATGAGCTTTGGAAACACCATTCACCATATGACAGCAAACAATCGACAAATTTGCCATCCGAATACTCTGTTAGTGCAAAAGAGAAAACTGTGTATCATTGTCACTTTGCAAGGCAAAACCAAGTTAACTATAAACAAATTACAAAATGAAGCCTGAGATCAAATTCCAATTCACCCCACAAATTTTGCAGCAGTCATCCGAGGGAAGCTGGGGCAATCTATATGTGCAAGATCCCAAAATAACTTGGAAGTATCTAGCACCTAGACTATATGTAACATTAATTTTGCCTACAATGGTAAGGTGATGTACATAAAGTGTAGGGCAAAAAATTTCCTCGAAACACGGAGTGAAAGGAACATAGCCGAAACAAGAAATGAACACGAAGGAGAGAATACAAAAATTAAATATGATTCGACTAACCGCCAACGACCACGGGATCAGGAGAATTACTTCACTAATCTAATAGACCACCAATCAGATTTACCTATGTAAGGAGGAAGAAAGGAAGGGACCCAGCCGGCAAAGAAGTAGCAAAAGCAGAAGATTTAACCTTAGTTCAGTTAGTTAGGTTTTGAGATGACTCTTCCAAAATCTATATAAATAACTCTGATACTCGGACTCTTCCAAATAGTCGGAGTACCCGTGTCGGACACGACACGACACGATACGATACGGGTATGTGTATGAGATATGTGTCGGATCTTTCAAGTTTTAACTGGACACTTCATTATTTTTGCTTTTTTTTTTTTTTTTTTTTTTTTTAATGTTTCCCATCTCTACTCTCTATAAACCTAGCGTCACCACCGAGAGGATGGAGAAATACGGCAGCGCTAGGTTATCCCTTCTTCTTTCTTTTTTCATTCCATTTTCTTCTTTTTTCTTTTTTTCTCTCTTTGCATCAATGGTTTAAGGTTTTGTTTGTATAAAATAAAAATGGATTACTTAGTGCTCCACTAGGTCCAAATTGTAATCAAGTCCCTCATTTTCTATTTTATATAATATTTAGTAATTTCCATAATTGAAAACTAAACTCCAAAATTCTACTTTATTCGTCTTAATCCCTTATTCAATACGCATTTACTTCTTTATGAATAATTAATGTTGGTCTATTTAAAATGGCATCTTGAATGAAAAACGTACCCGTGTCAGAAATTTAGACCCTTTTTAGTCATGTCCTCGTATCTTACATTTTTAAAAATAGAAGATCTGACACTTAGATAAGTACTCAAATCCGATACCCATACTCGAGTCCGAGCATCATATATCAATAGTATCGGAGCAGTCACTATGTCTCCCGATTGCAATCGAGCAATGCGGATGGTGACGCCGGCATAGCAGTGTTCATCCAGGACTAGTTTAGGCTAGTGCAAAGCCAATCTGAAGTAGGAGCAGAATCATGGAGTATGGTGGATTGTCATAGTTCCCATGACAAGGTATGGGACTTGAATCCCACATCAAAAGTATGGATTTTTGGTGTATGATTTATATAAACTTGAGTTCTCTAATTTCAACAGTTAGCTTTTGAGGTATGGTCCTCCCTACTGTTGGTGTGGTCATCAACCGCTTAAATTGGGATTTCTTTCTTTGTACCGAATTACGCTGGATCCGTCTGCCATGGTGAATGATGTCTTAGATATCCATAATGGGAGCTCTAGTTGGAATATTGTGTTTGGTCGAGGTTTGCACGACTGGGAAATGGATGAATATGCACTGTTTTTTACATCTTTATATGAGGCTCATATCAGGGTTGGAGAGGGTGATTGTAGTAGGTGGAAACTGACACGTGATGGTATTTTTTCAGTTCGCACTTATTTCAGATCCTTATTGGGAATTGAAGAGAATCCATTCCCATAGAAGATGGTTTGGAAATGCAAACAACCCCCGCGAGTGGCATTTTTACTTTGGACGGTGGTCAGAGGACAGGTATTAACGGTGGATAATCTCCGAACAAGGGGCTTATATGTTACAGAATGGTGTTATATGTGTAAGAGGGATGGGAAGACGATTGAACATTTGTTTCTTCACTGTGATGCTGCTCGCTTTTTGTGGAACGATATTTTGACATCGCAACACATGGACTGGGCATTGCCAAGGCGTATGGAGGACATGTTAAGGGCATGGAGGAGAAAATTTCGAGACAAGGACAGTAAACTTGTATGGGACCTTATTCCGAGCTGCATCGTTTGGTGCTTGTGGAGAGAGAAACAACCGCTGTTTCGAAGACCAATCACGGACTAAAGCGCAGATTAGGGAATTATTTTATTTGACATTGTATAGTTGGTTTAATATCTCGGCTCATAGGCATATTGACGGGCTGCCTAATTTCATGTCGTTCTTTTCTGACTTAAAATGACTATACACTCCCCGTGTATCCTGTTTTGATTAATAAAATTTTGATTACCTTTAAACAAAAAAAAGGTATGGTCCTCCCAAAATCCATATCATAATCAAAATGTCAATTACAAGACTTCTCTCACCATCTCAACTTTTCCCTGTACAAAACTAGATCACTTAACATACATACATGTGTACCATTTTTTCTAGTTTCTCTTAATTTTCTCTGTACACCCTGGCAGTCTCTTTGTGCTGTCCCCGTGTTCCCCTTTCTGTGCAAAACTACTACACTCAATGAACATGCACTGTTTTCTCTGTCTCTCTCCTTTCTTTAACACACACTTTGCTGCAGAATTCTTCTTTCTCCAAACTTCCCATCCGTGTTTCTCTTTTGTTCACACACATGTTGCTTGGTGGCTTCGAGTGCTTGTTTCTAGCATATGCCTTTCTCAACTCTAAAAGGTAAGTTCTTTTCGAACCCTATATTTTATATCCTATTTCTTCTCATGTCCTATGTGTGTACATATATTTTGCCTTAATGCATATTTATGAACACACAAGTCCCTCACCTATATAGCAATATCTTATCTAACAGTTTTCTTTTATTACATTTAATTGGAGTTACATAACCCAACATAAAGTTGGGTCTATAAAATGCCAAGTTCAATTTGCCATCAATGATACACCAGAAAACATCTAGGATACATCTGTTACCTTCACAGCGCCTTCCTCCACGATTGACATCCGAGCATGTCGACTGTAGTCCTGACCAAACTTCTTTTTCAACTCTTCCATAAATTTATAATTTATGTCATATATAATCTGAAAGAAAGTGATCATAAATCAGATAAAAATCAGGTAAAAAGCTGATAATTCAAAATCGACCATCCAGTGAGTATGGTCAGTGATGGAACTCTCCTAAATTGTTAGTTCAGTAAAACTTATTCGTTGATATGTTAATGGAAAATCAAGAGGCCCATACAAATATAGAAGACAAAAACTCAAAGTTTACACGAACTATCAAATTCTGCAACATCAAGTCTCTGATAAAAATATAGAAAAATAAAAAATAAAGAAAATACAGACTATTCATCTGTGTTGCGAAAGTGAAAATACTTGTAAGTGACGAGGGAGAAGACTGCCCATAAGATCAACAGGAATTTTCTCTAGTCCTTCAGGTTGTACTGTGTGAGTTGTGAACGAGAAAATTTTGCAGACAACATCCCATGCTTTATCCCAGCCCAAGTGTTCTTCATCAAAGAGAACTCTCATGACCTCAACTATTGCAAGTGATGGATGAGTATCATTTATCTGAAGAGCAACCTGAAAATGATGTCCTAAAAAATGATCATCAGAGCACCAAGAAAGAGCAACAAGAGCATTTGTTACAGCACTCAATAGAGAATCAGCAATTATTAACCCATTTGGCCCCCATTAAATTTATAATACATTTTTCTCTCTTTTGTAACTACATGTTCTCTAATAAAATAATATTACATATAAACCAAAGTCTTTTCTTTCTTTTTCAACCACACATTCTCACAAAAAAAAAAAAAAAACACTATTTCAAAAATTATAACATCAAATAATGGGGGCCAAATGGGGGCTATATAGTCTTAGGCAAATTTAAAGTTTACATTAACCTTTGCCAACTGACAAAATGTGATCAGGAGGACACGATATATCAAATTGTTTACCCCTACCCCTACCCCTACCCTCCACTCCAACAGAAAAAGACAGCGAGGGGGCAATAATAAGAATTCAAAAAATGACGTTACATAAGATATAAAGTTTGCATAACTCAATTATTTCATTTACTAGGCGTGCATGTTAGAATACAAGTGTTAATCAGTATCCCAGATTCACATTGGCAGATATATACAAAATGTTAGGCTTCCAACCTTCTCTGTAAATTCCTCAAAGTTTTCATGGGCATCTTTAAACCGCCGAATTATGTCTTGTACAGATGCCGAAACAAAGAAGTATTGTTGCTTTAATCGCAATTCCTTTCCCTGAAAGCCAACAGGAACAATAAAGAAAATGATTGCTTAGGATAGCTCCCAGACAGAGTGGCAAGGTGAAATCAAGTTTCAGTGGATGCCAATGATAACCAATTATTGTTATCCAGTGTCATTTAATGATATATGACGCTAAAATAAGCCCTTAATTTCCCTTCCTTCAGACTCCATATCAAAGCTAAGGATGCATTTTATGGCAGTACAGAGAAATTCATTACATCCGAATACATACATACATATAAAGAAAAATAAGCAAGAGTTAAGAGAACAGGAAAATAAGGAATTTAAACTGCAGTGCTCCACACCAAACAAAAAGAAAAAAACAAATCAGGGAGGATGTATGAGAAGTGTTAAAATGTAGTAGTATCCGTTCACAACTAACTGCAAAACATTAAATGGTGCCAAATGATAAATAATAGGGTCATCTGGAAGTAAGAACGCTGATAAGGGTGTGATTCTATGACAAACTTTTGACTTAAGGATTTTCTCATAG
Organism: Fraxinus excelsior; assembly: GCA_019097785.1. Lineage (NCBI taxonomy): Eukaryota > Viridiplantae > Streptophyta > Magnoliopsida > Lamiales > Oleaceae > Fraxinus > Fraxinus excelsior. The sequence continues at coordinate 28,734,545 of CM032625.1, read as the reverse complement.
GGACTCCTTATATTATATAGGAATAAGCAAAATCTGATATGGTAAGTGTCTAAATACAATTATATACAGAATTATGTTAAACGGGTAATATTTGATAAATTGCAATATTCGACAATCTTCATAATCTTCATCAATCTCTGTCAATCTCATTGATGCGCCCCCTCAAATTGATGCTAAATGATCAAGAAGCATCAATTTGTTGACAAGAAATTGATGTTGCTGACAAAGAACTCAAAGGTCCAACTCTAATATGCAGCCCAAAAGCAACCACGCGTGCAGACCACAATCCACCCTTCCAAAATAAGCCCCAATGGATAGCCTACAAAAAAACTCAAAAGGTTCGACTGGAATAATCCACAGGCTCAACCCAAAATAAAACAAATACTCCAGCACAACCCTCTTTCAACAACCCAATAAGCCATAAGCCAACTCCCCGGTTAATACCCAAACTCATTGACCATATAATATGCCCAAACTATGAAACCCCTATTTCACATAAAACCCAATAATAAACCCACAAACCCATATACCCAACCCAATCTCCAAATCCAATTAAGTCCGTCCAAACCCTTTATAGCCCATACACATACATAAGGTCCCATCTTACCCCTACTACCCGATCCCAAGATCAACACAAACCTAACCCAACCAATTCCTTTATCTTCTGCATCCACATCAATACATCCAATTTTCCTCTTAAGACCTCTGGATGGCGAGTTCAAATATGCAATCCTACAAGGTGGGTGCAGTGACAACTCCAGTTACTAAACTTTTATAGGAATCAACATATTTTTTCAGATACCATCTCCGTGCATTTCTTTTTCCTCTTAAGAAGTGTGGCCGACTGTTCTTTAGCAAACCACCGATAACACACATCACCAATCTCTAGCCGACCCCCTACCGCCTCTTCCAAATAAAAAAAAAAAAAAACCACCGCCCATGGTTTCAGCTGCTAGCAGATTGTCCCAAGAACTCTGAATGCTTCCGTCTCACTCAATGCACCGAAGAGTCAAACATTGATAAAAAAAAATCTATCAACCGTGGACAAATCTAACAAGGCTCGACTTGTAGATAATAATGACCTTCCTAGGATTATTGGCATATTATATACCTCTTCTATGTCTAGAATGATGATGTCAGCCGGAAAATTGAACTCTCCGCCTTGATAAGCATGTTTTCAACTATTCCATAGAGGTACTTCAGTGATCTATCTGCCAATTGAATCTCCCAATCCCACATTCTGTCAATCGTGGACAACTACAAAAGTCACACGTTAACAAAAATTCTGTCAACAGTAGACCACCACAAGGAACACCTAAGAGGTTAAGTTATAACCAAAGAAAATCGAGGATTCAATATAAGTTCACTAGGCTCTGGTATCACGAAAAACTTTTGACCAAATAATTTTTCCATAGAGATATTGAAATAAATACAATATGGTAAGTGTAATTATAACCTAAATACAATTATATGCACAATTATGTTAAACAGGCAATATTTGATAAATTGTAAATTTCGACAAGCTTTGTAATCTTCGTCAATCTATGTCGATCTCATTGACATTCTGAATCAAATTCCTGGTTTTGAACCACTGCGGTTTCATTAAAAATGAGGAAAAAATTGTTGCAGTTGTAGAGAAACATTTGGGTCATCTGGAAGTAAGAATCATTACAAGGGCAGCATTTCACAACCAAATCAAGATATACTACAGCTTCTACTAAAAATAAAGGTGCACTTAAAGAGCAAAGCCACGACTGAGTAACATAAGTCTATACATCTTCTGGAGTGTGGGGTGTGGCCTAGGTCTCACAAAAGTTCACCAATCTTTTTGCAGCAAATTAAAATTTTGCAAATGCTATTTCTCTGTGACTTTCTAGTTGACACTAACTAGCTTGTGTTTGCATTTTCAGCTAAAAAATTTAATCACCTCACCCTGGATTTGATAGAGATGGCCGAGCATCTATGTATATAACTGAAATAAGAAAAATAGATACCGCAATTTTAGAATCCTTCTAATCTTTCCCAAAAGCATTCGACATTTTAGAGGGATATTATTCAGTATTCACAATTATTATGAGAAAGCAAGAAAGACACGAGCAGGCAAAAACCTCTATTTGAGGAATATATACCTGATAAGAACGATCATCGGGATACAAGACATTGCTTATGATTTCAGCCTTCTGTCTGTTGACCACAGCATTGATATAGTCACCAGTATTGTAAGATTCCTATTATGTATTTTCCGTGTAACAAGTTATCAGAAAATGCATATATAATGACATATGAGATCATAGAAACTTCAAAAAAAAATTACTGTCAAAATCAGTCCCCTTGTTAATTCTATCTCTAAGATAATCCTGGCTGCCGAAAAAGAAAAACAACTTCTTAGCACACGGTCTAAAAAAAACACCATTTTGTACATGTTAATAGAAAAAGACCAAGATATTTTTCCTCTGTTGGCAAAGACATAACTAACATAATTTCCATCGCAAGAGACTAGGCACCATTCCCAGTTCCCAAAAGCTCATTTTATCTTTGTTCATCTAGATAGAGAAGAAAGAATAAACAATGGGCTCATGTTCAAGCTTCTTCATTGTGAAAGTAGAAGAAAGTCGATAGTGTCAATGGATTGTCAAATTAAAGATGATTTGTGTTTACTTCCTTAAATAGGAGATTTGATAACATTTCCAAATTTAAGGAATTTGCTTGTACATAATTGTATCATTCCTAGTATAGGAGATTTCTTAGATTAACTAGAATATGTAATTCTCTTATTTAAAGGAAAGCAAAACTCAATTGAGACATACAAAAAATCAAATCAATTATTATTATGGTATCAAAGTCAATTAAACTTCAACGAGCAATTTGATCCGATTAAGACTCAAAAAATGAGAGCACGAATTTCAAGATTTGTTTGCTCAAACGAGCCATTATCTTGTGATGACATGTTAAGGAATAAAATTCCACATCGAAGACTAATTTACAAGGGTTTGGACTATGCCTCTTAATAAAGTTGACATTTTAAGATGGAACCTCAAATCTTAATATGATATGAGTCGGCGATGTAGAGATGAGTGCAGAGGTAGCGTCGTTTCTCTAAGAAGAAAGATTTGAGCTACAGTTTGAGGTTTTCTAAAATTCCTTTGGGATGTTAATTTATTTGATATTTCAACCTATTGTTAGGTTGTTGATTTGGGCCTTTGTTATTGCTTTGGGCCCAAGTATTTATTTCCTTTAGGTTGTTAATTAATTTGATACTTCAAGCTTTTCAAGCTCTCCATTTTAATTGGGCGGATTGATTTTACGGTTACTTGGTTGGTTGATTTTATTGTGGACAAGAATTTCTTCTTGGGCATTACAATAAAGTTTGGGAGAAATATTCATCCTCTATTTAAAATCTCCTCCTCAGACTCAATTTGCATCTACAAGCTTCAGGACTCAATTAACATTGTTAACTGCTGAAATTTGATATTTGAATAGTACTTTAGTGGATAAAATGGCTTCGAGATTTTGGACCTAGGGTGACAGTGACCGAGGAGAGAAATGATTATGATGAGCACAAAGGACCACTGGAGACAATTGTAGTTGAAGGTGGTGGTAGCATATTTAATAGAAGGATCATCCTCAGGTGGTTTTGGATTCTTAGAGGAGGATCATCTTTTGATTTTTGGTGTAGGCTTTTGTGGGATTTTTTTAACAACAGCATCTTGGCAAACAATATATTGCTGGATTTTTGGCTAGTGCATTGGCCGTTCGAGTTTTTGTTGGAACACAAATTATGTGTTAAACTGAGTTCTCCCAATTGATAGAGTTCACTGTGTATGGTCGGCACACTTTGTGAATTACTTTTAGAAATTCTTATTGGGAAGTGAGCTCTCTGGAGTGGCTTTAGCGTGTTCTTAGAGTGGTTTTGGAGTGGTTCTTGGTTGTTTCTGCTCTTTTTCTTGTTCTTGGGTCTCTCATCGTCAATATTTTCCGTATATAGTTGCTGTGATTTGGGTCTCTTCTTCGTGGGCACGAGTATTGTTACTACCAGTTCATGATTGCAAATTGATTATTGTAATTCATAGCTACTATATTTAGTTGTGTTTTTGGTTCTATATAACGAGAGAACCTCTCACATTGAGAGGTATGGAGTCATTTTGAGTATCATTGACACATAGGCCATTGTCATCCTTCTGAAGGCGTATTAAAATTGCATGATATTATACAAGTAGGAGAGAATTCTGGTCAAATTACCAGGTCATATTGACCACTTGGTTTAGCAGCCCATAGCCGAAGATTAATAGCATTTCGTGTGCCATATCCAGGAATAGGATTGTCATATGCAACAGCTTCAACCTACAAATTGTTGGGAAAAACATCTCCATCAAGATACTGGAGAAAGTTATAAAAAATTTAAATTATTTGATGCTGAAATAATGTTGTTGATGGTTGATTAAAATTTGGAATTAGTCGAATAAAATACAGACTCACTGTTTCTCCAGGTATCCAAACTTTATAATTTACTCCATTTGAAACTTCCTCTTCAACTGTCCCATAGAACTATCCATCAAACATTTCACCAAGAAAAACATAGACGTTTCAGATGCAAGATTCAAGAAGATAATATAAGCAGGTACTAAATAGAAAGAACGCAGAAAAGAGATTGAACAGGGTAATATTTTCAGACCTTCACAGCATATGACACTTGAACCCTCTCTATTTCCCAGGGATTTCCAAAGTTCAGCCAATAATCTGGCTGTTCATGTTGAAACCCATCTACTATAATTTGACGGAACAGCCCATATTGATAGCGCAGTCCATAACTAAAGAAATAACAATGCTTTTAATCTATGCATGGTCAAACTTTCTTGTCCAAAAAGAAGACTGGTCTGCTTAAATAGAGTAATAATAAGTTTCTTCGAGTCTGATTACAAACTTCAGAGCAAGCACATCATAGGAATGTACCATGCATTATTGCTTTTACTATACACATGCTTAATCATAATGACACTGATTTAACTCAACAGAACAGTGTGCTCCAACTATATGCAACGTGCTTCATGGCAAGCACATCAATGGCCTTCTCGGGCTAAGATGAGACAGGCCTATATGGTTCATTATTTCTAAAACATCAAAGGATCTAAACAATAGAGTACAGAATATAGCATACCCCCATGCCGGAAAATCCAATGTTGCTAAAGAATCCATCTGGCAAGCTGAAAGCCGAGCTAAGCCACCATTACCAAGGGCTGCATCCCCTTCCTTGAAAGGAAGCGAAAATACAAGGCAGCTCAGGATCAATATATTGGTTAGTCAGTTTCAAATCAAATATAAACCAAGAGATTAAATGATGAACATGAGATCAAGGGTAATATGATTACCAAAACTTCCTTACCGGCAATTATAAAACGCATGCATGCTTCAATATCATAGCTAGCTGGCATATCCACAACTACTATGATTCCCATTTACCCCATTGAATTTATTTATTTTTTTTAGTGAAAGTTACTACGAATTTTACAAAATGGAGAACCAGGGGAAAAGGACAAAGAAGTATGGGATATAGTGGACGGGTGCAAATGTTCACTGACTGACAAGATGAAGATCATCTTTTATTCGGACAGTGGATAGCATGTATTTTTTCATTCATTTTTATGCTCCATAAGGTCGTAAAGACTTTCATATCTGAACTGTGCTAACTGCTTAAGAGCATGCAAGTAAGATAACATAAATTGGAGAACTTGCTAACCTGCTCAGCTAAAACTTCAAACTCAAACCCAAGTTGGCCCAAAGCATCTACATACTGGTCTCTAATGCCGAGGTTTATGACACTGTTTGACAATGAGCGACCTAACAAACAAATGCCTCATTCATCTTCTTTGCAAGTAACGGAATAAATATTTTCCGGAAATAGTAGTGCTATAGCAGTAGAAGTGAAAGGAAAATGATCAGAAAGAAATGGAAAAAGTAAGCAACTTTAGTATCCAGACAAGTATGCTGCTCGATAATGCTCGATGTAAAAAGAAATTGATTAAAACAAATGTAAGAAAGGGCCACAAACCAGCCAAGTCCTATAATGTTCCAAGCCTGAAAACAGGGAAAGAAAAAGATAATGTAGAATACCTAAGCAAATTCATATAATTAATTAGTACCCATAAGAAACTCAAGCGAAAGAAAGTATAGGCGTTTCGGATCCTTTTTCTTAAAATAATGGTGAGTGTCGTGCCACCGCTCGATAAGCCGATCTCTAACACTGTGGGATAATGCCTGCATACATAATTTGAAGAAATTAAAATATAAACATCCATTGGCTGCTCACAAAGAGCAATATGTAAGCTAAAAGTGTTACCTTCTGGTATGCTTTTTAATGTGAACATAGTGGAAAATACAGTAATTTGTTCTTTATTACTCCTATTACTTACCGAGTTGTAAGCATATCTATTTAAAAAGTAGGGAGTGCAAACTTCATTCAACATAAACTTTTGAAGAAAGCGATCTACCAAGGTTCCCATGATAAAAAAGTAATCGAGCATTTAAATGCAGAAAAGTAGTATCCTTATATATGAATAACAGGGCCGACAGTAGAAGAGAGCAGCTATAATTTCACCCAATCGATTATAGAAACATATTTAAAATCATGTGGTGTATTTAAGAATGTGATTAAAAAAAAATGATTTACCCAATCCACTAAGCTTCCAACTAAAATCTACATAATTTACAGGCCAAGATCATTAGAAGAACAGAACATTACCTGATAAGCTTCAAAATCATCAAATCTGAACATTGACCTGGCCACCGTGTACTCAACATGATAGACAATATCCTTCTGCAAACTTACTGGATCATTCTTCAAAAATCCATCCATCAATCTAAACATCTTCTCTGCCTTTGCTCTGTGATCTCCCAGCGATTCAAACCCGAGCCCAGCTTTCCTCATCACCACCCCTCTTCCACCCAACCTCACTTCCGCGCCAGTAGAGGCATCACCGGGCTCAATTGCCTCCATCAATGCCTTCTTAATAGTCTCCAAATTTTCAACGTTCTCGATTTTCTTGCCCTCCGAATTTTTTATATAAAACTTTTTAATAAAAAAATCCCCTTCAAATTCGACAGTGGCTCTTTCAACAACGAGACCGAGGACTTTGAAAACCCGAGTGATAACTTGAAGCAGCCCGATTTTGTTCCGGGCTTGGATTATGAAGAGCGTGGAGTCTAATGCGTCGACGTTTTGGAATGTAATGGTTGAAGAGCTGCCAGAGGTAGTAACATTAGTAATAGAATCATTATTATCGGTTGATGAGGCTTGTAAAGGGCTGGAGAAGCCATTAGATAATTTAAATATGTGGGTACTCCGATGGAGCTTAGTGGGTCTTAATGAAGTCGAAAGTAGACGGTTGAAATTGCAAGGTGAGAAAACGGAAGGATTTGAGAAGGATGATCCAACGGTGAGAAGAGAAACTGTAGTGGCAGACATTGTGTAATAAGGAGCAGTTTTCAAGTGCGCTTATCTGAATTCCATAATTGGGTTGAGAAAAAATGCAGAGATACCGTAACGCGGTGGATCGTTGCAGAGGAGGCGGAGGCGGAGATGTATCGGTAAATGATATGATTAGCCAGAAAGTATTTGAGCCGGGGTAAATGCACTTTATAAAAGAAAGAAGAAATAAGCAATGGTTGGAAAAAGGTCGTTCACTTTATTTATGTTAGTGAGCGGCTCAACTGTACTTCGGAGCCGAGTTGATCAAATAAATTATCTTCATGAAAATAAATAATAAAAATAAATAAATAAGAAAAATAATTCTCAAATTTGTTTTCGACTGAATTTTAGACATACTAATTTCATTAAACTCATGTTTTTAGTAAAGTTCAATAAAAGTTAATTAAATAAATGGATGAATTTTATTTAAGTTCTCTTCCAACAATTAATTTTAACATGTTTCGTGAAATTCAAAATTTTTTAATCACATATTTCATTAATTTAATCAAAATCTATTAAAAAATTTATTTTAATCTCCACCAACAAACAAGGGCTAAATAAAAACAATCACAAGCACCTTCTTTTCCAACGTAGCTATAACTTTTAATCATAATTTAAAATATAGTAATTGCAGTAACGGTCCCAAACCTTTTACTTTTTCGCTGATTATATCTTATCTTTCACTTTGTATCACCTATGGTTCCAAACATTTCATTTTATTACATTCAAGAATTTCATCCATTTGATGATTAAATGACTACCAAATTTAAAAAGGACAAAATGATAATTTTGTTATTTATTCCTATAAAAAAGAAAAAAATTAAAAGAAAAAGAAAATTGTTCATCTCCCTTCTTCACCCCTCACCCTAACCCAAACCCAAACCAAAAATCAACCACCACTATCCGCGACATTGCACCGTCCACGACCTCCACCACCCCAAATGCCACCACCTCTACCATATAGGAATATGTCTTCCGAACAAACTATAAGCAAGCACATAAGCCAATTGCTCTTGTTGACCTTAAAAAATGTGTCAATGATGTGGCTAACAGATCTCAGTATCTCTCATGTCCACTCAAGCTCGATTCCTACACAATTGGAGAAATTGTTAATCATACGTGGCCTCCTCCGGAGGGGTGGAGTTGGTCGCGCGCACCAGACGATCAAGTCAATTGGAGAAATTAAATATATAAGTATGGAAGAACTTTAAACGCGAGTCTCCAATATAAAAGGGGGGGGACAGTTTTGGGGAATGCTAGATAAAAGATATGGTAGCAAGATTACAACTTTAAGAGTCTAAACTTGTATTACAGTTGAATGTCACTAAGCATGAGTTTTTATACTTGGGTCGACAGATAAGGGCCGTTAGATGGGCGATGCACGTAATCTCATCTAAATGACTAACATCTCTTATCATAGACATTAATCAATCATAACCTTAAATACGGCCTAATTAGCGGCCTTGGACTTGACCAAATAGATTTGTAGCGCGATGATGGCAGTGACTTGTCTTGTCAATCACATAACACAAGATATGCTTAAGATCTTCACTGCATCGCGCCAAACCGGCTCTTCCCATGGGCTCTGCATGTAATAAGGTCGGTTCAATTTTGCTCTGTGGAGAGAAATGGATCATCCACATGTGAGGGTCGGTTTAGTTTCACCTTAGGTTGGTGTATAAAGGGCAGACCACGAAACCATTTGCCACGTAGAGTGATTGAGACCAAGTGTGGACCCTTGTGTGACAAGGCGTAACAGTTTTCGTCAACACAAAGAAGGCACGTTAAGTAATTAGCATGTACCCGAATTATAAAATGCGGAAACGAGCTTAGTCATTGCCAACTTAGTTAAGAAGTAAAAAATAGAGCACAGGAAAAAGATATAAAACCGAGGAACAAGCAGTCAGGTAAGCCCTCCACCAGGGGCGGACCCACGAAGGGCCTGAAAAAAAAAATCAAAAAAAAAAATTTTTTTTTTTTTTTACAATTTTTTTAGCTTATTTTCTATCTCGAATGTAGCGAGAATCTGATGAAACTCATGTTTTGTATGTAATCTTTTTCTCTTTAATCTTGTTACATGTTTTTCAATCTCATAGAGTTGGATGGTTAAATTTCCTTCCCACTTGAATACAGCTTGCCAGAAGGGCTTGGAGATGATTTGACAATTGAAATCCACGATTCGAAAGGAAAGTATTTTAGCCACGTAGTAGTTCAGGTAGCTAATATTGCTGAAGAATTGGTATATTATGTAAATCTTATTTTGACCGCCTGTGATTGCAAAAAGTGTTGCATGGTCAGAGTGAATATATTTGTGAGTTTGATGCAGGGTGAAAGGCTTTGTTCATGGCCTATATAGCATGACCTAGTTGGGAAAATGCTGTAATACTCCGAAATTTTATGATCGTTTAGGTTGCTCATTTAATTTTTTTGGATAGTAATTTAACTTTTCAAAATTTTTATATGGCCAAATTATTAGTGATTGCCTCGTGGCATTATTTGGTGATTGAGAGTTAGAATAATATGTTAGTTAGTTAATTGTTTAGAATACAATGTTAGTTAATTAAAAGGTTTGGCATGCATATTAAATTGTAATGGTGCAAGCATGATGTGTTAAGCAAGTTGGAGGTGGTTAAATATTAAGCAAGCATGAGGTGTTGGTATAAACCATGAGCTGGTTACAATTGAAGCCAATGCATGGATAAAAATGAATCAAATGACTACGTGGGAAGCATGGCAATTTATTTGGTAATTAGTCACCCTTTATCACCTTGCTTAGTCATATGTTTCTTGCCTTTAAATACTTGGGAAAGGTTACTGCAAATGGCACATAAAAATCAGAATATTTCTTGCAAATAATAGAAAGATAGGATACGTGAAAAAGGAAAACGAAGGCTAGCATTTTCGAGTACAATTTTCAACCCTAAGTGTTAAGGTAAGATACTTTCTATGTTCAAGTGGTAGGATTTCATGGTAATATTTATGCTTAAGCTATGCATGAGAACCATAATATGAAAGTGTGGACAAGTTCACAAAGTTAGATATCTATTTATGCCTTAGGACAAGTCCGAAAGGCACCGGCAAGCCGGAATATGCAAGTATGTGGTTGAATGCTTTCTTTTGTGTAGTATTAACATGTTAAATCCGAGCATGGTATTTTACTGAGTATTATTTATACTCATAGTATGTTATACTAAATTTTCAGATCCATGATCGTTGAGTTGAGTTGGTGGAAGTTGGTCGGCCTACTCGATGATGGAACAAAGTTATTTTGTATCTAAACTTCCTTCCCATATGTTTTGTTCAGAGACTGCCTTCCTTATGTTTTGTTTATGATGGTATTTATTATAAGCATGTATAAGACATGAGGTACTATGGTACTAGTTTTAAACTTTTTAATCATATCTTTCATGTTATGCTAAAAAAAAAAAAAAAAAAAAAAAAATTTAAATAAAAGGTAATGCATTCTGGGAACCTATTTATAATTTGTAGTAAAAGATCTTATACATGAAAGATATGATTAAAAAGTTTACTTCTAGTACCATAGTACCTCATGTCTTATACATGCTTATAATAAATACCATCATAAACAAAACATAAGGAAGGCAGTCTCTGAACAAAACATATGGGAAGGAAGTTTAGATACAAAATAACTTTGTCCCATCATCGAGTAGGCCGACCAACTTCCACCAACTCAACTCAACGATCATGGATCTGAAAATTTAGTATAACATACTATGAGTATAAATAATACTCAGTAAAATACCATGCTCGGATTTAACATGTTAATACTACACAAAAGAAAGCATTCAACCACATACTTGCATATTCCGGCTTGCCGGTGCCTTTCGGACTTGTCCTAAGGCATAAATAGATATCTAACTTTGTGAACTTGTCCACACTTTCATATTATGGTTCTCATGCATAGCTTAAGCATAAATATTACCATGAAATCCTACCACTTGAACATAGAAAGTATCTTACCTTAACACTTGGGGTTGAAAATTGTACTCGAAAATGCTAGCCTTCGTTTTCCTTTTTCACGTATCCTATCTTTCTATTATTTGCAAGAAATATTCTGATTTTTATGTGCCATTTGCAGTAACCTTTCCCAAGTATTTAAAGGCAAGAAACATATGACTAAGCAAGGTGATAAAGGGTGACTAATTACCAAATAAATTGCCATGCTTTCCACGTAGCCATTTGATTCATTTTTATCCATGCATTGGCTTCAATTGTAACCAGCTCATGGTTTATACCAACACCTCATGCTTGCTTAATATTTAACCACCTCCAACTTGCTTAACACATCATGCTTGCACCATTACAATTTAATATGCATGCCAAACCTTTTAATTAACTAACATTGTATTCTAAACAATTAACTAACTAACATATTATTCTAACTCTCAATCACCAAATAATGCCACGAGGCAATCACTAATAATTTGGCCATATAAAAATTTTGAAAAGTTAAATTACTATCCAAAAAAATTAAATGAGCAACCTAAACGATCATAAAATTTCGGAGTATTACATCCGCTCAGAAGCTGGACAGTTTTTAGCGTCAGTTCAAAATGCTATTTCTAACTCTATAAACACCTATTTGAGACTCTAAAAATACTCCCACGTTCCTCTTTGAGTTGTCTTTATATGAGCACAAGAATCACTCAATTTGGATCTCTGTACCTTGAGATATAAATTTTTAAGTGTTGAAAGGTCGAATCTGAAATTTCTGTGCAACACCTCACTGTTTTTAATGAAACGTCCACATCATATGATCTTGAAAACTCTCCATATTTTAAACTGGGAAACTATGTGGAAATATCTTTCAGATGCCACCAGTTTCATAGGAAACGGAGTTCGGGTGAATTTTATAAAAATGTTTGAACCGGCTGCCCAAACTAGCCGTAACAGCACAAAGTCCATGTATGTAAAGAAATCTTTCCAGTCGGTATACACTTTTGCTGGCCATTAAACTTCATAAAGATCTTTTACTACAAATTATAAATAGGTTCCCAGAATGCATTACCTTTTATTTAAAAAAATTTTTACATGTAATTAAAGTGAAAGTTATTACGTTTAGCGTGACACTCGAAGTTTAAATTCGGGGTGTTACAAATGCAAATAAATCTAAACTATTCAACAACTCCAAAAAAAAAAAAATTTCGAAGGCGCTGCCCCCGAACCCCCGCAGGCCCCCATCCCTAATCTCGCCCCCACTCAAAAAATAATCTAGGTCCGCCCCTGCCCTCCACCACCAATGATAATCTTCACTTCACAACTGGAAGTAGCAGAGAACAATTATTATCTCTGCACGTGTGAATGTTAAAATCCCAAAGACAATGAAGAGGAACCCAAAGATGTAATAGAACTGGTTCAGCCAGATGGAAGTCAATATGAAGAATAATTCAATGAAAACAGCCCCAAATGGAAGGATGCCTCCAATAAGAATAGCGAATATAGGTTTCCTGTACCATGCCTATTTGGGTATCTGCCTTGGGATTTTGTCTCTCTGAGACTATTAGGGGACAAGATCTAGTAGATGGATGGGTTTTTCGGGAAGAAGACTTGACAGAGGGGTTGAGGCGCTAGATTAGGTCTCCTTGTTCGAATTCATAGGCGGTGGTGGCTGATTTTTGGTTTTGGATGGGTAGTGTGAGGGGTGAAGAAGCGAGATGAACAATTTTCTTTTATATTCTATTTTTATTTTGTTTTAACTATTTTAATTGTTTTATGAGGATAAATAGCGAAGTTATCATTTTGTCTTCTTTAAATTTTGTCAAAATCAGCTTTTTTGGTTAACAAACGACCAAATAAATGAATCTCATTTGACTTTATACTGCAACAAAATGAAAAGTTTGCAATCGTGGATGACAAAAAGTGAATGTTGAGATAAAATTTGCGAAAAACTGAAAAGTTTGAGTTCGTTGCTACAATTATCCCTTTAAAATATAAGTTACTAGTAGAAAGTTCAAGAAAATTTCAACCTTGGGATGTACATACCTTTTTATTATTTCATAGTGGGAATGAGTTCATGTTTGGCCATAAATCACATATTTTTTAATAAAATAATATTAAACGTGAATTCAAAACTTTTACCTTTTTTTTTTAATTATACATTTTTCAAAAAATTATTATTTCAAAATATATTATTCCAAAATCACTAATTATAATAGGGCCAAACAAGCGTTGAATTTGAAATAGAAAATCGAAACGTGCTGCTTTCACGTGACTCTCTCTCAAATCCCAAAGCTTATTTATAGGAACAAGATGGCTTATAACAAAAGGACCCAAAAACTGAAAATTCACTTTTGCGTCTTTTATTCATTAAAAAAAAAAAAAAAGATTAAAAACCAAATTCACTACACTCGTACTTAAAGCAATTCCGTCCATGCTATTTCAACTCGGTTTTGCTATAGGTACATCAAGATATACATAAGGGTGTACACCCCTCTCACATGGGGGTGGGGCCCGTTCGAATAAAAAAATATTTTATACAAATGGGCCCCACTCCCATGTGAGTGGGGTGTACACCATTATGTACAATTCTTGATGTACAAGTAGCATTTTTCATTTCAACTAATCCAACCCAATTAAAAAGATGAAATGGGCAAAATAGGCCATAATTGCCTTTTTCATCAAAAATTTGAAAAATCCATCCAATTTGATAGTGGGATTTCAATCCCAAATAACTTCATAAACCCTAGTTTTTTTTTCTTTTCTTTTCTTTTCTTTAGTTCTCCTTTTTTATTCAGTTTTTGGGTTAAATTTTTTGTGGGTGTTTTGGAAATATTACGAGCACAATTAATTGTTGTTAAGAACTAAATTTAGTGTTCTATTTGTAAATTTTATAAATTGGGGTTAAGTAATTTGGTGGTGTAATAAATCACGAAATGTGTTTAAACTAAACTAAAGTCCCTTTGCTTGATGTTATTTCTATTTTAATTAATCAATTCACGGTTTGACCATTTTCAATGTTAAAAATGTGAATATTTGTACTAATCTAAGAAATTTATCTCTCTTCTATATCTTGCCAACCCCGCTTCTATTTCAAAAAGGTAAATTTTCTTCTATTGCCACAATAAATTACATATTGTATGACATTCTAATAAATAAATAAAAAGGATAACATGGCACTCTTAAGTGCAGAATCTTAATTTTTATCCAACAAAAGAAATAAACTAAGATCAAAATATCAGTTTAAAAGTGACCTAGCCCTTGTTTGATTTTTTTTTTTTTTAAATACATTTTTTATCACTCTTATTTTCAACCACACATTTTTTAATAAAATAATATTACACGCAAATTCAATTTTTTTTTAAACGCACATTCTCCATCAATCTATTATTTCAAAATGTATTCTTAACATTTTAATGGGGCTGAAACAGGTCCTTAAATTCAAAGGTCGATGCTCAAACCAATTTTTAAAACATTGATTAAAAATATTGTACTCATATGTTCCTATAATAGATGAAGACATTGATTTTGTCAATATTTACAAAACATGCATACGTGTGTACATTATTATCAAATAAAAATAGTTATATTAAACATTGTGTGACTTTTTAATTAAAATATGACATAACATGTTACTTTCAAATGAACAATTTTAATTTATTTTCAACACAAAAATAGAACACAAGACTAAATACCAGTTAAAAGGTTTTTATAAACTCATTATAAACTTCAGCAAAATTGTTATTGTTGGATATATTACACCGATAATGTGCATATTATATTAATCAAGAACATGTTGTTAATATGCATGAAATCGAAATATCATTCGACTTACCGAAATCTGATTTGAGAAAACAGATTAGTAAATTACCGATTTCGAATATATGAATATGGATTCATCGCTTCCCAATCTTGACCGCACCTCGGTTTAGTTCAAATTGTCCTTTCAATAAAAACACCTAAACCAATTAACCATATTCTGAAATCAAGCATAAATATAATTACAAATGAGGAAGATAAAATGCAAGTTTTGAGTTTGGCCAAGGCAAGTGTTGAACACTTTGTCCTTAAGATGAATTTGCCCCGCATCGGTGCTAACGGTTTCTTGACAATCATCTCCCAAGATACAACGACCACGTCTAGCCATAGGAGCACTCCAAATGGCTTAGACCAACGAACTCGAACGGAATTCCCTATCTACCATAACCATGATTTTGATGCAAGTGTTTTATACAACCTGAATTGTAACTATGGAGTGAAATGATATGGAACTATTAAATTGAATTTTTTGTATTGTCTAAACACATGGGGAATTTACATATATAGTAATTGGAAATGTTTGTCAAAATACATAACCATTTCAAGAGACACATCTCTTGAATTAAGATTCATAATTATTGGAAAGTAATTATATAAAGAGTCATGATATTCCATATGAAAAGACACATCTTTTCATCTACATCTTTTCTAGAATATTCCACAATATTTTATACAATTTTTCAATAATTTCAAGTATTAAGCGATTTAAATTTGGCTTAATTTCTCATTCACCAAATAATAAATTCCGCTTAAATCATTTAAATTGGTCACAACCAATTTTCGATCCGATTTTCCAACAATCCCCCACATGAATGAAAATTAATGCAAATGACTATACAGTCACAAGAAGAGAGAGAACACTGCATCTGAGAAGGTAGCTTTTGGCCTTGAACCTCCCTTAGTGAAATATTATTGGACTTACTGACTAATTGGTGAACGTGATATCTCGAACCATTCAGCCGTTGGTATAAGCCAAGACAACAGTACTCACACAATGTCTTCCCTAAACCATTCATGGTTCTCACTGTTGTGTTTATTTTGGCCCTGAACGACTCTTGGATTTCATAAGTACTTTAGAGAATTCAAGTCTTTAAAACATTCTCATAAAAGCGATCCTACTTCACACTTATATAGGTGATCTCCTATTAAGAGTATTCTGTCATACTCCACTTAACTGAATCAAATTATAGGAATCATTAAAAGTGTATATTAACCTTTCAATCATTCTGCAGAAAGCACTTTAATATCATAAGAATGAGTTAGGAAATCATTTCCTAAGTGCTTCATGAAATCTTCATAACTTAGTTGTCCCCTTGAACCAAGATCTTGGGATCTCCAGTCAACAAGGTAGGGTTACCATTACAAAAACTCTTACATAGTAGGCTTTAATCTCATTCCCCTCGATATGCAGTATTCTTGATCTCTCAGTAAATCTTTAAAGGTACCGCGAGTTTACACCATTGAGATCGACTGCTTAATGGTATTATGTCTACGACTTATACGTCTAGACTTACCATTACATGTGACTTAGTATCTCATCAAATATAGCTAATCAACGATTGATTGATTTAATAGATACAACATGTCACCACCAAGAAATCCTCTCATGAAGCTACATACTTCTAAAGCTTTTCAAACAAAAATGTTAGAGGATTTCTATCATGCACTACACTAGTCAATCACATTTACTAGTAGATTTCAGAAACATGAGTATTCAATATCATTATTGAAATATTACAATGCATTTCAACTTTATGAATAGTCTTCAAATATTCAAATTGATCTTGCATATCCAAACAAACGCCGTAATCGACTTTTATCCCATTTCATCCACTTTAGACTTAGTGTATATCATCTATATAATTAATATAAAGGTTTTCTTCCTTTTCACCTTCATAGATATATTTCTATGATTATAAAGTATAGAAAAATGTAACTTTTAACATAAATTACCCTCACAATTTCTCAATTAGGAATGCATAAGCAACTAGTAATGTTGCATCCACAAATCTTGAACTTTTCATATAAGTTCATAAGTATTAATGTTAACCCCCACATTTTTGGGTTGTACTTGAACTTAGAGTTCATAACTTCTTTCGTAGTTCAATTCATTTATCAAATAGATAATGTACATATCGAATGCTTCGTGAAAGTTTAAGTACTTTCAAAATAGTGATCGTCAACCCACAATTTATTTCAATTTAAATTGCATAAATTATAATTCAATCCAACTTTCTTTTAATTTGATCATCCAAATTAAATTAAGGTCATCACATAGACCAACAATGCTCTCAAAATATACACCAATTTAATTGGTTCCACTATTGAAAATCGAATGCAACAATGAAGAAGACTAAGCATCTTGATTCACAAGAATTGCAACTTCTCTAACATATGCAACATATCACATTTGTGACATTTCACAAGATAGTATTATTCCATGTTAAATAATACTTATTCACAATGTTCAAATTTAATGAACGAATTATCCATCGGTTGTGTTTTCAAAAAAAACCCAACGAGAGGACGCACCTATTCGAATTAATCTCTATGAAGAGATACTTCCTTGGAAAAATAACCAGGTCAAGAGTCTTGATTTTCCACCACGTGATTAGGCGGCTTAATATCAATTTCATCACGATCAAGGTGAGGAATATCAACTTATATTCCAAACATTTATACATTTATTTTATAAATTTATTCCATTTTAGTCAACACTTATCGTAATTAGGAATATCAATATTTTGAGGAACTCCACACATTTCCATATTTAGAGATATCATCATTGATCAATCTCAATCAATTAAATTAACCAAGACCAAATGGTCAACCATTGATATGATACAAAAGACCAAAACGTATATTCATTATTTTATGTAATAAGCATCAATAATAATGTTTCCATGGCAGTTATGAAATGAACCGTCATCGAAATCATAATTTAGACAACTTTCCATTCCTTACACTAAATGACATGAGGCAAAGGAACTCACGCCTTTCCATGAATAAACTGTTCAATTGGAATTTTATGAACAACCACCATCTTAATGAAGTGATTTCTCGAAGTCATGCACATACTTTATACAAATGAACCGACAAGGAAAGTTGTCCTATAACCATTCATATAATCATAATAATAATATGGTCATTTCCTTTTCGTCTTTATTTAAATAGACTTAATTGTTAGGGTAATAAAGGAAGAACCCCTTCATGTATGTAACTGACAGGAAAGTCTCAAGCAATTGACTCTTCTTTTTCATAATTCCATTGAAAATGACATAATGATTACAGCAATTTATGCATTTAATTATTCCACCACCAACCACTATTTGCCTTCACAGATTCTTCAACTTTTATACATGGACGTGCAGAGACGAGAATTAAGGTTCTGTGTTTCTGTGCCACGAAACATGTATCAATATTTAAACAAATTATCATACAAAGATATGACTAAAATCAACCAGCATTTTTTTTTCCGAATAGACGTGAGACGTGAAAGTAACTGCCTCAATGCACAATAATTTATGTTATCGAAACATGCAATTGAAGCAAAATTAAAAATCCACGTTCTGTTATTTTACATTGCTAGCCGTGAGCCTTTTATGCATATAATTATATACTAGCAGAAAGCAACCAAAACCTCTGATTAATTTCATTTATAACACACACATCAAATTCATCTTAAGATTATTGGATATATTACACCGATAATGTGTATATTATATTAATCAAGAACATGTCGTTAATATGCATGAAATCGAAATATCATTCGACTTACCGAAATCTGATTTGAGAAGACAGATTAGTAAATTACCGACTTCAAATATATGAATATGGATTCATCGTTTCCCAATCTTGAACGCACCTCGGTTTAGTTCAAACTGTCCTTTCAATAAAAACACATAAACCAATTAACCATATTCTGAAATCAAGCATAAATATAATTACAAATGAGGAAAATGAAATGCAAGTTTTGCGTTTGGCCGAGGCAAATGTTGAACACTTTGTCTTTAAGATAAATTTGCATCGCATCGGTGTTAACGGTTTCTTGACAATCATCTTCCAAGATACAACGACCACATCTAGCCATAGGAGTACTCCAAATGGCTTAGACCAACGAACTCGAACGGAGTTCCCTGTCTACCATAACCATGATTTTGATGCAAGTGTTTTATGCAACCTAAATTGTAACCATGGAGTGGAATGATATGGAACTATCAAATTGAATTTTTTGTGTTGTCCAAACACATGGGGAATCTACATATATAGTAGTTGGAAAGGTTTGTCAAAATACACAACCATATCAAGAGACACATCTCTTGAATTAAGATTCATAATTATTGGAAAGTAATCATATCAAGAGTCATGATCTCCAAAGGTCATGATATTCCATATTGAAAGACACATCTTTTCATCTACATCTTTTCTAGAATATTCCACAATATTTTATACAATTTTTCAATAATTTCAAGTATTAAGCGATTTAAATTTGGCTTAATTTCTCATTCACCAAATAACAAATTCCGCTTAAATCATTTAAATTGGTCACAACCAATTTTCGATCCGATTTTCCAACAATTATGATATGAAAATTTAAATTACATAGTGAGTGACTTCCAATTAAAAAGTGTCAAGCATGCAACTTTATATTCTCCATGCCATCCTAGACAAAAATAAATAAAAAGTGATATACATCTCCTAAAAAGTGACAACCATACATAAAAGGTATCACGAGTTAATAATAAGAATAAATTATTCAGAACATATATGTACCCTCTACTTCAAACCAACCCCAACCACATTATCCTCTAAAATTTGATTTCTCTCAATATCCTTCACAAAATAATAAATAAAAAGTGATACACTTCTTAAAAGTGATAAGCACTTGAAATATAAATGGATTAAATTATATTAATTTCTAACCGTATTTTCAAAAACTCAAACAAAAAATGATAAAAACTAAAAAAAGAAATGACATAAATCAACTTTGTTGTGGAACATATATAATTCAAAACCTAAGTGACAAATACACAAAAAAAAATGACAAATAATAAAACAATTCAAATTCATCTACTAAAAAAAACATGTTAATTGAAATAAATAGCGTTGACCCTACTAATACATAGAGGATGGGTGAATATGTGTTTTTATACGGAATTTAAATTTATCAATTAATAAAAGTAACAAGTCAAAATTATTAATTTTATCTAAATGAATTTACATAAAATATTATCCTAAGTGAATTACCGTAGTTGATATATTACAGAAAATTAAATAACACCACAAAATTGATGATGGAGAAACCCCTCGCGAGATAAAAACTTCGGGCCGCCCTAGATAATAGTATCCAGTATAAAGGATAAAGGCTGATCAGACTAGACTAAACATTAGTACTTTCTGGCCTCCTAAGTGTAATCACCAATGCTCTCCTTGACTACGTGTTCCTACACCAACTCTAGACCTTCTGGAATAGTTTATCTCATGTGGATCATCTGAGAACTCCTTATTTTCCTTCAACCAGAACTCTGGACACTTTCTTCAATATTCAAAACTTTGACGATTATGCGGAAGTATGAGTTTGATGTTTTGATTACGTAGATTTGATGCTTTCAATGATATGGTTGAATCAAGAGAAGATTGAATAATATGTAGGATGTGATCTCTCTTATAAAAGAATGTTCAACCAACTCTTTTCATGAAGTGGGGATGTAATCTTGTTATGTTACACAATCCTTTCGTGGGGTTAATATTTCAGAGTAATATAATAGGACAGTCAATCTTGAGCACTAATTGATGTGTTGGTATACCATTTGGGGTCAATGAATTGAAGAAGTCTTTTTGCATGGATTGATATGTTGTATTTAATGTTTCGTCGAAACTATAATAAGTATAAGCATCACCTGGGAAGCGATCTATGAGAATACTGTTGATGTCATCAACATGTTCATTCTTTGGGGCTAAATTAACTCTATTAATCATATGATGAAGGTTTTTTGAATAGTCATCTATATCAGGAAGCACAACATCCATTAATTTATATGACGAAATATTGCCTTCCTCATAACATAGAGTCATAGTAGACCAAAGTTTAACCATACCACATGAATGTTCTTTTTTTTTTTTGTATCATTTCCAATTTGAAGCAAATATTCACAGAAAGAAGGATCTAACAGAGCTCGCATATTTTGAACTAATTTTATTTTTGTAAAATGGGGCCATAGATAAGAATTGACTAAACTCGATACAATTATATCTTCTTTACTCCATCTTTGGACAACAGGCAAGATTTGTTGAAAATCCCCACCCAAAACTATTACTTTTCCACCAAATGGTAAGTCAACGTTGGTTATGTCTCTTAACATTTTATCTAAAGCTTCCACAGCCTGACAATTTATCATTGGAGCTTCATCCCATATAATTAGTCTTGTCATTCTAAACAAATCAGCTAAAGCAGATTGTTTACTTATTGTTCAAACACTGTCATTATGAATATGAAATGGAATTTTAAACCTTGAATGTGCTGTCCGACCTCCAGGCAACAAGCCAGCAACTACTCCTAATGATGCAGTTGCTAAAGCAATTAAACCTCTTGATCTAACAGCTGCATGCAATGCATGATATAAAAAAGCCTTCCATGTTCCGCCTGGACCATCAATAAAATACATATCACCAACATTACCAGAAACTTTAGCTTAAAAGGCATCATAAGCATTTTTTTGCTCTTGGTTAAGACTAACAGCACACGAAATATCATTATCAGATATTAGCATGTCTAATTCTTCACTAACCAATCTTTCTAATACTTCATCTTGCTGGATGCCAACATCATAAATAGCTAATCCATAATCATTCAAACATTTACCAAGTGGTTCTAAGAATGAATCTATAGACTTTAATGCATTCACCTCTGCACTATTGACACTCATATTTTTTCGTAAAAAATCTTCAAAAATAAATTCTTTAAACTGATTCCATAGTTTTTTTCGATCATCGGGACCACAAAATGTCAAAAGAGTTGCAAACAAACGGCGTAAAGAATTAGTCATTTGATAATTACAGGCCTCTTGTAAATATAGCTCACAATTATTATTTCCTTTGAGTAACCCTCGTAATAATGTAGCTTCACGAAAAGTTTTTACTGAAATACCATTTACAAATTTAATATCTTCAAAAGACATTGGTCCTCTATTATGATTTAACAATATCCGCAAGTAATATCTCTCTCCTTTTCTAGGATTTGCTGCTACAATCCTCCCAACCACAGCACCCTTTTTTCCTGTTAGTCCAACATTTGCCTTGTGCATCCCAGATAAAATATTCAAGGAATTCTTTGTATAACAACTTTCTCGCTTCTTGATTACTAATATTCGTTGTAAAAAATTCGATAAGCATCATTTTTTGGGAAAAAAAGACCACGTCCAATAACTTTACTTTATATGTAACCAATTGCTTATTTTCTAGATGTAACTGTAAAGAAATAACAGCTGGACTCATTTCATACATAATAAATCCATAAATCCTCCAAGTTGCTTCTGGGGGAGAAATCCATCTACCAGACTGAAAACGTTCCATTTCATCCATACTGTCAAATCTATTCTCATCACATAAAGAGAAATTAACCTTATCATATCCTTTGTAAGCATATTTGTACAAGTATTTAATAGCTTTTATTGTTGAACAGATTTCTACATTCATATGACAGTCATATTTAGCTAACAAATAAAGATTATAAGGTATAATCCACCTATTATCAAGAACTTGTTTCCTAACTCTAACCTTTTTACTATCATTTCGCTTTCTATATTTTGGATAAGAAGTTTCATCAAAAAAAGTATGTAAAGTGTAGCTATGTGGATAACGACTCTTACACTTTCCACCATTTTCCATGCACACATTATTTGGATTTAAAACACCGCAAGGACCATGCATCATGTGTTTGACAACAACGGAGTGTAAATAAGGATACTATGTACTATCGGAAATTTCAGCATTTACAATTTCATCTACCCTTTCAGGAGAAATAATTTTTTAGCCCGATTTCAATATAATTAAGAAGTGAGTGTGTGATAAACCTCTTTTTTGAAATTCAATAACATATATATATATGCAGCCACTGGTCCAAATATATATTCTTTAAATATATCCTTTTTCAATTATTCTAATTTAGATTTAAAGATGCGAGATACCAAATCAGGTCTATTCCGAACTTCGTCACAAAATTTTAACTCTCGCTTAATCTCATGTCAATTGGAATTGCATGTAATTATTAAAAAGATGTCAGGTTTTCCAAATTTTTGAACTAATGTCATTGCATCCATGTATCTTTTACTTAAATCTCTAGGAACGCCTATGAAGGATGATGGCAAAATGACTCTCCAGCCTACATTTGAATCGCTAGTTTCACCGTTTTGTATACTATCAACAATTCCTTGGTAAAGCTCACTACGTATATGTGTTTGATTATTGCGGAAGTAATCTAATTTATTGTTAAAACATGTATTTTCATCCTTCAATATTTCTTCAAGAGAATTAGCATAATTGGCATCAAGCATAACATCAACAAAAGAAACATCATGATTTCTACCCTGTTTATTAACTCTTTCAATACATTGATGCCATCCGTTTTCTCCATTAGGGAATAACAAAGGGTATTTGGAGAGGATCATAACATCCAAAATAATAATTTACTCTACGATTACTACCAGAATGGGTATAAATACAAATAACACGAAACCCAAATTTGGATTGCTCATCATTAACCCAAATCGCAGCAACTTGTGATACCGTCGGAGCATTATACACACACACGTATTTGTGACCACCGTGGTAATAATACCTAATTCGCCCCCATGGATTCAAAGTTGAATATTTATAAATTAAAACAAACAAAAACCTCAAAAAAATTAAATTCATAATAAAATTGCAGTAGCATTTTGTATGGTTGATTGTATCGATAATTTTCCTGAAACAATGAACTTCTAATTACGATAGGAGAATGGAATTGATATAGCATATGAAATCATTACTGAAATTTGAAAAATTGCATATAAAACTTATAAACTAATAAATAAAAATCATAAAGAAATAAATTTTATTACAATACCTAAGCAACTTCTGAATTTTGTCAAAATTTAAAAAACATGCTTGAATGGATTATTATGAATTTAATGGGTGGTTTAAAGAGGACAAAGATTGGGTATTCTATGATATTGCCTTGAAACAGTAAGTAATGTGGTTTTTTATTACTTTTAACAGTATTTACATCGTAAGTCCCTTTTTATAATGAATTCTCTAAAGGCCCTTACTTTTTGGCATACTACTATAATTTCCCCAACACAAATTAATTAAATCTCTCTATCAAGAGACAAATATGTTCTACTCCCTCCATCCTATAAAAATATAATTTCTCTCCTACTTCATTTGTCCTAAATTACAAGTGTTTTTTCTTGTTGAGAATTTAATTAATTTTTTAATATACCTCTATTTTAACGTTTTTTGTTATGTTAACTATCATTATTCAACGAAGAAGTATATTAAAAGAAAAACGTAATTAAAATTTATAATTACAACTATATTAATTAATTTTTTTTTTTTTATTCCGTGTGCAGGACGGATGGAGTAATGATTATGTTCCTTTATAATTTTACAAAACACTGCCAACTGAATACCTACATCTCAAAAGAATATAAAATAAAACACTACACCGTATTTTTGGTCATTGGTCACCCAAAATTTGTGACCTCAATCACTATAATCACCGGAGACTATGGAATCTGAGCCTTCGTCCTTGTTCTCGTCTCCTCCATCTGAGTTATCATTCATTTCCAGATCTTCATCCTCGTAAACATTGTCATCATCAATTTCGTCTGCATCCTCGTCACTCATTTCCGCCATCTCCTTGGGAACATCATAACTCGAACCCCATTTTTCAAATTCATACTGGTTCACTTGGGGGTTATCGTCAAAATCCCCAACTTCCAAGCTGTCACTACTGGCATCATTTTCGATTTCAATATTTCTAGTGTCAAAATTCACCAGTTCCTCACGGACACAACTTCTTGGCTCTTCCTCAACATTCTCAAGGGTGCCCTTGTCACCCAAGTAATCTGGAAGTGTTTCTAAAACAACCTTCTCTGTTCTCCTTTTTCTAACAGTTCGTCGACCCCGCCCATGCCTCTGTCCTCCTGTTCTTACTCCATGCTGCATAAGAACTTGAGCCAATGTCTCACCTTGTCTTATACCCCGCCTGCTGGGTTGTGATATTGAACTAAAAACCCTTTTCCGAGATCTTCCACGTGGGCGGCCACTTCCTCGTTTGCTAACCACTCGCCTACTTCCAGAGCTACCAGGAATGTCACGCAGTTGACCCCAGTTTCTCTCTTTCACAGGTCCATGCTCATCCAATTCTGCACTTTCAGTCTTCGTGATATCCTTTGTATAAGAGTACCTGAAAGTGAACTTCTTTGTACAACAGAAATGAAGTTAAGGGAAGTGTTGCTAAAAGAAACATGAGCAAAAACAACAAAGAAATAGTCATCGACTGACTCAATATATGTTATAGAAATTGGTTGAGGTTGTCAGAAAGGTTCCATAGGGATCCTAATTTTACACACACCATAATAAATAGCATCATGCAAAACTGTGCGTGACAAAAGACAGAAAGATACTCAACTGGAAGAGCTTCCACTTTCTGTCCATCATGCAGCTCAGACTTCTGTTGTGGAACATAAAAAATAGAGGCATCCAGCTCCAAGAGCCTCAGCGCCACGGCAGCAGTAGTTTGTGGTATCCAAGGAAGTTGAGTCATGGAACCAGAATAAGTAGATTCACAAGCGGTATCTCTCGATGCAGCACAATAGCTCAATAATTCTGCTGTTGTCTCGAAATCTGTCGATAGATAATCGCACTTCAAGGCATCCTCAAACTGGGTTAGTATCTGCAGTAAATATAGAAATGTTAATCAGTCCCTATGCTATCTAGTTTCCGACCCACACCCTCAAAATGAGGGCAGAGTTACTTTCTCAAGCTACCATGCACATGAACACAAAAGTAATACCCTATAAGCTAACACCTCAGTTCCACGAGCACGTGGCAATTGTAAATCCAAATAACATGTCCATGATAACTACAGAGTAAATGTCAATAAAATATTAATGTTATCTGCAAACTCCCCTTGTGTATGTAAAACAGTCACGCTTGGATTGAATACATAAATTTCCTCAAATGCAGAAAGTGAACTACGGATATTAAAAATATAGTTTATGTACTATCCAATGATTCAAGACTAAATTAAATGATGTGGTAAACATTTTTATAACTGAACTCATTGAGAACTGGCTAATCAAACCTCGCCTACACAAAACAGACCACCTATCAGAAAGAATACTAACAAAGATGCAAATTCTCACAAACCATGAAACAAATTATTTATCACAGACAAACTTAATGCTTAATTCACTTATTGGATTTTTGGTACGTAATATTGAACAATATTTTAGCTTTTGTAACTGTCCAGTGCTATACAATCCTCAATACCAAACATGCTATGAAAGCCATAAAGTGTTATTATTCAAGACAGCCTAGTGAACTAATTAAAAACCATCACCTAAAAGTATAAACGTATCCCCTGTTTCATGCATCAACTTCTTTATTTCAGAACTAGCAGACCTAAGGAAACTAATATTCTGAAAGCTTCATGCATTAAAAATATATAAGAAAAAGCAGAAGCTAGAGATATGAGGTTCCTGAACCCCTTTTTTTCCCAAACAGAAATGTGCATCTCTATAAAATAATACCAAGATATCACACCACCCATGAAAAAGAGAGAGTGAAAACCTGTAGAAGTTCCTCAGCGGATGAAGAATTTTGCAGCTTTAAACCCCAAGTATCCCTACAGTCTTCTGTCCAGGAAGATTTAAGAGCTTCGGATGGAACAGAGACCTATTAGAAACAACAAAGATTCAGATACAAAAATTTATCCAAACAAATAAAATGATGGCAAGTGCATAACAGACAAGGCAAGACAAAAAAAAACATTAGAAGTGCACAATAACATAGTCCGAATACTTTAATCCCTTACCTCAAGGAAAGCTAGCAGGGCCTTAATCAATATGATCCTTGGTGAAGGAGATGAGTTTGAAACGACTATGTTGGTTCCACTTTTCAGCTTCTCTTCACAATTAGCTTGCTCCAAGAAATTTCCTGAGCTACCAACTTTGCCAAAAGTCCGATGACAAGAAAGGCAAAGGTCCTCTTTAGGATTATAAATACTGAAGCAGATGTCACAAATTCCTAACAGAGGCGAGCATCTTTTCTTTCCATGTGCAATGGCCCGTAAAATAGATGAATTGAAGCATTCTTTCAACATCCAGATTTGAAGGTCTTCGTATCTACTTAAAGAATTCCTTTTTTCCGTTTCATTCCTTCCGAGATCAATTTTAAAGGAATATGATGGTTCCAGTTTATCAGCATTTGCACTGGAGACTGCACTGCTGGGACTCTCAGCACCAGCACTGCAAGCAATGCTCGAATTAACTTCAATAGCTTCATTTCCATTTTTTCCACCTTGATCTGATATATTAGACAATTGTTTATTCCTTTGGATGCATTCCTTGAAGAAAACCTCAATCTTTTGCAACATTATATGCAAATGAGATTCTCTAGTCCCACGAGTATCCAAAGATATAAAAAGAGCATCAAATGCCTGCATGAAAAAATAAAATGCATTAGCATGGCATACAAAGGTAGAACAAAAATGAATGTAGCTGCAAGCTGCTTAACTAGCATGTCTAGAGAAAACTTCACTGGCTAGCAGTAGATAAATGATTAATTCAAGACATTCACCCGACTAAATTTTATGGTTACCCCTAGACACGACACACACAGAATTCCAAGACGTGGAAACCGCGTTCCTGCACTCAAGTGAATGAGCATGCTCACATGAGCATGAAATTGCCTATCAGGCTATCAGCATCAGTTATACACACACACACACACACACACACACACACACACACACACATATACATGTATATATTTGAATTTAATGCATGTATGTACACCCAGAAGTTAAATATATGGCTACCACATCTACAGAAGGCGAGAAAGAAAGAGGGAGAAGTGGGGGGAAATAGAATGAAAGAACATTAGAGTTTACCTCCTTTGAATCAATAAGCCTCCAATGGCCATCTGGTGATTCAACAAAGATTCTGCCAGAACCAGGATCCTGGCTAGAAGCAGAAGCAACAAACTGCCAATAACGATTGCGCCTTCTATCTTGACCCAGAGGCAAGGACCGGTAGATATACATCTCCTCTGCCCTGTGGCCAATATAAGATTTCAACTGCAAACGTGACCTTTCTGTTGTATACCCATTCTGCTGAATTGGGAAACCAAACTGAACCACGGAAGTATCTTGTACTGGATTATCAGAAGTTACTGATGGATCGTGCATATTATTTTGTGCAGTAACCAATGGACTTTGATCCCCATCTGCAGCAGGAGTACAAGAATCATAAAACTTAATTCCAATCTCCTCTCTCATGCGCCTTTTATCTAGTTGTGCTTCTGCCCACATCTGCTTTTTAAGAGCATTTGCCACATCCAGCCGATCCTGCAACAGTCTCATTTGTCAGAAAACACAAAAGACTAAATTCTTTATTTCCTGCTTTCAACTCTCAGGAATTGTCAGAAAATTGACCTCAAGAATTACTCGGATAGAGTTTCCTTCATTCGCAATACCAATTAAGGAAACAAGGGTACTGAGACGCTCCTCAATAGAGAGATTAGAATATTCTCCTTCAGTCAGTCCTGGAACCCAGGGATGACCCGATCTGCTTTCATCGATTTCCATGCCTACTTGGTCAGGATCACCAGCTCCAACGCCTTCAATATCATATCAACAGGTTGATCGGTAAGGTAAATGGATTTTCATTATCAAATCTAAAATGAGAGCAAGATAAAGTCTTCGAAACAATCAAGGAAACACACAAAACTTCTTAAAAACACTACCAATTCCATTTTGCAGAGCAGCATCATCTGGGTTAATATCTTTTCCATTCCCTGAGCAGGAGCCAACTTCATTGCATTTGTTGTTCTTGTTTGCATCAAATGGAGTAGCTAAACCATCTCCTTCTGGACCCTCAGCAACTTCACTGTCTGAATCATCATCTCTTTCTTCCTCATCAGCATTTTGACCAGCTAAAAAACCATTAGCATATCTTTGTATCTTTTCCCTGGCTGCAGCAAGTATTGATTCAGCATCAGCAGGATCCTTTCTAAAAGCCGGCCGTACACAATATGTTGAAGGAGCTATTCTTTCGAACAGTATTGGATCCCTTGACAACGCAACAGAAATAGAAGCCTCTGGAGTCTTGCTAGTTGAGAGGTCACGCAACCCAGATTTCTACAGAAATAACAAAATTAAATTAGAAAAAACAAAGCGAAAATTAGTCCACTGGGTGAAGCAGTGACAAGAGTAGCTATTAGTTACCTGAATCTTGTCTGCGAGCTCTATAACATTAAAGCCCTTGCTTCCTTCAAGAGCAAGAACATGATAAGCAGCAAATTTCACAGTACCCGGTGTCAATCGGTGTCTTGATCTGCGCTGAAGGCCAAGTCCTTTTTCTTGCATAATTGCAACTGCATTCTCAGCTGCTGAACCATTTCGCAGGGTGGATACTATGTCTGCACAACCTTTAATCTGAGGAATAAATAATGTTATCATCATTGCATGCAGTTATATCATTATTGGCATGTTATTCAGGTGCAATCTCGGGGATAAATATTTCATGAACTTGAAACAAAAGGGTGTGCCTTGTGTATAGGTCCATGGACTCGATCCAAACATAAAATAAAGTGCCTTATTATATGGAATTAGTATGTTAGGCCATTTTGGAATAATATTTCACTAAATCCCACATTTTAATTTGTCTATTCTTGTAATGCAATAATTCTACTTTGACTTGGTCAGAATCGTTAGATTATATATCTTATCCTACAAAAATCTCCTATACGCTTCCCTTTCTAGCCATTCTTTTCTGGCATAAAATAACCTCACTAATTATTTATGGTTTTTTTTTTTTTTTTTGTTTTAAGTGGTATACATCTAGCAAATCCAAGTTTTCTATCCATTTTCTTTTGCCAGATACACACCCCTAAACAGTTTATGATCATATGTGTCTGCTGTAACAAAAGAACATGGTGTGTTGAGGTAATGCATATGGGGGAGAAGAAACCAAAAACAAGCACCTCATCATTATCATTAGTGCAACCTCTTTCAAGACTCTTCTTTTTCAACTGAGGCCCAAATCCAGCAGAGAGTGCAAATTGCCGCAGGATTTCAGGCCATGTCAACGGATTTAAGTGCTTCAGCCAGTTACGTATGTCGAAACCCCACAAATATGCCTGTCATAAAAGTTAAATGTAAACATGAAATTAAAAACAAAACAAAACAAAACAAAAAAAGCTTGCATAAATAAATAATTACCCCTTCAACAATCTGATGATGTCCACCTTCAGGATTGACAGCACTATATTGATTGGTTCCAGGCCCACCTGAAGGTGTTCTCACAACATCTTCAATATCTTTTATGATTAGTTTTAGAAGAGCAATGTGTATCTCACCAAGAAGCCTTGATTCCTGCAAGACAAAAAGGCTATATAAATTCTCATTAACTACAACCACCCTAATGCACGGGGAGTGGACACAATTACAGACAGACAAAGATTGAAAGCCGGCCTATATGTGATTCTGTACAAAGTAGAAAAGAAAAGCCAAAGGGCAATACACAGTTTTTAGAGTGGAGAAAAAGTAAAACTGAAACGGTTCAAATGAACTGAAAGCAAGAAGCAGCCTGAAAACTCACGTAGTCGTGGAAAGACTGGACAAATTCATCAAGGGTAAAAGGCCAAAGCCAGAGAACATCAGCAAAAGTGATGCAGAATCTCCAAACCTGAAATGAAAATCATATGTCGAGTTTACAGGAAAAAACGCATTGCAGGAAAACAACTCTGGACTCCAAATGATAGAACAAAAAATGATTAAAGCTCAATTTATTAAATGGTACAGGCCATTAGAAGATATGATCTAATAGGCTAAAATGGCAGATATAATACACAAGTATAAAAAATTATAAGCTGAACAAACTTTTGTGCTTCTGCAGTTAAAAAGATCAAGGAAAATCCAGTTTCCAATTTTAACGCCGACTTTCCAGCCAAGATTTTTTTTTTTTTTTTCTTGTGCGCAGGAAAGAATGCAACAAGAAGAAAACACATGAGAGGTTTATGCTCAACCAAACTAGACGAATTTATTACATAAAAATGTAGCCTCTAGCAACGGCATCCCTACAGATGGTAAACTTTTGTGCATGAATTATACCAATAGTGGTAGAAAGAAGATTTTGAAGCTTAGGCATAAAAATATCATCATTAACATAAACCCACGAGTAAATATTTAGAAAATAGCTACATGCACAGAATTTCAGTTCTAATTTCTTCAGGGTACTATAGCATACCATGAGGAGGTTCCCAACATTCGCCTCTGAATCAATCCAGGGTTGAATAGCAAATGGCTTCTTCAATTGCAGAGTCTTTGGAGGGAATTGACACAAATTTTCTGTATTGCAAAAGATTTGGTTGAGTGCATAACAACCTTTCAGAGCAATTAAAGCAAACCAAACCACACTAAAGTTCTACAAACAAATAGCAACTTCTGCCAAAAATGACACGCATCAAAATAATTGACCCAAAAAGGCATGTTTGAAACCATTCTTTTTTGTTTTTGGATTGGACAAGTTCTCTGAAATAGTTGAAACTTTGTATCAAGTTCTTCATCTAAAATATAGCAGGATAGCAGAGAAGCTGCCACCATTCCATGTCAATAAAATAATGAAACAAATGGATAAGGAGAAAAATAAATATACCTGTGGAGTAATGCAAGGAAGAACAAATTAGAATTTCTATGTTATCAGTTTAAATTAATACCTCCACTGTAGATAGCAATTTGTTACTGCTACAACTAAGATAAGGATAAAGAAACCGAACAAGAAAACATCTGATAATAAGGTCAACACTTTACTATGTTGTGTCACTAACTTGATTTTCCCAGTTTTTCAGAAAGGAATATAATCCTGGGACTGAATGGGTTTGCAAATAAATTTGTAAAGGGATTATTGTTATAAATTTGCAATCAGTACACAGTCAGTTACAAACAGGCACAAAATCTCATAGAAGTAACAGCAAGCAACACCAACCTCGGAATGACTCAAGATTTTGCATGGTGTCATAATCAAGAGATATGATTGAAGGTAATCCTTTCCTTGAAGCAGCTAATTCCATCAGTTCTAGACGCTCATCCTCTATTAGCTCCATGGACTCTTTAGCGATTTTACGTGCTGTAGCTCTCTCCGCAGCGGCTTTCTGTCTTGCTGATTCCTTCTCTCGGCGACGCTCCTCTTTCTGTTTCTGTCTCTCTTCCTGGAGAGACACGTGCACAAAAAGAATAACTATAACTGTTCTAACCAAATACAGAAGAACAAATGGTCAAATTGGAGTTAAAAAGAATACATAATACAGTTTCAAACCTACCCGCAAAAGCTCCTTTTGCATAAATTTCTCCCTCCGTTCCATTTCACGCCTTTCCTCACGCTGAAATTTCTCCTCCTGCCTCTGTTGTTCCCGCATCATCCTCTGCTCTTCCTTTCGTCTTTCACGATCTTGCCTCTCCATTTCCTTCCTTATTTGCTCATCCCTCTTTAGGGAAAAAATAAAAAAAGACAAGAAAAGAAATGTCAGATTTCAGTAAAAACAGTATGTACTATAAATCTCATGTAAAAAAATTCAAATAAAGTCAAGGTCCTCAAATTTAAACTGGAAAGTCTAAACCTTTCGCCTTGGTATATCGTGTTTCTCGAGTTCTTTCCGTGTCTTCTTTCCATGAGCTTGAACCTCCCTTCCACTTTTAGCTTCATCACTCTTCAGTGAGTAATTAACAGTTCATTAGTTTCGGAGAAATAAAACTGAAATTTTTGCTAACAAAAACAAAATTGTGGACTACGTAAAAATACCTTGCGTTTCCTCTCTGTATGCAAATTATCTTCATTGTATGGGATGGAGTCATTATGCTTCGGAGATGAGGAAAATTGCCCCCGTCTATCGACACTTGATACCTGACCTTCCACACTATATTCCTCGTGAAGATGCTTATTTCCATGTGTCAATGACAAACTTTTAGCAGTAGGACCATCAATAGGAGAATCATATAGGTAAGACATGCCAACATGCCCATACATGTCAGACCTAATCTTTGGCTCAGGAGTTTCATGAAGCCCACTGGATGCAGCCTGAGAATTAAATAAATTGGAACTTCAACTTGTTTAGTTGACTAGAAAAATGATGTAGTGTCTGTCACTGAATGACAACACACGTCAACATGGATAACATCTACTTAAGAGAGACTCTTTTCCTTATTCCTTTTAATTCTTTTTGTCTTTCTTTTTCCGTCCGGAATGACGACAAGTGTCAACATAGATAACCCATCTAACCAGGTGAAAAGAGTTGCATGTTAAGGTAGATTTATTGGTGTTTAACGCATAAAAAAAATGTTTACAGAGAAGATAGAGAACTAACTTTGATTTGCTTGGTATCATATTGCCTGAACGACTTGCTGGCACAAGATTGTATGTATCTGTCCCGCTGCTCTGCTGGCACTGCTATTTTTGCGCAACATAAAAATCTTAATAGTTTACATGACTGCATGAAAAGGTAAACTCATAAAGCATCATGTGCATGAGAGAGAGAGAGAGAGAGAGAGAGAGCAAATCCTTCAATACAGTTGCAAATCAATTAGGTGTAGCTGTTTTGGCACTCCATTTTCCTTGACCTACTAAAATTTTTCCCATTTCTTGAACTACAGGATCTTTTCGTTTGTAATTCATTGCAGAAAAAGAAACCATCTGAAACTTGTTTGTACAAATCAAGAGTCTAGTAGTGCTCACGAGGAGAGATGGAATCTCTTTGGTGACATGAAAGATTATCAGCTTCATATCAATGGATACAATGTGTGTAAATGGAGTCTCGTGCTATGTAATTCAGTTGCAGTCGAGATACAAAACTCGTGACCAAGCCTATGATCGAGATATAAATAGTAGTAAGCAAAAATAAAAATACCTATAGGTGAACCAAATGCACCAGGTGGTAGTTCATCAAACTCCATCCCAAGAATTGGCCCATCTTCCCTCAATGGCTCTCCCAACTGTGCCTCCACACAAGCTATCACCCTCTGCTCCATCATTGTCCTAGGTGACTCGTAATACCTTAATGGCACCATTGGTACACCATCTCCATTACCAAACTGATTTGAACGAGAACCAGAGTCTGATCCTGACCCAGACCCATGTTCACTACCAGACTCAGCTGCCATCATTTCGTTTCCAGGGGACTCCATTAAATCCCTCCTACCAACTGACGAAGTGGTGCGAGCACTTGCTGCAGTCATTCCTGCTGCTTCCTTCTTATCCTTCAACCTCCGATGGCAAAACCACATCTGCAACTGCCGGTCAGTTAAACCTAATTTCTCAGATAGCTCTTCTCGGGTTGCCTCGGATGGATACATCTCCACTGCATAGAACCACCACAAGATAACTGTCAACACCGTAAAATTTTGTCTTCACACCAAAAACAAGCAACCAACCAACATGCATTCACTATATACACAGTAGACACATCTCACATCTACATGAATAATTCACCAAAAATCTCAAACCTTGTCAATATAAACTTCATTACTTACATTAAGAAAACAATCTCAGTTCTACAATAATTTGTACAATCATG
Source organism: Fraxinus excelsior (assembly GCA_019097785.1). NCBI lineage: Eukaryota > Viridiplantae > Streptophyta > Magnoliopsida > Lamiales > Oleaceae > Fraxinus > Fraxinus excelsior. The sequence goes on along the minus strand of CM032625.1, from coordinate 28,699,474 downwards.
GTAGGAAATTACACCTTTAAGTAAATAGAAAAAAAAAATCCAGAAATCAGAAACTAGCAACTACAAATCCTATCTAATCAAACACAAGAAAATGCAACCATCAGATTATCGCCTAAACAAAAACAAAAAATTCAAAAAGAAATCTTATGAACTCATAAATTGACAAATTCATAAAAGAACAAAATCCAGTAAAAAATAAGCATACTTGCATAGGTTTTCTCTAGAACTTCCAATTGAAACGGAGTCTTCATCTGACGCTTAGGCCGCTTGGGGCCATCTGGCGGGCTCTGATTGACGTTCCTGTTGATCTCTTCCTCAGAATCGGGGTCCATTCCAGATCAAACACCACTACCCCCAGGCCCTAGAAATCTAGCCTCCGGCGAAAAAACTAGGGCTCCTCAAAACACAAAATCCCCTCCTCCTATCTTGAGAGAAAATAATAAATCGAAAGGCGAGAGTAATTTCAATAGATGAAATAGATTAATGATATAGGGACAGGTGTGATTGTGAATTCTAATACCAAAATAGAGAGAGATTAATGATAATATTATTATTAATAAAATGGAATTAAGAGCAACACAAAAAGAACAGTAGTGATAATAATAATAATATTCCATCTCGCTCTCAATTTGAACAAATTCCATGTTGATAGATTAATTTCTTTCTTTTTTGATTTTGTTTTGAATAAAATGATTTTTATGGTCCTCTCTATCTCTCTCTCAGTGTGTTTGGTTACATTACATACTTGACTTGACTCTTCGTTCTTTCTTTTGAAAATTGAGTGTTGCATTTTGATTTCTTTTTTTTTTTTTTTTTCTTTTGCTATTTTTGGATGTTTTCTGGGTGCTTTTGGTATTTTTGTGTTTCTAATCTTTTGTTTCTTTGGGAATCTCTTTTGGTGCCCGTTTCAGTTTTTGGTATAGTGGGCTGGGCTTCACTTAGACCTAGGCCTGTGGCCTGATTTACTTAGATAAGGGAAAAATCGCATTTACATCATGTAATCCAGGTTTGGTGCCCATTATTTCAAAAAATATTTAGGCAAATTACAAAAAATCAGGTGTTTGAAACTTGTAATTCAAAAATCAGGGACCAAGTTTCATTATTCAAAAATTAGGTAATATATTTTAATACTAACCCTAGTTTATCAATCTCACTCCCTCGCCCCTCCCCTCCCCCTTGTCTCTCAGCGTCGCGACTTTACTTTGAACTACGGCAGCGTTGCTGCCGTTCGCAGCAGGCCGTCGTGCTGCAGCCGTTCAAAGCAGCGTCGCACGACGCTATCAGCTACCGTTCAGTGTGTGTGTGTGCGCGCGCGCGCGTGCTGTGGAGGTGTGTGCACTGAACGGGGAGCTGAAGTTTAGGAGAAAACGGATGGTTTTGGTGGCGGTTTTAGTGTGTGTGTGTTGTGGTTGCGGCTGCGTGGTGGTTACAGCGGAGCTGAAGTTTAGGAGAAAACGGATGGTTTTGGTGGTGTTTGGGTGAAGGTACTATGACTGCTGTTGGGCGTCCGACTTTGACGATTGGTGGTTTATGCTGTGGATGTGTGTGCAGTGAACGGCAGTTGGCGGAGTGGAGTGTGGTGGGTCGATAGGTTCAGTTCTCGTTTGATGGTGGTGGTGATGTGTTCGTGGTGTTGTGTTATTATTGGTGGTGGTGGCAATGGCGATTGGATTAAAAGTGTTTGTGATTTTGATTTTATGACTAAAAATATAATATGTGACTTTAAAAGTCAGTAATCTGTGACTAAAAATATAATTTGTAACCAATCATTTTGTTATCTATGACCTAAAAATTATATAATCTGTGACCAATTAATTTGAAAATTTGTGACTGTGTGACCTATAAATTTTGATCTGTGACCAACTAATTTTGGAATCTGTGACAAACGAATTAATTGTGACCTATAAAACTTTTGAACTGTGATCGCCGGAATAATTGTCGGAATCGGAGCAGTCACCAGAACGGTTGTCGGAATGATCGCCGAAGAAGAGTGGTGGTCGGAACGGTAGTCGGAATAGGCCTCAGAACAGTAGGGGTGGTGGAGGTAGGGTGAGTTAATTATATTATTTAATTAATAAATATATTATTTAATTAATAAATAAATACGTGAGTTTTGCATTTTGAAACTTGATACCTGAAAATTAAATTGTGTCAAAGTTAACACTTAATTTTTAAGTTTTTCCCAAATATTTATCTCTTTTATGAATGATAGCAATAAAGTAAGTATCAAGAGAAAGATGGGAAACTTTGAATGATATGATTATTTAAGATTTTGATTCAATTAATCAAAGTTTTGCAATATGGAGAAGTAAAAGAAATGAATGCAATACAAGCTCAAAGATTTTGCTCAAATATTTATCCTTTTAATGCACTTTGAAGAACCTTGCATTGATTACAAAAGATAACTTATTTATAGAAAAAAATTCGCAAAATTTTCTAGGATTTAGGATGAGGGTCTGATCGATCGCTCAAGTCCGAATGACAAAAATATAGTAGTTGAACAAAAAATTCAGAAGTCAGAACGATCAAATTTTGGGTTGTTGGATTTTTCGTCGATTCCCACCGATCGTTCGTCGCGGTGATTGTTAGTTATGGTCGGTTGACTGTCGTCTAGCCAATTTTCTCATTTTGGCCCCCATTTGATCCGATTCGAATGTTTTGAAAAATGTGGACTTTTGAAAAGTTTTTTAACTAGTTTTTCAAGGTAAGTGATATTTTAAAAATATAATCTAAGTTATCATTTTGAAAATCAATCTTATCTTTGTTCAAAAAAATTTATGCAAGTGATAATCAAAATAGCTTTTAATACATAAAAGGGTTTTTGAGCTTTAATAATTCGTTACTAAATATCAAAGTATTACTACTTTTACATTTGATATAAAAATCTAGTATTTGATTATTATTTTTTTAAGTTTGACTCTTGTCTTCATTTTTCTTAGACGCTTGACTTTTAAGAAATTGTCTTTTTGTCATAAATACTTGACTTCAAGCTTTATATTCTTTTTTGAGTCCAATTTATAATGATAGTCTTTGATTATGATCGATCAAGTTATTATTGAAATGCTTTAAAGACTATGATTGCCTAAATTAAATTGTTGGTAAATACAATTAACTTGTTTGTTATGATCAAAACTATAAGGAAAACTATAAGGTTAAAGTCAACATCATTGAGTTTTTTTTTTAAACAAGGTTTTTGTGAGGCAACTTGTCTTTTTTTATTCTTCAAAAATAATTGTTCTATTTTTTCCTTTCATTTGATTTTTTGTCTCATCGGCTTTTTATCAAACAAGGTTTTTAACAAGACAGATATTGTATAATTAGTCATTCAAGTGGGAGTGTTGTATTCAAATACTAATTAATAATGATCATTCTATTTTATAGCCTTAATTATTATGACTATTGTACACATAGAGTTTAATTCTTTCCTATAAATATAAAACTTTAATCTCAATTATAATACCAAGGTTATTAAAATCGGCTCGGTCCGATATGCCCAATTCGACCGATAAAATTGGGAACCGGTGTAAAGTCCAAGTTTGTTATATGTTATTAACTGAAAATAAAAATTCGATCAAAAACTATAGAGCCAACCAATTGAACCACTAAAAATGAGGCTCAAACAAGCTCTCAACTTGAATTCCACTTCATTATTAGCAAAATAATGTTAGATACCCTTTTTATAGACTCAAACAATTTTAATTTTAACAAAACAAATTATTTTAACGTGTTGATTGTTAATTTGTGAAATATCGAGACTAATTATAGGATAATTAATCTAATTAACAAACATGAATTTGTATATATTTTGAATTACTAATATGAAAAGTAAAAAAAAAAAAAAAAAAATTATTAATGTTAAGAGTATTTTATTGTTCGAGAGTGTATTTATTTATTTATTGCATCCAATTCGATCCCGATTTTAAATCTTTTGACCTTTAACCCTTTACTTTTTTTGGATCGATGCTCGAGTTGATTTTCAAAACATAAATACACACAAGTTTATCTATTCTCTATTTATTTATTTTTTTCTTTTTCCTCTCTAGTTTATAACATTCAACACTATTTTTATTTTTTGTATTCTAAACTAATAATAGATTTAAGCAACGAAAATAAGCTGCTTTAACTAAAAACCTTTATTGTAAGTGTCAAACTAAAATGTGATCCCCCTGCACACATGTACTCAGAGTGTCAAAATTAAGATATATTTTTACCTTGGTCATAAGTGTCGTGTATTTGAAGTTATAAGAAGAGTTAATAGCGTCTCTTAGCATATCCACTTTATTGCCCTAAAGCATTACGTGTGGACTCTTCAGGTTGTAATTTATATATTTGGACAAGAAACACTCGATGATGCCAACTTGCCAAGGTTGTTAGTCATTTTCTTTAGTACGTGATGATGCTGAATTTTATTGTTAATAATGTATAGTGTACTGATTATAAAATAGTACATAACTCAAAGTAAAGATATATTCTACGTGTGTAATGACCAATTGACAAAAGGCACGTGTTGGAGAAGTTGACAATGGTGATGGAGTTGGGTTTATTAATTTGTCATGTGGATCTATACATGTAATTAATTATGTATGAGACTATCTTAAAGTTGAGTTCAATTAAAGTGATCTAATAAAAAATTAAATTGTTGAGCTTATGACATATAAATAAAGTATGTGTCGGATTATATGGGTAGAGATCGAATCTATTAGGGTCGTATTTGACGATGAGCCAAATACATATGGAAACTATAAATATGGTTATGATCCTCAATTCATATACAACTTCTTATTTTTTGTGTCATCCCATTAACACAAGAATTAGTAGAGATAGCATATTGAAGAGGAAGATCAAGAAACACACAATCGAGAATATCTACAATCAAGAATCAAAAAAAGGATTGGAGCACTTAAATTGAAAAAACAATACAATCAAAATTATAGATCAAGAAGCAAAAAGATTTGGATCAAGAACTCAAGATCCAAAAGAGCCAATAATCAAGATTCAAAATCCGAAATCAAGTTCCAGTAATAAGAAATTATTCTCAAAAAATTAAGGTATATTCGCACTATTAATTTTCTTGATAATTTGACATGGAGGATCTTGGTAATTAAACAATTAGTTTTTCTAGTTTATAAAGTTTAAAGTTTCATAAAGTATCAACAAGTGGTATCAGAGCTAACTCCATATTAAATCATTGAGATTCAATAAATAATTTTTAGGGTTGAAATTCATACTTTGAATTTTTCGATTTTGGGACGTAAGTTTTAACCCTAAATTTCAAATTTTAAGATTTTGGGATTTAATCGTTGAATTTGTTTACGATTATAATTGATTATTGTTATTTTGAACTAAGTTCTGCATAAAAAAGACTTGTGGTAGCAACTTTGTATATGTGAATGATTAAGCATGTGCGTTAAAAAAAACCAAAAAAGGGAAAAATTCATTGTTGAGTAGGATGCTTGTTACATCGTTACTTGATATTTGAAATATGTGGCACTAGACAATCCTTTCCATTCGTATTTATGGAGGCTTTTGTTGGCATATTAATTGGTATTTTATGAAAAGAAAATTCAGAATTGTGACTACACGTTGTTAGACAATAAAGGTAGTGCTGGGGCGCTGCCTGTCTTGCGCCCCTACGCTAAAGAAGATTAATAAAAGATAAATAAATAATGATTAATGGGGTAATCAATTTCAAATCTTTGTACTTCAGTTTATTTCAGATTACTATTTTTCTAAAATAAATTAGTTGAAGCAACATGTTACCAAAGTAACATCTCTTGTCTAAATTTATTTATTTGAAATATTAGGAAAGTTGTGTGTACGAGATTCATGCAGGCATTGACCGACCCAAATTGGCCGAATTATTTACACACGTGGTAATAAATATGTGAGAATTGTAAAGTTTTCCATTATGTGAACATTGAATCGATTCAAAGATAAACTTGATGTTTGATCGGATTTATTGTCAATATTTGATTACTACACCAAGAGGGTCACTTACAAGTTGGTATTTATGTCCAAAGACTAAATATCAATGTTGTGCTCCTCTCTTGTGATGGGGTTCACCATTATTTGAAATTATTGATTGTACTATAAGGATTTATACGTGAACATGTTATTTAGTTTTAGTTCTCTATCCGGTTAATCCATCTACTTTTACAATATATGTCATAATCAATTTAATTCATGTGCTTAAACCAAAGTTTAAGAGCTGGAAAGAGAACATTTGTAACGTTCTTGGCGGCATCGATCTAGACCTTGCATTAATGACTGAATAACCCACTAATCTCACGGATAAAAATTCCGCTAATAAAAATGGACTCGGGATAAGTGGAATCGTTCAAGCTGCATAAATCTTATGATCATGAAGCGTGGAATTCTAGCAACCTTCAGGGGCGTTGTGTCCAATGAGGTAACTACTGCTAAGGAATTTCTTATAGAAATTAAAAAAAAATGTTTTGCAAAAGACAATAAAGCCGAAACTAGTACGTTTCTGGTGAACTTGATTTCACTAAAGTATAAGACTAAATAAAACATAATGAAGTACATTATGGATATGTTTCATTTTGTTTCAAAACTAAAAGCATTAAAGTTTGAGTTGTCTGATGATTTGCTCGTGCATTTAGTTTTGATTTCTATTCTTGCATAATTCGGTGAATTTAAGGTCAGTTCAACTGTCAAAAGGAAAAAGTGAACTCTTAATGAACTCATTCCATATTTTGTACAAGAAAAAAACTGATATTATTCGCTTGGCAAGTACCTCTAAGTATAAGTAATAAAGAATAAGAAAAGTTGCATCTGGTTCGGTACAAAATAAATAGTGAAAGCTTGAAAATGATAAATCTAGTTGTTATTTTCGTGAAAATATGGAATACATAAAGAGACATAATATTAAATATCATGTTTGACCATGAAGCGTGGAATTCTAGCAACCTTTAGGGGCGTTGTGTCTAATGAGGTAACTACTGCTAAGGAATTTCTTAAAGAAATTAAAAACAAATGTTTTACAAAAGGAAATAAGGTTGAAACTAGTACGTTTCTGGTTAACTTGATTTCACTAAAGTATAAGGCTAAATAAAACATAATGAAGTACATTATGGATATGTTTCATTTTGTTTCAAAACTAAAAGCATTAAAGTTTGAGTTGTCTGATGATTTGCTCGTACATTTAGTTTTGATTTCTATTCTTGCATAATTAGGTTAATTTAAGGTAAGTTCAACTGTCAAAAGGAAAAAGTGAACTCTTAATGAACTCATTCCATATTTTGTGCAAGAAAAAAACTGATATTATTCGCTTGACAAGTACATCTAAGTATAAGTAATAAAGAATAAGAAAAGTTGCATCCGGTTCGGTACAAATAAATAGTGAAAGCTTGAAAATGATAAATATAGTTGTTATTTTCGTGAAAATATGGGATACATAAAGAGACATAATATTAAATATTATGTTTGACGTGTAAAGAAAAATACATTTCTCACTTTGGTTTATTTTAAAGTTAATTTAGTGTCAATACCTAGACATACTTAGTGGATAAATTTCGATACCACTACGCACATAAGTGTGTATGTGCGGAGTTTCTTGAACTGCCAAACCCAATTGATACTGAAAGATTCATGTATGTGGGGCAATAGCAAATCAGTTAAAGATGAGACTATATGGACTTTAGGTTATTATTTGGATTTGGAAGAGACATTTGCGATACTGTCTTTTTGGACGAAATTTAGTTTCTACTTTCTATTTCTATATTGGACAAATTCAGTTACTCTTGTTCAATTAAAAATAGTCAGTTTGATCTCTTTTTTAATACAAATATTGTGGGTACTAGTTCTTTATCAAATTACGATAACCTATATCTGCTTAGTATGATTGTCTCTTATAAAAAAACATTGCATGTGAATTCACATGGTATTAAATATAAATTAACCAATGAGAATTTTACTTCATTATGATACAAGCGATTAGGTAACATCTCTCAAAAGAGAATGAAGAATCGTGTGTCAAAAAGAATTCTTGATTCCCTTAATTTTTCAGAGTTACGTGTTTATTTTAATTACATTAACGGAAACAAACAAACATAAGAAGATTTGGTGTCAATAGGACTTCGAACGTCTTAAACTAATTCATAGGATGTTTGTGGCCATTTAATTCAACTTCTTGGAATGGTCAACAATAATTTATTATGGTCATAGACGAATTTTTCTCACTATGACTACATATATCTCATCTATGAGAAATTTCAAACACTGGATATGTTCAAAGCATACAAGGCTCAAGTTGAAAAATAACTTTGTAAATGAATTTAACAAGTCAGATCTTATCATAATGGTGAATACTATGACAGATATGACGGATCGAGAGAATAATGTCCAGGGCCTTTTGCTAAATTTTTAGGAATGTAGAATTGTTACACAGTACATTAGAATCTCTCTAGGTAGAAGTACTAAAGATTGCAACTTAAATTCTCAACAAAGTAGTAAAGCAATTGTTAAGGGGTTACAATATTTTTATTAAAAGATTCCACTATTAGGTAAATTTTCGAAATGAAAAATGTTTGATTCTTTGAGAATGTAAAGTTTACGGGGGGATAAAATGTTATAAGGTTAATGATTTTGTCTTGGGGGGAGAATATGTATATATTTCTTCTGTTGTAATTGACAATGATCAGGATCAGTGACAAATTCTCGTTCTAGATCTTGTTCAAGAAAAAATTTCAGATCAAGACAATATTGCAATATCCCTATTGATAATAGTGTAATTATCACGTTTTTCATCAACTAATAATTGCGTTTTCATGATTTATTGGCACCTAATTGTTCCAAGTATACTTATATTTTAGTTTAGGTTGCGAATGGACGAATACAGTGAAAATAAGGAGAAACAAGTTAAAGAGGACCAAAATGGAGGAAAGTGAAAGTTCAGGGATTAAAGTGCAAGTGCTATAAACTTGTTCCAACCTTATGATGAAGATTCGAGAGTATTAGAGGTCAATTGGATGAAGGAAGGAACCAAATGGATGAAACATAGCCAAAATATTATCACATATCAACTTTCAAACTGAAAAGTTTTGCACCGGTTTTCAGCCTCATCTTGAAACCCATTTGTGACATGATAGATGATTGAATTGGAATTTGACATCCGAAGAAAGTTGTAGCCCTTTAAGTTAGCTTTCTAACACAACTTGAATCACCTCAATCGGATACCAAGAGAGGACGATATGGTCAAAACACTGAAAACTGTTCGACAGGAAAATTTTGTACTTGCGTACACATATACCTGCAGAACGTGCATACGCGAGATGCAAAAACATAACTACTGATGTTATTTTTAGTGCACTGTGCGTACGCAAAAATTGAATATGCATACGCACGGGTCATTCTGGACCCGAAATCCCACTTTTCTTCTACGATTAAACTCTTTTGGTAACATATCTTGCACGACTTTTCAACCCTAAAAACACCCCAGAACACTAAATTCTTCATTCTGCATCATTCTTCTCCTCTTTGGCTCAAGAATTTCCATGAGGAACTAAAAATCAAGGTGAAGCAAGGGAAAAACTCAATTGGATATGGTGATTTCACATCTATTATTTCATGTGATTGGTCTTTTCTTGCTGAATAATCTTAGAATTTAGACTTTTTCTTTTCATTAATTTACATTGCAATCAGTTTAACATTTACAAGATTTTTCATGGATTCAGTCATTTTTTTTCATTGTTAAATTAAATTATTTGTTGAATTTCAATTTCAATTACTTATTGTTGAGATTAGTTTAACTTTTATCAAATCCTTCATAGATCTAGTCATGCTTCTTCTATCGTTAAATTGAAATAATTGTTGAATTTTAATCTTAATATTACTTTATTGACAGAATAATTACTGCTATATGCTTGATGTATATGATCGATCTTTGATCTTGTTTCAATAAAATTGTGCGAGTATGACATAAGTCTAGATTCTACGATTGCATTTGTAAAGTAAATTGGTTTTCACGATATATCTTCCGATTAGAGTGCTGAGATGAAAGCCTCTAATTGTGTTATAAAAATAGAATAGTTGATGTATATCTGCTATATGCTTGATGTATATGGTGGATCTTTGATCTTGTTCCAATAAAATTGTGCGAGTATGTCATAAGTCTAGATTCTAAGATTACATTTTTAAAGTAAATTGATTTTCACGATATATCTTCCGATTAGAGTGTCGGGATGAAAGCCTCTAATTGTGTTATAAAAATGAAATAGTTAGTGTGAATGATCCAATCCAATTGGGGAATTCCGACGCTTCACTGCCGCAAATTATTGATTTTAATTTCACATTTCAAATATTGAATTTTACTACATATTGAAGACGATAACTCATGAACCCTTAAATATTTTTTTATCTCCATGTGGATACGACACCCCAAAATTACACTACAACTACCGCATTATTATTTGAGCATAATCACCTGTACACAATCAATAGATTATTCTAGAAAAACAAACTCAACAACCTCAAAAACAAATACTATTAAGGAAATCTAATATAAAAAGGAGAAAGACACTTCCAGATGACTTATAGTCTTTTTCCAAGAATATAAGGATGACATTGATTGATGGAAGAAGAACTGATCAATCAACTTTCATCAAGTCATGCAAATGAATAATTCTAAAGAGTTGATTGATGTTATACATAAAGAGATAAAGTTCATAAGTAACAATGACATTTGGGAACTCATCATATTGCGTGAAGGTACGAACCCATTTGTTGTAATCGGATATTTAAAACCAAGAGAGATTCGAATGTCGATGTGGAGAGATATGAGACTCGTTTGGTTTCAAATGACTTTACTCAAAAGGAAGACATTGACATTAAAGATATTTTTTTTTCGGTTCCTATAAAAAAAACTCTTTTTGGACAATTATGATATCTGTGACATATTTACATCTTAAGCTACGTCAGATGTTACAAATTTAAAAAAATTATCTATGGGTTTAAGTTGGTTTTCCATAATGGTCACAAATTTCATCAAATAATTATATCATCTGGTTTTGAGATGAATTCAGTTGATGATTGTGTATATCACTAGTTCAGTGGGAATAAACAGTTTTTTGGTATTGTACGTCAATGACATACTACTTGCCTACAATAGTATAAGCTTATTGCACGAAACCAAGTAATTTCTGTTATGGAATTTTGAAATGAAAAATCTTGGTGATACATTTTTTGTATTAAGGATATAAATATACAGTGAATGTTCTCGGTGTATTTTTGGATTATCACAAAAGATGTATATTGATGGAGTTTTTAAGAAATTTGGGAAACATGTATGTAAACCAGGTGATACTCCTGTTATTAAGGGAGACAAGTTTAGTCTCAATTAATACCCCAAGGATAAACTTAAATAAAGAAACATGCACAAAATTCCCCGTGCTTCAGCCGTTAGAAATTTAATGTATATTTAGGTTTACACACATCCAGATATAGCATTCATTATTTGAATGCTAGACAGATATTTAAATAACTCTGGAATGGAAATTTGAAAAGTAGTCATTAGGTTATTCGGTGTCTATAGAGAATTAAGGATTACACGATCTTTGGTAAGTGCATTTTACACACTTATTTTGACCCCGAAATATGGACAATTGTTGATTAATATGTTGAAATATAACTTAATTCTACGTAATTTATATTTTGTAGGACAACGTTGATCAATGTGGCGAAAATTAGGAGAAACAAGGAGAAAAATGACTAAAACGAAAGAAAATCAAAGTTTAAGGACCAAGATGCAAATAATCAAAAGATGACTCAGAAGAGGAATTGAAGACGTGAAGATTTCAAGGACAAATTGAGCATTGGAATGAAGTATTGGAAGAAGAAGTGGGAAAAGAGGTCGAGAATGGCAAAACGGAGTTCGAGGATCAAAATGCAAAAACTTGAAAATTGCTAATGCTATGCGGCCGCATAGCACAAAAACCTCGGCACTTTCCACTCTTCTATGCGGTCGCATAATGTTAAAACTATGCGGTCACATAGTTAGTTTCAGGCGTGAATTTTTCTGGTTTCCTTGTACGCGTGAAAGTCTTATTGAAACAAAATCTTTGGATACTATTTAAACCCTAGTGTCGTTCAGAACGAGAGACAACATATGCATAAGGGTTTTTGTTGACCTATGATTGATTATAACAAACAAGATTAATATTGTTTCTAACATTTGATTTTGAGTGATGATAGTTCAATATTAAAATCTATCAAGTATTGCCAAAATCAACACATCATAAATCGGACTTGAAGTGAAGATCAAAGTCAAAGTTAAACGTTCAAGTCAAAATCATTCGAGACGATAGAGTTTTGCATACGACGATCGAATTGGAACTTGAAGATTCGCAAAAGATGCAAATCGAGATGCAAGTCAAAAAGAACGACAAGAACAAGAATTTTGAAGAGTAAAGCTTAGAAATCGTTTATTGAAATTTAAATGTAAATGTATTAACTCTTCGATTCCTAGCTTTGCATAAAACTCAAATTATTTTTATAATTCATCACTTGCATAAAAATGTTTTTCATTCATAATATGAAATGGATTTTGAAAAGACAAATTTTCAAAAAAAGAAAGTCAAAGTCTACTGGTTGACTTCGATCGACCGAAGTCACTGTTTCAAAAATTCTAATGGTTTGATTCTCAACGGCTATATTGACATTTCGATCGACCGAAAGTTATTGTTCACTCAACCGAAAGTTCCCGCAACTTGTTTTTCTTGTTCTATAAATATCTATCTCTTTTCGTTTCAATTTAACAACTTACAAGAGATTTTTTAAGAGCTTATTTATTGAAAATTAATGAGATTACTTGAGTCTAAATTCTATTCATTTATTACAAAAGAATTTCTTGATTGATTCAACTTATTTCACTCATCTTCTCAAGAATTCAATTTTAGCAAAGAACTTTTCATAATTTCATTTATTCTTCATTCTTGCATAAAGTTTTTCTTTGCCAACACTTTGATTTAAGTGTAAAATCTCTCTTCATACTTAACTTGTATTATTTGTTAAAAGAAATCATTGGTTTGGAAACTTTGATACAAAGAATTCATTGATTGATCAAAACTAGTTTTTATCCATTTTATCAAGAATTCTATTTTGCAAAGAACTTCTCACAAGCTCATCTACTCTTCATTTTTTGTAGAAGTTTTATTTGGCAACACTTTTATTAAAGTGTAAAATCTCTCTTCATACTTAACTTGTATTATTTGTTAAGAGAGATCATTGGTTGGAAACTTTGATACAAAGACACAAACTATTTTATCATCCATCATTCATCAAAGTTTTACAACATTAACACTTGAGCTTTACTATTTGCTATTTATTGAAGTGTTATCCTAACTCTCAAATACTTAACTTGATTATATCATTTGTTAAAGAGTTTCTTCATTGTAAAATTATCAATTATATCTTGACGGTTTCGAGAGCCTTGTGAAAACTCGATTGTAAGGATATATGCTCCTTGTTGTAAATCGCCTAAGGATAAGTGCTCATTGTTGTAAGTCACTTAAGGGTAGGTACTCCTTATTGTAAGTCACCTAAGGATAAGTGCTCCTTGTTGTAAGTCACTTAAGGATTGGTACTTCTTGTTGTAAGTTACCATTATAGTGCATTTGACCTTGCTCGTGACGGAGAGCTTGGTAATGGGGACGTAGAACACATTATGTATCGAACCCCATTAAATTGGTTTGTTATCTTTATATTATTGTACTTTACTTTACATTTACATTGTGCTATATTTGCTTAAGTGACAATACTTGAATTGAGTTATCGAACTTGCATATTTATCTATTTTATTGCACTTTGCATTTGGTTCTTGTGTATTGAATAGTTTTGAGATTAATTGTCGAAAAAGTTTAAAAACGAATTCACCCCCCTCTTGGTTAGTTATTCTTAGGCTAACAGTTTTAAGAGGAGAAAAAGAGCAATAACGAGAAGAACAACAGCACGAATCGAAGTTTAAAGTCAAAAATTCAATTGGTGATGTCGTTTCTTCATTGTTTTTCTGATTTTCTTCTTTCCATCATATTAGGTTAAGTTAATTATGTACTAAGGAACGATGAACTATGTAATATGAACGATGAACTATGTAATATGATTTTTATTTCTTAATTTTAAGAGACAATAAAAACTCGTTTTAACTATTTGAATGGTTTATATGGATTTATTTTTTCCACGATTATTGTGCATATTAATTGTATGAGTGTATTGATGTATTTCATGCATTTGAAAGAAGGGAAATATGTTCGACAGGGTGTAAATCATCATAGGGTTCGACAAAGGATAGAAATATACCGCTATGCCATATGTGAATCGTTAAGTGTTCACAAAAACTCATGCATTCTTGTATGTTCGCATCCGTCATAGCGATATAGTCGGGTCATATATGAGAATAGGTTTAACTTTACTCAGGAGAGAAGTTAAATAAATTAAAAGCATTGATTCATCAATATTTCCATCGTGTCAAAGTGTAAAACTATGTTTAAAAAGATTATTACTTAGAAATTCGCGATCCTAGTGCATTCGAAAACTTCAACTTACATTCAACGCTATTTGCATTCAATTTAGTTAAATCATTCATCATTGCATAATTATATTAATTTAGTTATAATTTCATTAAAACAACATTTCAATTTTATTGATTTGATGAAGGTCACAGTATTAGGAATTGAATTCATCAATTTTCGTGGGACGATACTCGGACTCATAAGCCCACTTTATTACTTGTTAACGAACCATATACTTGCGGTGGTTTTAGTTCGAAATATATTTTCGTGAACAATCACATTCAGGAAAATTGGACAAATTTGAGATCATTGGATATTCTGATTCTGATCATGGAATATGACTGCAAAATATTGTCACTAGACTGCATATATTATATGGAATTGAAAGATCACTTAAGTTATTCTGTGACATAACAGTCTTGTATTCCAATAGAAACTTGAAAGTGTCAAAGTTTATAGACATTAAGTTCATAGTTGTTAAGGAAAGAATTCGGAGTTATTAGGTTTCTATGAAGCATATTAGGACAAATTCTATAATCATGGATCCATTTACTAAATAACTACCACACAAGGTCTTTCATGAGCATAATACTCACATTGGTGTTGTATCTTATGATGATATGCCAGTTTAGTGGAAGTTTTTATCAATAGATATTCGATTTATTTCAGAAATAAAGTATTCAATTCAGTTTCACTTTGGTTAAAGTTTATGGTTGACCTCATTAAAAAATAAGGTAGGATCAGTTGGAAATAGACATGTTTAAATCACATTACATGTAATTTTCATGCTACACATCCATACTTGATCTGTGTGTCATTTGATTGTGTTGATATACGCGACAATTGAGAGTTTAGTTATGATATTTGTAATGAAGACCGCTTTGATCATATATTAATATGATCAATAAACGAAATTGTTCGAAGATGTTTTTGGTTATGATAGCAAAAGTTTTGACGTCGTAAGGTTATACACATTTATAAGATAACATATGTGGACCAAGTGGGAGATTGTTGGGTTTATTAATTTGTTATATGGGCCTACATACGTAATTAAGTGTGTATAAGGTTATTTTAAAGTTGAGTCCAATTAAAGTGATCTAATAAAGAATTAAATTGTTGAGTTTATGACATCTAAATAAATTATGTGCCAAATTATATGTGTAGAGACCGGATCCATTAGAGTTGTATTTGATGATGAGCCAAATACATATGAAAATTATAAATAGGGTAATGGTACCCAATTCATATACAATTTCTCATTCTTTATGTCATCACATCAATACAAGAATTAAACGATAAAGCATATTGAAGAGGAAGATCAGAAAATCCACAATCAAGAATCAAGAAAATGATTGGAGCGATTAAATTGAAAAAATAAGACAATCAAGAAACAAAAAATCTAGATCAATAACTCAATAACCAAAAGAGGCAATAATCAAGATTCAAGATTTGAAATCGAGATCCAATGATAAAAAATTATTCTAAAAAGAATAAGGTATGTTCTACACTATTAATTTTCTTAGTTTTTTAACATGGAGGATCTTGGCAGTAATGCAATTATTTTTTCTAGTTTTACAAAGTTTAAAGTTTCATAAAGTATCAATAGAAGGAAGTATGGTAATCACTAATCAAAGAATATGTATCTGGCTGGTTATATGAAATCCTTATTATTTCTTTCTGCTTAGATCCAAATAAGTGAAATCACTAATATTAAATGTTAGTGTTTAGTACTCTAAAATTTTAGTGTTTCCATCATGATCGTGAAAGAATTATTATATGTATTAATAATAGGACTAAAAATAATACAACAGTAGTATTATTATCTATCTACAATATATTAAAAGTGTGGATTGAGGAGAAACTTTTGAATACCAATTTTAGCCTTATATATTTAGCTATGTGTCAATTATGTCCTTGTATATTTAATATAGTACCATTTAATATAATCTAACTTCATTTAATATCCATTGAAGTGTATATTATTTTATAATGAAGTACTTAAAATTTTATATTAATCAAATTAAGTTTAATTACTTAAACTACATTATTCAAATTAAGTTTAATCACGAAGCTAGACTACATATATAATTATATTAAAGCTATAATAAATATTATTTTATATTTTACTTAATCTACCATTATATTAATTCAACCTTTAACATATTGTATTATATAATTATAATAAAATTATATCTATATATGTGAGCTTCGGTTTTAATTAGTAAACTAAATTTAATTAATATAAAACTATAAGTACTCTGAAAAATGAGCTCTATATTTAAAAGGAGACTATTGCCCTTGTTTAGTGGGGATTAAAATCAGATTTTATTATATAAAATTTGATAAATTAACTATTTAAACAAATGGCAATAAATTAAAAAGAAAAAATTGCTTAAATGTCATCAATAGTTAGGAAGGAAAGAGTCAAATATGAGAAAAATTATCCATTAATCTAAAGATTTTTACTAATTACTCTAATAATTATGAGTTACTTACCCTTCACATATTTGTATCCACCCCACTAAATACAAGATTCGTTATGCATTTTTCACTAAAACTAAATTTCTAAGTATTAATAAAACTTAGCCTCTGTTTGAGCCAAATTATTGTAGAATGAAAATGAAAAATATATCCGTTATTAGGGCTCACACAAAAGATAGAAAATTTGAATTTAAATATCGATGTGATGGATAACGGTCATATTTTTTATTTTAATGAGATAATAATGTAGATCAAACAAGGCTTTATTGCTTGTTCAAAATAAAATAATTAATATAATATTGGGTATTTTATTATTATTGCATGTTCATTTTTCTATAAGAATAAAAATTGATGGTAATCCAGTTACTTATTAATAGTCTGTTTTAGCTCCATTTTTTTTTTTTTTTTTGCTAAAAAGGCATTTTGGAATAGATTGATGAAGATTGTATAGTTAAAAAATAAGAAAAAAGTTTTGAATTTGCATGTAATATTATTTTAATGAAGAATATGTTTTTTAAAAAGAAGAAAAAGATTTTTATCTCGATACATTTAAGGGGAGAATTTTTATTACTCCATTTGTATTAATCACATTCAAAAGAAAAAGAAAAATTTTGTTTTAAGATTTTTCACTTCTATATCTGTTTTGAGTGTAATTTTGGTTTTTAATTTAAAACAAATGCTATGGATGAATATGACGAACGTGATTAGTATGTAGTTTTTTGTTTCTAAATTTGTTTAGATATAATACGTTTTTGCTTTTACTTTTTAAGGTAAAAAATTTATGTTACAGACTAAGTGAGTAATTTTTTTTATTTTGAAAATCATTTATGTACCTTTAATTTACTTATAAGTCAACATTTTAAACTTAATCAAATGTACATCTCTTAATTTGATTCTTCTTCGTGCCCATCTATACCAAAAAGCTGCCCGATGCCCGCTGTAATGATTGAAAACAAAAAATGTCTTACATAAACAAATAAGTAAACAAAAAATTACATTTCAATTTATTCAACATTTTCACGTTATTACGTAATTTCATAAAAAAATTTATTCTCACACACACACACACACACACACATATATATATTAATTTTTTCTTTAACATTATCAATTACTTTACTTTAAAAATATTATGCATATCATTCATTCTATACATAAGATGTGCAACGCACGTGCTTACTGCTAGTAAATTTCAAAAGCATTTACATCATTTTTCTAATTTATTTGAGATTTAATTATTTTCGTTTTGGAGTTGTAAATTTGTAAATACAATTTAAATTTTTAATTTTCAGAGAGTGAATGTTTTTAACTTTAACAAATATTTCAGATTAGTTTGTAAATTATTTGTAATTGAAATTTTGTTTTTGGTAAATGGAAATTGCTAATATATAGGCTAAAGGGAAAAAGGAGGAGACGTGTCCAGATATTTTTAATTGACCTGTAAAATGTTGCGCATTTTTCTATGCACGAGATGTGCTGATGTTACAGATTTTACATTCATCGAAAGTTTTAAGTATTATAGTTGAAGAATTTGATTCTTCAGAATTTGTAGGGAAGATAGTAACAACATCATGAGACTTAGTTGAGTTTTACCATATGTTCTGTGATTGTTTATTTGTGAATATTCAGTTTGATATTTTGGGTTGAAAATTAAAGTAGTTTGCTCTAATGCTTTGTATTCCCATTGAATGACTAGAGATAATGGACTAATTTATCTTTGCATTAGACGACTTTGATGTTTTCTTGTGAGCTTCCATATTACTTGATCTCAGGTGGAATTGCATAATTGTCATAAGAAGGATAAGAGTTAACATAAGCCTAGATCTAAATCTAGAGCTAACGGAAAAGAAAGTTCTCCGAGTTGGATATTTTTGAAATGTGGGGGTATTTAAAATTTTATATATGTACACTTAAAATCCCTAAAAATAAATAGAAGACACCTCAAATTTTAAACCTCTCATATCAAAAAAGTATACAAACACAACTGCAAAAAAATCCAAGAAATCACATCAAAGCCAAAAAATATAAATCTTCAGGAACTTCTCGCTGCTTTACCAAGAGGGTAGAGTGAACGATGATGGTTGAAAAAAATGAACAATAGATGCAGTTGAAGGGATAGGAGAGTAGAGCGAGAGAAATTCAGAGAACAACAAAACGTTCACAACGAGGTGCACCAACAAACAAAAACAAAAGAAAATGAACACAATTAGCAAAAAAGACAAGACATGTATAAACAATGTCAAACATCTAAAGAAAATCAACATGCAAATGACAAATCGCAAGGAAAAAAAAAATAGAAGAAAACTAAGAAAAACAAATCAGAAAAGGAAACATTCAAAAATTTATAAATATCTTACCTAGTACGAAAAATAATCCAAATAAATGGGAACTACGAAAGAAAAATGTGGGATACCAAACATAAGGAGATAGTCGTTGTATATTGTATTTTGGAGTGCTACAAATATAAGAAGATAGTCATTGTATCTTGGGAGTTGACTGTTATCATCCTAGGCACTGTTGCAAAAATTGACTTGAGGGCAAAGAGTTCAACTTTTGCCTCGATTTTGCATCCATATCACTTATCGTTACTTCAACACTTTTATTTGGTGTTTATTACTTATTTCCTTGACGTTAATCTTTTGGTAAGGTTGGTAAGTTTGATTTTTGGTTTAAAGTCATCACTCAGATTCATTCTATTCTCAACAATCTTTAGTCGATTTTTGTTGAGTGATAACTTTATTCTTTAAATGTATTCAGTTAAACTGATTTCGCTTCGATTTAACTTCCTCCACTTCTCTGATTTTGATTTTTGGTTTACTTTCTATTTTATGTAAACAGAATTGAATACGATTAATAATACCATACCTCTTTGACTTCGAATATGAGAACTTTGAAAGGAGTTTTACCTAACTTGGTTCCTACTGTTGTGATCCCTCGAGTTGCGGTTGCTCTTTTCACTGTTTATACAATTTCGTTCCACATGGAGAGAAATCGAAGTTCTTTGGGGTTTAGTTCAAGAGATGACGACAGAAAATGTTGTTCTATCTCACAACTCTATACTTACCAAAGTTCTTGAAGGAAGATGCTCCCACCATGCAAGAAAAGGAAAATAATAGAGCATCATTGATAGCATTGGATGCTTGGAAACATTCAGACTTCTTATGCACAAATTACATACTGAATGGTTTGGACAACTATACAATGTATATAGTTCCATGAAATCTACGAAGGAATTATGAGAATCTTTGGAGAAGAAATACAAGATTGAAGACACCAGAACTAAGAAGTTTACTGTGAAAAATCTTAGACTAAAAAATGGTAGATTGAAATATGCTTATCAGTCAAGTACAAGAATTAGAAGTTATATTTCATGACATTTTCGTTGAGAATATGCCTCTAAGTGAATCATTTCAAGTAGTTGCAATTATCAAGAAACTTCTACCCATGGAGAAGGACTTCAAGAACTATCTCAAACATAAGCACAAGGAGATGAATATTGAAGAACTCATTGTCCGTTTGAGAATTGAAGAAGATAATCAAAATTCGGACAAGCGTGTTGGGAGTCATATACCACAATCTAAAGCTAATGTGTTGGAATCAAATAATAAGAGTAAGAAAATAAAACTTCTATCGAACCCTCCAGAAGAATGCAAATAAGTTTAAGGGCAATTACTATAATTGTGGAAAGACTTGACATCGCTCGGTTGATTGTCATAAATCTAAGAAACAAGCCCAAGAGAATATCATCGAATATAATGCAATATCTAATGGTATATCATATATAAATTTGTCGGTCATTATTTCAGAATTCAACAATGTTTGAAATCCCATGAAATGGGTAGATAGGGGTGCTACCCGTCATATTTGCACTGACAAAGGTATGTTCTCATCTTACACCCCAACTAATGGTGAGAAGCTATTCATGGGAAACTCTTCAAGTTCAAAAGTGGAAGGAGAAGGCAAGGTAATTTTGAAGCTAACACAGGGCAAGGAACTTAGTCTTAACAACGTTCTTCATGTGCCGAATATTCACAAGAACGAGGTATCGAAATCTTTGTTAAGCAAAAATTATTTTAAATTAGTCTTTATATTTGATAAGTTTATACTTACCAAGAATGATTTGTATGTAAAAGATAGACTATTCAAAATGAATATCCTTACCATTGTACCAAATAACTCAAGGAATAAAATATATTCTTCCACTTATATTCTTGAATCGTCTAATTTATGGCATCAAGATTATGACATATAAACTTTAGTTTTATACGCAAATTAATGAGTTGAAGTTTACTACCAAATGCATTTTAATACCAATAGAAAATGAGAAATTTGTGTAGAGGCTAAGTTAGCCAAAGCATCATTTCATTTGGTTCAATGAAGCATAACACATTTGGAACTTATTCATACCGATATATGTGATTTGAAGTATATCCAAACAAAATGTGGTAAAAAAGTATTTCATCACTTTCATAGATGATTATATAAGATACTGTTATGTACACTTGTTGAAAAGTAAAGATGAAGATTTGAAAGTGTTTAAACACTATAAAACTGAAATTGAAAATCAATTTGGAAAAAGAATAAAGGCGATTCATAGTGATCGAGGTGGAGAATATGTCGTACCGTTTGAAATTTTTTGTTCAGAATATGAAATTATTCATCAAACTACAGTATCATACTCACCTGAATCTAACGGTGTTGTTGAATGCAAAAGGTGAATACTCGAGGAAATGATGAATGCAGTGTTGTGTTCACGAAAATATGTTTCGAATTTAAATCACCGCAAGTGCACGGTTCGTTGACAAGTAATAAAGTAGAAATACTAGAATTTCGAGTATCGTTCCCACGAGAATTGATTTAATGTGATTGTTATTATCTAGACCTTAACCGAATCTATTAAATTCAAGATGATTGTTCTAGATTTTATGATTAAACTATGATTAACATGTAAATTAAACTAAAATTACGACTAAATGCAAGAGTGATGGTTAAATGCAAAAGTTGAAGAAATTAATGTATGAAAAAGCGTACTAGGATCCCGAATCACCAAGTAAGTTCACTTTGTAACTCATATTTCACAATTTGACAACACGATGAATTGGTTGAAGAATCAATGTTCCTAACTTATTCAATAATCTCTTTCGAGTAGAATTGAACCTATTCTAGCATACCATTTGACTATATTTCTATGACAAATGCAATATACAAGAATGCATGACGTTTTGTAAATACTTAGAGATTCACATAAAGCATAGCGGTATATTTCTATCCCCTATCGGACTTTACGATGATTTATACCTTGTAGAATCTATTTCCCTTCTTTCGAATGCATAAAATAAATCACCCAAACTCATACAACTATTGCGCATATAATCGTAGAGACAAGAATGTGTATATAAATCATTTAACATCCATCAAACGTGTTTAAATATCAAATTGCAAAATAGAAATTAAAAGTTCACAATACGAGGTTCATCGTTCACCTAGTACATAAAAAGTCTAGCCTAGCATGACTAAAGTTAAAGAGTAATAAAAATAATCAAGAGAAGACATCACCAAAGAATTAGGGTTTAAAGCTTGAATCTTGAATCTTGAAGTGAAACCCTTGTTCCTTGTTCTCACCTTTTGCCTTGCTCTTCAATGGTGTTTTTCTCTCTAAGAATGCATAAAAACCTAGTATAGGACGAGTTTTGGCTTTTATAGTTGCCCTAAAATCATTACCATAAGAGTTGTAGTTGGATAAGGAAACTTCAGAATTTCTCGCCCAGAATACCCCTTGCTATAGCAAGGTATATTTTCATGCTGTAGCATAGGCAAAGTAAATCCTTCCTGAAAATCTCTGTTGAGGTCTGGGCTATAGCAATGTATAATCTCATGCTACAGCATGGATGAATTTTCGCTTCTAGTGCAAATTGGTCCCCAATCTTCTTTTCATTCCACTTTTGGCTTTTCTTCCTCTTCCATCTTCTTCTAGTCATCCATAATATTGACAATTAGATCTTTACCGAGGTTCCATGCTCGGTTCATTGTTCGGGTCAACTTATGAATAATTGCGATTTAGTCCCCGAACTTTCATTTCCTTCCATTTTGGTCATTTTCGCCTTTTTCGCGCATATTTCATTATTTCCATCAAAGTAAACTTACAAACACAATTCATATTGGATTAAGCCGTATTCAAGCATTTATATCAACAATTAATCATGTTTTGTCACATAATTAAGTGCGCAAAACGCACTTATCATGTTGATTAATTTATGCTTATTTTAAAACTTGTGGGAGAAGCTATACTTTCGGCAAATCATATCCTTAATAAAATATCACACAAGAGTAAGGTTGAATCACCTTATGAGTTATGGAAATGTTGAGAATCTTCCTACAAAGTATGGGTGTGTTTAGCAAATGTACATATCCCTAAACACAAACGAGTAAAGATTAGACCTGAGACAATAGATTATGTCTTCATCGGATATGCAAACAATAATAGTGCATATCAATTTTTGGTTAATAAATATGAAATACTTAGAGCCTGTTTGATACGGCTTAAAATCCAATTAAAATTGAAAATATGACCGTTATTGGGTCTCACCCGTCTAATACAAGTCAATAATAACGGCTAGTTTTTCAATTTTAATCCGATTTTAATCTCTATCAAACACCCTCTTAATGTACATATAGGTACTATCATTGAATCAATGAATGTTTCTTTTTTTAAGATATCTTTCCTTATAAAGAGAAAGAAGTAAGCTCACACAAATGAACTTACGATTCTGCAAATGGAAACTATCAAGAAGAAGTAATCATCAAATAGATGAAGATCCAAGACACAATAAAAAGGCAAATGATTCATAAAACCTTTGGTCCAGGTTTTTTAACATATCTACTAGAAAATGATCCAATGATGTTTGACGAAACAATATCCACTCCCGAAACTCCTTTTTGGAAAGAAGCGGTTAATAATGAAATTGAATCCATCATGAATAACCATACTTGAGAATTTGTTAAACTTTCTCCTGGAAATAAAGCTTTAGGCTACAAGTGAATTAAAAAAAAAATTGAAGTCAGCTGGATCAATAGACCAGTATAAGGCTAGACTAGTAGCCAAATGGTATACGGAAAAAGAAGGACTAGATTTATTCAATATCTATTCACCTGTTATAAGGATCACATCTATACGTGTATTGATTGTAATTGCTGCATTGCATAATTTGAAATACATTAAATTGATGTTAAGACTGCATTTCTAAATGGTGAATTAAAAGAAGAAATATATATGAAACAACATGAATGTTTGGTTGCTTCAGGAAATAAGAAGAAAGTGTGTAAGATTGTAAAATCGTTGTATGTAGGGGTGTCCGTGGGTCGGTTCGGTTCGGTTCTGCTCGGTTCCAGAATTTTCGGGTATTTAATAAATGGACCCGTCGGGTCCAAATATAATTATGGAACCGTTCGGGTTCGGTTCCGTTCGGTTCGGTTCGGGTCGGTTCCGTTCGGTTCCGTACCATAATTAAATTTTTTAACATTTACAGCAACACTACATAAATATAACTAATGACATTTCATTTGTAACTTTTACAAATTAACATAACCAAATTCAAAAATATAAAAATAACTAGCTGTCGAATAACATTAATTCAATGCATACAAATACCAAAAAGTAGATATTAATACTTACCAACTATTTGATTTAATCATCAACTGCTACTGCTGACTTGCCATGGCAAAAAACTCTACAAGAATTGAAAAAGCACAATTAACAAACAAATAAACTAAAAAATATTCAACTAATAAGATTTGATAAAAAAAATATATAATATATATCTATTACCTGTCTCAATGCCCTCATAGAACTCTATTTCTTCAATGCAAATTTCATCTTGGAAAACTTTCAAGAGTCTATAATATTTTCTTAGCCAATTTTGTGTACAAATTAAGGTTTCAACTGTTTTAGGAGTTAAAGAACTCCTAAATGGATCAAGAATGCGTCCTCAAGTACTAAATGCTGACTCAGAAGCAACTGTAGATACAGGAATGGCAGGAACATCCCTTGCAACCTTAGATAAAAATTCAAATCTTGATTTATTAATCTTTCACCAATGTAAAATGTTAGAAAAAATAAAATCATTTAATTAATTCAATAAAAAAATATAAAAAAATTATTTAGTTTCGGGTCTCATTCGGTTCTTCGGTTCTTGGTCGAGACCCAAGACCCGACCCAAACCTTTCGGTTCTCGATTCGGGTACCCGTTCGGGTCTTTAACTTATGAAGAACCGCTCGGTTCGGTTCGGGTTCGGTCCGGTCGGTTCGGTTCGGATATTTTGGACACCCCTAGTTGTATGGATTAAAATAAGTACAGAAGCAATGACATGAAAAAATTGACAAAACTATGTTGTCAAATTGTTTCAAAATTAATGAATGTGATAAATGTGTTTACATCAAAACCACACATAACGAATATGTGATCGTATATCCATATATTGATGATATGCTAATCATGAGAAATAATTCAAATAATTCAAATATTATTACTTCGACTAAGGAAATGTTGATAAAACATTTTAACATGAAAGATATGAAAATTATTGAAGTAATATTAAGGATTAAAATCTCTAAAATATTTGATGGTTTGTCATAGTCTCAATCACATTATATTGTTGATGTTTTACTTAAAGAAGTTTGAGACATATGGCGATAAAACAGTTAAAATACCAGTAGACTTCAATTTACACTTTGCCAAAAATATTGGTGTCCCCAAACTCAATTAGAATATTCACGTGTTATAAGAAACTTGATGTATATTACCAACTACATACGTCCTCATATAGCATGTGCAGTCAATAAGTTGACTAAATTTACAAATAATCCATGTAAATTATGTAATGACCATTGACAGACATTAACCCGAGTTCTTAAGTATTTAAAACACACGGTTAGTTATGGATTATACTAATCAACATATCCTACATTGTTAGAAGGGTATATCGATGCAAATCGGATATTTGACACAACTGATTCAAAGTTTACAAGTGGCTATGTGTTTTCCATTGGAGGCAGAGCTGTATCTTGGAAATTATCTAAGAAAACTTGTATAGCTCGATCTACGATGTAATTTAAGCTTATTGCCTCAGATAAAATCGGAAAAGAAACTAAATGATTTCTTAATTTTCTCAAAGATATTCTATGTTGGGAAAAACTGGTATTTACGATTAATATACATTGTGATAATCAATCGACAATTGCAATGACACAAAATAGTATGTATAATGGTAAATCTCAACATATTTGTAGGAGACATAATACCATTTAATTGTTGATATCCAATGGTATAATCTCGATTAACTATGTTAATCAAAGAAAAATGTAGTGGATTCTCTGACGAAAGGACTAACAAGAGATCAATTATATTATCTTTTTAGGGGAATTGGCCTAAAGCCTATTGAATGGAATCACCATAACGGAAACCAAACCTTGTAGATTGGAGATCATAAGATCTTGGTTCAATAGAACAACTAAGTTATGAAGATTCAGTGTAGAACACTTACTCCCATACCTATAAACCTAAAGTGTTGAAATAAAAGGTGTTTAAGGACAAGTGTTTACTTTTTAATGATTTTCATACTTGAAATTAGACAAAAGATGTATGATACAATACTATATGAGATCACTTATGTGAGTGTGAAGTGATGTCACTTCTACAAGGATTTGAGGTTTAAATTCTCTTAAAGCACTTATGAATTCAAGAGTTGTTTAGGCCCAAAATGAACACAACCATGAGAACCGAAGTGGTTAGATGAGTTATGGTGTTGGTACAACTGTTTTGATTTATACGAACGGTTGAATGATTCAAGACATTTCACCAATTATTTTAGTAAATTCAATTGCAACTAAGAAATGCTCAAAGTCATAAGCCACATATCTTGATACTATAACTTATCGTATGCACTCTTTTGTTAGAGTTTGCATATCATTTGCATAATACATTGTATATTAATGAATTCATTCATGTGGGGAATTGTTGGAATTGGTTAAGCATTAAACCATGGAAAAATGACTTTCATGTCAACTTCGACCAAATATTCAGACTTGATCCGATAGTCATATTATGAAAATAAATAAATTAACTTGTTCTACTCGTCGTGGTATATTTGGAATATCAAAATCAATTTCGAATGAATATAAAAATTGCGGTCCAAAGTTGAGGGAAAAAGAGAGGAAATTGGCTGGGTATTTATCTATTTTTGTTGCTCGCCTACCACTTGAGGGGTGAGACTGTCGCTCGAGCAACATACAAGCGATAGAGTTTTTATCTTTTACGCTCGAATGACGCTTGGGGGACAGGTGAGCGACAACAAAGTCACGACCTTTGGCAAAGGTTTTTGAGTTTTTAGGTGTGTCTCTTCACTCACAATCTCTACTCCTTTATAAATAAGATCATTGGGACGTCTATTACTTCATCCCAATGATATGCAATCATAGCATAACATTAAATTCGTCTTTTCCTAACCAAAACTCTGCATAAAAATCTATTTTCCATTTCATTCTAGGAGGATTACAAAAAACTAATCTCCGATTCGTTGTTTTGGTATTTTAGAGTGCTACAAACACAAGGAGATAGTCGTTGTATCTTGGAGTTGATCATGATCATCCGTAGGCACTGTTGTGGGGCAAAATCAACTTAAGGATAAAGAGTTCAACTCTTACCTCAACTTTGCATTCACTTCACTTGGCGTTGCTTCGACATTCTTTTTTTTTTTTTTTTTTGGTTATTACTCATTTCCTTGCCGTTACTCTTTTGGTAAGGTTGATAAGTTTTTATTTTATTTTATTTTTTAAGTCATCACTCAAATCCATTATATTCTCAACAAAATGGCCAATGGCAAGAAGTTTAAGAAGCTTCTGGAGTCGACTTCTAGGGTTGCCTTTGAGGAAATGCGCAGAATGAAGCCTAAATGAGATAAAAGCCTAAAAAAAAGGCCTTGTCTTGGTTGGCACAAGACGGCATCGTTTTTCTATTAAACGACATCGTGTTTCTATTAAATGTCACCGTTTCAGGAGACTAGATAAAACAGAACCATTTTAGAACGTAAAAATAAAAATAAAAACTTGAGGACGATGCGAGGAGGCGTCGACTCGTGGCAGCGTGAAGAGTATTCACTGCATCGTCTCTATCTTGACATACGGTTTGTATCTATGGATCTTGCTAAGGGAAGAATGCATGGTTCAGGGGTTTACTTTTATGAAATCAAAAATCAGACCCCAAAGTTTAATTTTGCAAAACTCAGGTTTTTCAATGAATTAATTAATTTTATTTTACAATTAATCTATTAAATTAAATATTTAATTGTAATATAATATAATTGACCCCTATCCACCCCACCACCACCACCACCACTCCGGCGACTACTCCGGCGACCGTTCTCCGGCCACGATTAATTCCGACGACTATTTTCCGGCGACTATTTTCCGGCGATCGTAGCTCCGATTGCAAGGTCACATACAAATTTAATTTCGGTCACAGATTACTTTCGAGGTCACAGGTCAAAAAATTTTGTAGGTCACAGATTTTTTCGAAGTCCCACATATCTAAAATTTTATAGGTCACAGAAATTTTGTAGGTCACAGATTTTTTCGATGTCACATATCTAAAATTTTATAGGTCACAGAAATTTTGTAGGTCACAGATTTTTTCAAAATCACAGTCACAGTCACAATTTTGAGGTCACAGACACCCACCTAAGTCACAGACACCCATGACCGTCCCCACCACAGCCAACATCCCAACCACCACCAAAAATATTAGATCCACAAAAACACACATCAACACCACACAGTCGTACCTCAACCTCCACCATAGTACCATTACCACGCAAATCTACCACTCACACACAGCACCTCCCCTCACCTCCACCATAGTACCATCACCACGCAAATCTACCCACCGCCACACACACAGCACCTCCCCTTACACCCACTGCACTGCCATTCTACACCTTTAAAAAAAAAAAAGGATAAGAGACGCTGAAAACGCCCAAAACGGAAGCCTTGCACTGGGAACTCAGCAGTAATGGCCTTCCTTGGGTCTGGATTTATGGGGCTCTGAATCTTCTTGTGCTTACATTTTAGAATTTAGACTGAAATGCGAACGACTCTTGGTTGTCAGAGAGAGTGCTTTTGGAGAAATTTAAATGTAGAAGCCTAAAACGCCCTATCTCGCTGCTGTGTCGCTGCTAAGAGACACAGCAGCTCGCACAGCAGCGTCGCTGCTGTGCGATAGCAGCGACACAGCAGCTCGCACAGCAGTTCGCAGCAGTGCAGATCTGAGGTGGGGCGGGGGGGAGGGAGAAAGGGAGGAGACGGGAGGGAGAAGCGGCGGTGGCAGGAGGCTCCGGCGGGCGGCGGCGACGGGGGAGGGGAGGAGTGGGAAAGGGAGATGATAGATTAGGGTTTGTATGGAGTTTTATATTTAAAATAAGGTTGGTGGGATGGATAGTGGGGTGGGTATATAAATTAATTTAATTTAAAATATTATTATTAATATTAATTATGAAATTAAAAACCTGATTTTTGATTAAATAAAGTAAAAATCTGATTTTTTAAAAGTCAAAACTAAATACATGGTTTAGTGTAATTTCCTCATCTTGCTAAAGGGTTAAAACCTATATGCTCCATGCACATATTGGGCTTCATCACGGAACTACCCGGCCCGCTCTGCCGTTGGCTATAAAGTATAAGGTAACGAATATCGTTGTTAGGCAAAATTTTGAAAAGACCGCGTCACCGAAACCCTAGAAGCTATTTGCGGTATCATTCGACTCAACACCATTTCGATTTCTTGGAATCAAATTCGATTGCTATCGCCTTATCTACTTGCTTACATCGATCATCAGTTGTAAAGTTTCGTATTTTCCTGAACATAACTTGGACATCCAAATGACTCCAACTTGTTCGACAAAATGCCTATAATACAGAAGTTTGTAGATAAATGTTGATCCAAAAAAAGTAAAGAAAAGGAATAGAAACGGAGGATCATAGTGATGGGAACCAGGTCAATGACCAAATGGCCCAAGCAAATCACGGCCTCTCTTGTTGAGCAATTGATTCGAGCAGAAAAGGACTTAGAGAAGGCTATTTGCATATTTGATGCAGCAACTGCGGAGTACACTAATGGCTTCCGGCATGATCACACCACATTTGGTCTAATGATCACCAGATTACTCTCAGCGAATAAGTTTGTTTTGGCAGAGGATATGGTTGGTAGAATGAAGCACGAGAAGTGTAATATCACTGAAGATATCTTCTTATCTATATACAGAGCTTATGCTCGGGTTCACAAGCCTAATGATGTCATCAGGGTCTTTCGCAAGATGGATGATTATGAATGTGAACCCACGGCAAAATCTTACGTAACAGTGTTTTCCATTCTTGTCGATGAAAGTCAACTGAAAATGGCATTCAAGTTCTATCGATATATGAGGAAGATAGGAATTCCTACTAGCGTCTTCTCTCTTAATGTGTTGATCAAAGCACTTTGCAAGAGCAATGGAACCATGGATGCTGCTTTCCGGATTTTTCATGAGATGCCAAAGCGTGGGCACATTCCAGATTCATATACTTATGGAACTCTAATTAATGGATTGTGTAGAGCAGGGAGAATTAGGGAAGCAAAAGAACTTTTGATAGAGATGGAGTCAAATGACTGTTCACCCTCTGTGGTTACCTATTCTTTGTTGATACACGGCCTTTGCCAGTCAAATTATTTGGAAGAAGCATTCGACTTGCTCAAAAAGATGAAGAGCAAAGGTATTGAGCCAAATGCATATACTTATAGTTCCCTTATGGATGGTCTTTGCAAAAATGGGCATTCTTCACAAGCCAAGGAGCTATTGGAGAGGATGATTAGAAAACGCCAAGTCCCAAATACAATAATTTACAGTTCCTTAATTCATGGACTCTGTAGAGATGGTAAACTTAATGACGCTGTAGAGATTTTTGATAGAATGAAGGTACAGGGATTGAAACCTGATGCCGGGTTGTACTCGAAAATTATCAATGGGTTTTGTGAGATTAACAAGTTCTTGGAAGCAGTGAACTTCCTTGATGAAATGGTTCTTGCTGGGATCACTCCTAATCGTGTAACTTGGGGACTTCATGTCAGGATTCATAACAGGGTAGATCAAGGACTCTGTGCTGAGGGTGATCTAAATCGTGCTTTCCAGTTATACATGAGCTTGCGAAGCAGAGGAATCTCAGTTGAGGCCAATACCTTTGAATCCCTCGTTCATTGTGCTTGCAAGAAAGGAGACCTTTACAAAGCTGCTCGTATTATAGATGAGATGGTGCTTGATGGATGCATACCTAGTAAGGAAACATGGAACACCATATTGGATGGGTTTTGGGACAGAAGAAAAGTGCGTGAAGCTGCTGATCTGTTACAGGCTAAGCTGATGGATGAATGCAAAAAGACTATTTCCAATGGAAGTTGCATGTAGATTAATTTTACTGCGCTGCCAAATACAAATTGGATTTGGGAACTTGGTGCGAATGGATATGCAAAATTTATCTCATATTAGGAACTTTATTTAATTTCCGAGCAAGTAATTCTTGTGTTTTGTGGTACTCAAAAACGAAATTGATGGAGACCATTTAATAGAAAATAGTCATTTTCTTCTTCCCATCAAAAGGGTTTCCCCAAATCCGCTTCTGCCGTTTGCTCTCAAAATAACCTGAGCTTTCGGGTTGATCAAATTTTTTCATCCCTGACGCTGGTACAGCTTTTTCATCAAGAAGCAAAAACGTTTAGATTAACCATTGACCCTTTCTTTCATCATGTTATAATTTCCATCACGTGCTTGATGGCATTGCTAACAAAGATTTATGGTAAGGCTTTGCAGCCTTTTGTTTTTTATCCTGCGCATATTGACTGGCTAGCATATATAACTTTCCTTCAGCTTATTCTTCCCCCAACCTTGTCTTATATCTTCTGTTATCATAAGACTTTTTTTTTATTAATCATATTGCTAGATACTTGAAAGTATTATCGACTTGGTTCTGGTATTTTTCGATTAAAATTATTTTCCATTAAAGTCAAATTTCTTAATAACCTCATTCTTTTGTAGCATTTGAGTGAATTCAAATTCATGATGACTGCATGTTGTTACTGGAAGATGGTCAGAATGTCAGGGAAGAAAAGGCTGTTTGTCAGTTTGTATAACAGAGTAAAAAGAAAGAATGTCACAGACATGAAGAAATTGAAGTTATTAATTCATAAGTACATAAAATATGTATTTGCATCTAGTGGTCAAGAGGATAAATGATATAACAATCCGTGACTGGCAACCCGAATCCATGTTGTTTGGTATGAAAGACAACGAACGACATATTGCATATTTCCCCAATCTGGACTGGCCGTTCTGTGAGGACCTCTTTTGTTCCATCTGATGGTTGTGGGTAAAAGCAGCTCACCACATTTTGATCTAAAAGTGCAATGGCTGCAAAAACTAGTATCGACATCAAGGCATGGATAAAGTCGAAGTGTCAGTTTGTACTGTGCTGCCACCTCAGGTGGTAGTGTTGCTGATCCATCAATGGTACAAGCTACGGAATGTGGCAAACCCATAACAGACATTCTCCTGCGGGTCCTTGAAGCTATCTGTGAAGATCCATAAAAAACATGACAATGGGCAGAGGATTACCGACCGGCAGCTAAGGATCGACTCACTGCATAACAACAACCTTGGTTTGAAAATACTGGAGACAGAAGTTTAAAGGCAAGCACTGAGTTGGTGGTAGAAGCTTAGCCAGGTGAGCAGTGCTTGCAAATGTCTTTTTGTAATAGGTTTTTCTGTACTTCGGGTATGGCTGAATTTACCAGCAAGGGCATTTCTCTGTCAATTATGTTCCAAGATGACTCGTTTTCTTCCTTAATCTCCACTGTAGGAATTCTCAGTTGATGCCCCTATTTGATACAGGATTGTTTTTAGCAAAATAATTTTGGTAAGACGCATTTATAGGTGATCGAGCTATTGGATTTGAGTGTAAGGGAAGGAAAATGTGAGTTAACAATGCCTTGCAAGAAACAGAAACATAAATGCTTACAACAGGATTATATGGGGAGTTTGTTTTTCAGGTTTGACAGTGATGTTTAGTTATCTGAAGGTTTGCGGTGGCGGCGGCGTCCATTGTGGGATTGAAGTTGAGCTGAAGTTATGGAACCTGCCTTTCGAGTAAGGTTCAACTTTCCTTTTCCCTTTAAACAGCTAATTATGCATTCTTACTTTTAGGACTCGTTTTAGAAGTTCCATTTTATTTGGTTTAAGATGTTACAATCCCCCTCAATATAGAAGCTGAATTTATGAACTTCGGGCATTTGGCAGTTTTCTAGTTTTAGAGAGTTCTTTTGCCGCTTTTACTCCTTTTCTATCATCCGTAGCCCCATGACTTGCCTTTTTTAGGCCATTATGTAACACTTTTTTGGCAGAAGTTCTTAAACCCAGAACAAGACATTTCCATTCCGTTAAATATGTTGTGGCCACACATTGCCCACAAGTCCAATTGATGTGAACCCAGCCAATAATTGATCTTGGGAACTCACGAACAAGAAACCAACCCAAAAAAGCTAAAAATCACGTCGTGTAAAGATCAACCCGACATGTTGTTCGACCCGTACCAAGAACTGAGATTCCGCGTAAGAAATTCGACCCGTTGATTACCCGAAACAAGAACCGTGAAGTGGGAACGTCACAAAAGGACTGCGAAACCTTTTGATAAGTTCAAGATTATAAGTTTAAGTCACCAAGAATATGGAGGAAAAAATTCACAAATTGTATTTAATATCTCAAAATAATAAAAGTCTTGTATTTACAATGAATGAAAATACTATTTATACTAAAGTATGAAAGAAACATAGTTGCCACGAAATTGGGCTCAAAATATGCTAAAAGATATTAAAAAGATAATATTTGATTCTAAATAGGAAACTGGAAAAATTCAATCCACTCTGGACATCTTTCAATATTTTGATCATAACTTTCTCTACCAATGTCCGATTGAAGTGATTTAAAGTGTGTTGGAAAGATTACTTAAAGGGTTACAACTTTGCTTTAGACATAATCCTCCAATTCGACCGTTTACCATGTCAAAAATAGGTCTCAATATGAGACTAAAAACTAGTGAATAACTTTCGTGTTGATCCAATTGATTTCCGACCTTGCTCCCTTCACTAAACTTGTTCCTTAGCATGTTAATTTTGATATTATGGACTCCTTTGCTCGAACATGTAAATGTATAGTTTTATCATCTCTTTGAAGTCTCGGACTTGGCTCAAATCTATTTCCAGCATGCTTCAGATTCTTGATAATTGTTGATGCATCTCGGATCATATCACCAATAGACCAATTCAGACTAGCCTACCTGGGAGAGTATGAATGGCTTATTTATAATATATTAAATAGCGAGCATCATTTTTCGAACTATTATTATCCTACTAGAATTTAGTTATTTCAATAATATCTTACTTTTCGTTTTTCAATATGTATTTAATTTAATAAATACTATTAAAATTATTGTTATTCAATTAATTTTAATTCTTAATTAATTAATATTCACATTCATTTAATTCATATTATTAAAATTTCACATTCATATTCATATCCATTTTCCTGTTATTAATTCTCAATTAATTAACATTTACATTTATTTAATTAATATTAATTAGAATTTAACATTCAAGAATAGAATTCATTATTCACATCCATGTATGCTAGTTAACATCATGTTTTACTTAATGAAATATCTAATTATATTCATTTGATATAAATTAGTTAACATCCATTGACACATAAATATTCATTGGTATTAATTTTAAATTAAGTAACATTCATGTTATTTCATGTATCGTATTTGTCATTCATCCCCATTTATGCATTTAGTTGTAATTCTAATACTTTTATTCAAGTATACATTTCATTATTTACGTGCATGTATAATAATTAACATTTATTTTTAGGAGCTTGCATTTATCTTATATTTAGATCAAATGTTAAATGGACGATTAAATATTACTGTCACATCACTTATAAAACATTTCAAAATAACGTGCAACACATTTAACTCTGACTAGTAAGAACAAGTATTTATAAAACGTGATTAGATTGAACTTATTTTATACATGCCCTTGTTTGATGACCATAATGTTTTTTGAATATTGATATTTTGGAGAACGATTGGTTAAAAAGTGAGGAAATATTTTGAGTTAATGTACAAAATATTTTATTGTGCGAATGTGTGATTGAAAATAAGTGTGAAAATTTAAGAGTTTTAATTTATAAGGTAACGAGCAAGGACTACATCTCGAGAACGAGGTCTCTCTCCTTGATTAGTTTTTTTAGGGCCCAATAGGCTGACTAACCTAATCCATCTTGGATCATGTTGTAACTTTTATGCACTCCAATTATAACAAAATTAAAAAAAAAAAATATTCAATGAAACAAGTCTATCTCCAGAGGTGTCGCAGCATGGCATGTACTTCTCCGTGACTGTATTGAATATGGTTTGGACCACGTTGGTCCAGCTCACTTTTCACCACATCAGTTAATTCTTGTTTTATTTTTTCATATATGATGGGTTTAGGTATTAAAGCAAAAGTGCATTAATTAAAAGGAAAATTCAATGTTTTTTTTTTTTTTTTTTTTTAATGCACACAAAACCACCCACCCACTTCCCTCCCCTCCACTCCACTCCACTCCACTAAACCATGTTCTAAAAAGAGCACATAGAAGTGAGGACAAGCAAAACATTTTGCCTTGACAGTAAACGTGAATTAAGTGATAAATTGCTTATGATCGCTTAATGTGTGTGGCACGCTTTATTAAAATTTTTTTATTTGATTTTAGTTAATTACTTTTTTTCCCTTTTTCAAAAGGTTTTTATTTGACTTTAGTTTCAAGTTTTGAAATGACTTTATCTATACAAAAATCAAAAACGATTTTATCCGATAAAGATTTAGATAAGATTTAAGTTACGATGCTATTTATATTATGTAATTATGATTTTGACACTTATCTTATTATTGGAAACTTTAAAAGTATGTATCAAGTTCCTATAAATCTGTTAAATAGAATTTGTCTAGTTGAAAGTTGAAACTATGAAAATATTTTAGCTTTTGCGTTTTGATAACTTGAAAATTGTATAATTAATTAATTGTAGGAATTATTTAAGTAAATATAGTATTTTATAATATTAGATGTTTTGGTATGTACAATTTTAATTATTAAATATTTTAAAAATAATTGAGTATTTAAAATAAAAATAAAAATAAGTAATGTTTTTTTACGGCTTAGGCTCATCTAGGTTCATAAAGCTTGAATCTTGACCTTCATGCGTAGTCGTGCTTTTCGCTTTTTAGAATACTATAACTAAATCAATATTTCCCTCTCTCAACAGACCATAAGTCATACCTTCCCCACGGAGGCTTCGATCCTATCGGCTGAATCCTGCAGATTCATCGAAAACATGGCCTAGATGTGCTCAATCGACTACTGATGCTGATTGATGAAGTGCATAAGGAATTAGAGTTCATGATGAAGTGGGATCGCAAAGGAAAAAAATGATTTCATGATAACTTCGGGTTTGTCCGTTTTTGGCGAATTACTAACCTAGTTTGAGGTTGAAGATTGGTCAGGAATTGCACAACGAGTGCCATGTGGGTCGCTATAGAACATTACAGCTTGTTGCCGGTTCTTACTTTTGGCCGTCATTGCGCAAGGATGTTGGCAGATTTGTGGAACGTTGTCGGACTTGTCATTTGGCCCAAGGCAAAGCAACAAATGCTAGCTTGTATATGCCCCTGCCTATCCTAACCCAGCCTTGGACGGACGTTAGTATGGATTTCGTTGTGGGGCTTCCTAGGACCCAGCGTGGTTTTGACTCTATCTTTGTAGTGGTCGATCGGTTCTCCAAGATGGTTCACTTCATCCCCTGCAAGAAAACTACGGACGCTGTCAATGTGGCTTACTCACAGGCTCATGATTAGTTGCAGGCTGCTGTCACTAAGTATAAGCATGATGCGGATCTTAAGCGCCGGCATGTTGAATTTGAGGTAGGTGACTTTGTTTGGGCAGTGTTAACTAAAGATCGTATTCCTGCTCATGAGTACAACAAACTTACTGCCATAAAGATTGGTCCATTAGAGATCGTTGAGAAGATTAATTCAAATGCTTATCGCTTGAAGCTGCCAAGTCATATTCGTACATCTGACGTGTTTAATGTTAAACATCTGGTACCATTTCGTGGTGATAATTCTGATGATGATGAGACTTCTTCCACGTCAAATTCGAGGGCGAATTTTTCTCGCCCTGGGGAGAATGATGAATTGCATAAGGAATTATAGTTCATGATGAAGTGGGATCGCAAAGGAAAAAAATGATTTCATGATAATTTCGGATTTGTCCGTTTTTGGCGAATTACTAACCTAATTCGGTTGGAAACGGGTCAACGATCACAACTCATCGCCTCCGGCCATGACAAATGTCGGATTTTAGGCAGATTCCATCATTTAGGCCCTCGATTAAGCATTTTTGCCGTTTATGGTAATTTTTATTTTGGTAATATTTCATTCAATAAAATTCGGATTCGTATTCCGTTTGTTGGAGGACGATCCTGAATTTTAGGAGTTTCCATTTAAGTTGTTAGCTCGAATTTTTCCATTTATTGAAAAATATCGTTTTTTTTTATTATTTATTTTCCGAATTTTGTTAGGGTTTTACTATTTAAAACCTTGTAAGCCCTTTGCGGCAGATCATTATTGAGTTGAATAAAATTTTCGTGAGTTTTCTCTCACCTTGTGTGTATTTTCATCTTTCCTATAATCTTCCGCTACGTCACTAATCTATTTGCTGCAATGGAGAAGCTCCTTCAACATATCAATGTCCGTCGACCAAGTCTGCTTTGGCCTTGTCTCTCTCTAGGTTGAGCTCCACATCTTTAGACTTCGATCCTAGCTATGAGTTATACATATTCACCAGAGGTGGAGTAAGGAAATGGTGGTGGTGGTTTCGCTAATTAAGTTTATTTAGGCTACGATACCACTGGCTATGAATTCTGTAGATTCACTAGAGGAAAGAGGTGGTGGTGGATTTTAATAGGCAATAGTGCTAGGGTGGTGCCGATTGTAGTGGAGAGATCTAAAAAGAGAAAAGGCGATTTGTTGAGGTGGTGGTGGATGATTTAAGGTGGAGGTGGTAGTGGTGGTGGTGAGGATTATGGATTTGAGGTGGTGGCAACAATTTTCGACGATGGTGGAGTGTCGTGGGATGGGGTTGGGTAAGTTGAAGAGAGTTTGTGATCGGTTATTTAGATAATTTGTAACTAATAAATAATTTACGAACTAATAAAATGTGTGATTTGTAATTAAACATGTAATTTGTGATCCACAAATTGTGTTTTTGTGATTGTGACTAACACGTGACCGTGACAAAAAAATTGTGTTAATGTGATTGTTACTCAATTAGTTAAATTATGTCACAATTTTATCATGGATCGCAAAATATGATATCGATTTTTGAAAAAAATCTTTACAAGTTGGTAATTTTTAAGTGAAAGTTGAATGTGCATTGCACGTTATTTTGAAATATTTTATAAGGGTTGTGAAAGTAATATTTGATACCAATTTATTTGGATGATTTGATAAGTCTCAAATGAACTAAAGAAAATAAAATTTAGAATAGAAATTTAAGAGAATATAATTGTATACTCAAAATCCAACTTCTATGATTCAAATTTTTTGTGATAATGAAATACTACAAATGAGAAACATTTTTATACTACATTTAGTACATAAAAATTAATTGTTAATACATGAATCTAAACACATATTTAAAATTCTTAGACACGTAAATAGAAATAAATTCATTTATAATAATTTTAGATTCATGTAGATCAGAATTCATTGAGTCTAGATTAATGCGAATGTTAATTAATTGACAATTAAACACAAAATTTATATATGACAAGGATTTTGTAGTATTTATTAAATATTTAAAAATGAAAATTAAAGTATTATTGAAATAATTGAATTGTAGTAGGGTTAAAATCATCAAAAAAATTATTCTCACTTTGTGATATCTAATATATTATAGATATAATGTTCTCCTAATTAAACATTGTTATGGATTAAATATGGGATCGACGTACGCGTTTCATATAATCAGGGAAAAACATTTTTATTCAAGAATTTTCACTTTACTTACTTTAAGACAGTTTTGTTTATAGTTTGGGTGAATCTTCTAGAGACTTTTTAAATACAAGATACTCTCTATTTTAAGTTTTAATATGGGGAGTTTGTTTGGCTATCCTTTCTTAATTTATGATTATTGCATTTAATAAGTTAGAAACTACAATATTCTACTTGTTAAATTATTCAAATAATATATTAATTGAGTGGTCATTAACATATAAATGAAAGATAGGAAAAATCAATAAATATTTTTTGATAAAAAAAGAAAGAAAGATTGAAGAGCAAAATAGAAAGCATTATTGAAGTGTACTATCTAAATTTAAAAATGTTCTCTATTATAAATATATGCTCTTCTTTATAAATAGTCTCTCATATGCAAGTTGTCGATATTACTGGTCTTCAAAGTTCCATCGTTAAAAATTAACCTAATTAACAACGGTAATCCATATTTTGATATATTCATTAATACTTTCATATATAATCACTCCCAACTTTCGTGTCATCTTGTAATGGAGTAACCATAGATATCTGATTCCGACATTGTTTTATTGTTATTGGTATTATATTAAACACGTACTTTATTATTGTAAATTTTATGAATTAGACGGAAAATAGATGATAATAAGAGAGAACTTGTATGTATTTTATTGAGAATCAAAATTCTATTTTATAAGTAAGAATTGGGGATTTAGGGGTAGACATAATAAATAAATAAACAAAATAACAAATAACGAGTTGGGTCAATTTAAACAACTAGCCCAATTAAATTTACTAAATTAAAACATACTACAACCCATAAAATTTTAAAAGCTCACCATACTCTTTCAAAATACATAATTATTCAATTATAATTAATTTAATTGAATTAATTGAGTGGTTATCAAAATTGGCCACAAATTTCCTCTATAAATAGGATCAAATGTTCATTACAAAAAGAAAAAAGAGAAAAGTGAAGAAGAAAATCACGAAGTGTTGAAAAAATTCTCTCAACTCCAAGTTCGGTGAACTCGAAGAAGATCAAGATCTTCTTCAAATCAAACTAACTCAAGAAGATCAAAGTCTTATTCGAATTAAATCAAGATCAAATCCAAGTTTCAAAGTATAAATCCAAGCTCCGAAATTCAAGTGTCGAACAAGTCAAATTTTCAACAAATCTCGAAGCTTAGGATTCAAGCCACGTGACTCCTCGTCTTCAAATATTCCGATCATTAATCAGAGGATTTTGCAATTACAAGAAGATTCATATCCATTTGTATTTCTCAAAAATACAATTTGTAACGATTTCTGTATTTTAATATAGGAAATCCATCGTACAAATTTCTTGGCACGCTCAGTTGGACTTTTTTGTCCTCTCATCTTTTGATATAATCTTCAACTTTCAACCATTGCATCAACAATGGCAAACGAATAGGCGAAGCAAACCATGACTTATCTTAAAGATACACTTGCTGAACTGTTCCATGCAACTAGAGACCAAACAAAAATTAGGAAAACTCAACTGGTCCAACCACTAAAGAAGTTCTCTAACAAAGACAAAATAAAAATTGCTTTCATAAAGCCAAACTCTCGTTTAATAGAAAAGATCAAGAGTTCGACGAGAAATTCTCGTTTGGGCTCCGTCTCCAGTGGCAGATCCTTCTCTGGATCCCTTCATGCCACTTCTTTGCAAAGGTGGGGAGACGATACATCATATGAAGAATCACATGAGCCAATTATGGTCATGGAAGTGACGTCGGGCTCAGATAATCGAATCCAACAAATGGCTTTAGCCATTGAAAAATTAACAAAGTTACTAGAAGAGAAAGACACACACGTTGATGTACTCATGCACATGTTAGAGCTACAAAATCTTTCGATTAAAGAACAAGAAAATCCAGGATCTTTCAAAGCTAAAGAGATGGAAGTCCAAGAACGTCAATAGAAACAAGATATACATGATCGCACAGTTATTCAAAACGTGCTATGTGATACTACTCAATTCTCTGTTGGCTCTCTATCGTCCACCAACTTCAACATATGATTGCAGACACTATTCGTGCCTAGTATGGTGGTTCAATGCAATCTTAATTGTGTTTGCCAAGCCTTATAGTCATCAAATCGACGAAATAAAGATGCCACTTGGTTACCAACCTCCGAAATTCTAGTGTTTTGATGGGAAGGGCAACTCGAAGCAACATGTTGCTCATTTTATTGAGACGGGTAACAATGTAGGTACCTACATTGACACCGTGGTGAAATAGTTC
This sequence comes from Fraxinus excelsior, assembly GCA_019097785.1. Taxonomy (NCBI): domain Eukaryota; kingdom Viridiplantae; phylum Streptophyta; class Magnoliopsida; order Lamiales; family Oleaceae; genus Fraxinus; species Fraxinus excelsior. The sequence goes on along the minus strand of CM032625.1, from coordinate 28,657,996 downwards.
GAACACTCCCTCAAAGGTGCTGCATCCGAATGGTATACCGATTTACCGGCTGGGTCAATTGATAGTTGGGATCAACTTAAATGAGAATTCCTAACACGTTTCTACAGCACCAGGCGAACTGTCAGCCTTTCAGAACTTGCTCAAACGAAGCAGAGCATAGAAGAGCCCTTGTAGAGTACATCGAATGCTGGAGAAACCTTGTGCTCAATTGCAAAGAACGAATAAGCGAAGCATCTTCCATTGGCATGTATGTACAATGCATGCATTGGGGATTACTCTATAATCTCCAGGCAAATATGGCTCACTCTTTTGAAGAGTTGGCGACACGTGCTCATGACCTAGAGCTCCAAATTGTAAGATATGGGAGTTATTTACCAAGTGATTCATGTAACGAGAAAGATCCTAAGAAAAAAAGTAAAGAAGGATGTCAAGGTGGGTAAGTCCAAAGAGGTAATGACGATCTCCACTATCCCTGCAAAGATAGCCTTCCAAGGGTCGAGATCAAACCCAAAGCCGAAATCAGAGTTCAGACCTAATAAGAGACAAATCCAAAGCAGAGGCCATGTGACTTTGAAAGAACTTGAAGAGAAAGAGTACCCATTCTTAGATTCTGAAGTTTCTGAAATTCTGGATCAACTCCTCGAACAGAAGATAATCGAACTTCCAACACCAAAGAGACCCGTGGAAGTTGGTAAGGTCGATCATCCTAAATATTGTAAATTTCATAGAATCATCAGTCACTCGGTGGAAAAATGTTTTGTGTTGAAAGATCTTATTGTTTGCTTGGACAAAGAAAATAAGATAAAACGGAGAAAATACAACAGTCGCCTGCTCGATGGCTTTGTTTGGATAGTTTGATCCAATTCACATTTCAAAGAAGGAACATACGTTTTCTCATACATACAATGCCAGTAAATCCTCGATTGAGGAGTTTAGACCGCAACTTCCAGAATGAGCCTTTCCAGTGAAGTTTGAGGTAGACGGAGAAATTACTATCAATTACGTCTACCCAAAAATGGAAGGACCGCGTGCACCCAATTATCCAACCTTTTACGAAATTATGCATATGATTTGGATGTTTGGGATTCTGAACTAGAAGAATATGAAGGCAAATTCTTAAAATATATTGGATCCACAACCTGACAAGACTGTATGGCCACCATTACATTTGACAATGAAAATTTACGACTGGGCTCTCGTTTACATAATAGACCACTCTATATTAGTGGTTATATTCGAGAATGTAAGATAAATCGTATAATGATTGATTGTGGATCTGTTGTGAACATCATGCCAGTCAAAACGATGAAGAAGATTGAAATTAATGTTGGTGATCTGTCAAGGAGCAAGATCATGATTCAAGGATTCAACCAGAAAGGTCAGCAAACCATTGACATGATTAGTTTGAAGCGCAAATAGGGGAGTTAATTTCATCAGTTCTCTTCCATGTCATCGATGATAAAACATCATACGAGTTACTCATTGGACGTGTTTGGCTGCATGAAATTGGAGTAGTACCTTCGACTTGACACCAATGCTTCAAATACAGTCAAGATGGAGAAGTCAAATGTGTAGTAGCTGAGTCCAAACCATTCCTCGAAGAAGAATCTCATTTTGCTGATGGCAAATTTTACATGAAAGGTGAAGAATGTAATTCTACAGGGTTGACCATGTTCAGATTCAAAATTAAAGGAAATGCAGATGATGATGATGATGATACATATGGTATTGCTCAATCTCAATAGCTTATTAAACGTAAATCAAAATTTACATCTGAAGGATCTTCTACAGGTAAAAAAACCTCAAATAGAATCGACCGATGTTCAGGTATTGAGAAATGAATTAACTCTTCTAATACCTAGTATTTCGAAATTGTTTTTGCCCCCATCAACTCAGGGCAATTTCGGGAGAACGCAAATCAAAATTGGAAGTTTTGACATCTCTTCTAGACATATCAAATGTCAATATTTTTAGCTCATCCAAACAAGACAAGTCAGGTACTAAAAGAGTTGATGAACCAAAATAGACTTTCAGAGGGTATTATAATCCTCAAGTCATAACATTGTTTGAGAATTCCAGATTTGGGAAATGAGAGTCTCACAAATTAGGTGATCTTGATATTGTCCTTTTGGGAGGGCACATCCTTTCTAATTTTGATGAAACCCTTATGTCGCAACCCATATATGGTTTGGGATATGATCCAAATCCACCAAGAAAGATTAAAGTCAAGAAGGTTTTCTCGAACCTAATCATAATTCAAATTTACGAAGTTGCAGGAGAGAAACCTGAACAGCTAGTCCTTCACTGTTCGATCGAATTGAAAATGAGAATACCAGAGTTTCAGTGTTTAAAAGATTAAAAGGAGAACCCTCCCCAATGGTTGACGTAAAAGGTAAAACTTCCATCTTCCAAAGGTTAAGTGATGATCTTTTTTCTTCTACCGAAATTGATAATAACGTACAAGCTCTCCAGAAGTCATCTTAAAGACAACTTTATTTTCTCGACTTGGAATTAAAACTTCCGATCCAAGTCCGTAGTCTCTCAATGATCAAGGAGAAGACGAAAACATCAAAAAGTTTACCATTCTCTAAAAAATAATGAGGATGAAGAAGAAGTCTCTGTTAGTTACATAGCTTTTTAAGAAACTCCCAATTCAAAATCTGAGTCTAAAAACTCTGCCACAATAGATGAACCTAAATCGATCCCTCGTACATTTGCAGAAGGGGGACAAGCTACTGTGGATGACTTGAAGTAATTAAACTTGTGGACTGAAGAAGACCCAATACCAGTATTTGTTAGTGTTCTTCTCGGTTAAAAAGAGGAATCAGAGTACATCAATTTGCTTCAAGAATACAAATATGTATTTGCGAGGTCTTACAAAGAAATGCCGAGGCTAGATCTAAGGGTTGCAGCACGTCACCTCGTAGTAAGACATGGAGTTCGACCAATCAAGCAATATCAAATAAGATTTTGACCAGAATTGATTCCTCAAATTGAAGTGGAAGTCAACAAACTTATTGAAGCTAGATTCATACGTGAAGTCAGGTACCCAACCTGGATCGCGAATATTGTTCCCATAAAAAAGAAGAACAGACAAGTACGAGTCTGTGTTGACTTTCGTGATCTAAATCAAACATGTCCGAAATATGATTTTCCACTTTAGATAATAGAGTTAATGGTGGATGCAACTACCGGGTATGAAGTCTTATCTTTCATGGATGAATTTTCTGAATACAACCAAGTACGATTGAATCTGAAAGATGAGAAACTTACATCATTCTATACCCCTAAGTGCATATATTGTTATAAAGTTATGTCATTTGGATTAAAAAATACCAACGGGCAATGCAAAAAATCTTCGATGACATACTATATAAGAACGTAGAATGCTATGTAGATGACCTTGTCGTTAAAACAAAGAAACGTGATGATCACCTACAAGATTTACGGGATATTTTCGAAAGACTTTGACGACATCAATTAAATATTAATCTGCTGAAGTATGCATTTGGTGTCACATTTGAAAAATTTCTTGGCTTCATTGTTCGACATAGGGACATTGAAATAGATTAATTAAAAATTGACGACATAATCAACATATGCCAAAACTAAGGAATGTGCATGAATTGAAAAGTTTTCAAGGAAAACTCGCACGCGCATTCGAAGATTTATCTCTAACCTTACCAGACGTTGCCATCCATTCAACAAATTGGTAAAGAAAGATGTACTATTTGAATGAAATGATGCTTGTCGAAGTGCTTTCCAAAGTATTAAGTAATATTTGTCTCATCCACCAGTACTCACAGCTCCAGTCTCAGGGAAACCACCGACTCTTTATGTTGCAGCCCAAAAATATTCTCTAGGAGCACTTCTTATCCAAACCAATGATGAATGAAAAGAGAATGCGCTCTATTACTTGAACCGGACACTAGTAGGCACCGAAATGAAGTATTCGCCTATTGAAAAAATTTGCCTTGTGTTAATCTTCGCGGCTAAAAAATTAAGATATTATATGCTGTCCCACATGATCAGCATCGTTTCAAAGATTGATCCATTAAAGTACATAATGTCTAGACCGATTCTTTCGAGAAGGATTGGAAAATAGGCGCTGCTAGTATCCGAGTTTGACATCAAATTAATTCCCAAAAGGTCATTAAAGGACAATCTTTAGCAGATTTCCTTGCTGACCATCCAATTCCAGCAAAATAAGAACTACATGAGACCTTCCGGATGAAGAAGTTCTATTAACTGAATTCATACTGTCATAGAGGTTGTATTTCGATGGGACATCATGAAGTTATGGTGCTGGAGTAGGAGTCGTCTTTGTCACTTCCCATGATTTTGTTATGCCACACTCTTTTTCCTTAACAGAGAAATTTTCAAACAATGTGGTTGAATATCGAGCCCTTATCATTGGCTTAGAGACATCGTCAGATATGGATATCCATCCGCTGGTAGTCTTAGGAGACTCTGGATTGATAGTCAATCAACTTTTAGCTGAGTATGAAGTCCGTAATTCAGACTTGAAGCCATATCATGAATATGCATCAACGCTTAGGAAACGATTTGATTCGTTAAAAATAAAATTCGTACCTATGACTGAAAATAGGGAAGTTGATGTTTTAGCTAATGTAGCTGATGTTTTACCTAGGTCGGATGAAGATTTTTCTCACTCCATATCAATTGCTCAAAGATGGGTGCTTTCGTCATTGTTACCTAGTGGCCAATAATCAATTTCCTTCAACATCAAAAGCTACTAGACAATACATGGCGAAAAATCGAAATAAAAAAGCGTGTATCCCGCTTTGTCTTTTATAAAGAAACTTTTTATCGACAATCATTCGATGGGATTTTCCTCCGATGCCTAAGTAATCATAAAGAAACACGTGTCGTGGAAGAAACCCACCCTGGAATCTGTGGTGCTCATCAATTTGGACTCAAACTCCATTTTCGAATAAAGAGGATGAGGTACTACTGGTCGACTATGGTACAAGACTCCATAGATTATGCCAAAAAATGTGAAGCTTGCCAAGTTCATGCAAACTTTATCCATCAACCTCCGGAACCATTACATCCGACAGTAGTTTCATGACCATTTAATGCTTGGTGTCTTGATGTAATTGGACCCATAACTCTAATGTCTTTAGCTGGACATTGATACATCCTCGCTGGGACCGACTACTTCTCTAAATGGGCTGAAGTCATACCATTGAAAGAAGTAAAGAAAGAAAATATTGCGGATTTCATCCATATCCAAATCATTTCTCAACATGGGATCCCACGATACATTATCACTGACAATTGAAAGTCATTCTGCAATAGTCAAATAAACAATTTATGTGCAAAATTTGGATTCAACCAATACAACTCATCCATGTACAATGCAACAATTAGTAGAGGCGTTCAACAAGACTTTATGTAGTCTACTAAAAAAGGTTGTCTCCAAATCAAAATGAGATTGGCATGAGAGAATTGGTGAAGTTCTATGGGCTTATCGAACTACTTATCGAACTCCAACACAAGCCACTCCTTACGCCTTAGTGTGTAAAGTGAAAGTTGTACTTCCTTTGGAGTGTCAAATCCCGTCACTTCGAATGGCCACCCAAGAAGGTTTGACAACAGAGGAAAATGTTCGTCTTCGATTGGAGGAGCTAGAAACTTTGGATGAGAAGAGATTATAAGCACAAATGCACGTAGAGTGTTATCAAGCCTGGATGGCGAAGTCCTTCAACAAGAAGGTGCACCAAGATCATTTCAAGTTGGAGATCTGGTACTTTTCGTACGCAGATCGATCATAATCACAAGAAAAATAGGGGCAAGTTCCAACCTAAATGAGATGGTCCGTTTGTTGTAACTCATGTATTTACTAACAGAGCATACAATATCGTCGATAAAGATGGACAACAAATCGAACCTATCAATGGAAAATTCCTAAAGCATTTTTACGCTTGAAATTCTTTATTTTGTAAATTTTTTATTGTCATAAAATGTAATACTCTTGGCCCGCAAGAGGATAAACTGTAAACGGCTCCCAAATAAAAAAATTGTGTTCTTTTAATGAACTACGTTCGACTTGATCCCATTTAGGTACCTAGGCAGTTTGAATAAATTATAAATTCATGTTCAGTCACAACTAATAAATTGATTGAATTTGTTTATCATTTTCTACAATAAAAAAATATACAAAAAATAATAATAAAAAAAGTTCATCATAAAAAAAAAAAGAATGATGATAAATCAAAATTCATACAATATGATCATAAAGAAGATCAGAAAGTCTTGACTTTGTCAAGATCACTCCCCATTGATCACTTACAGGGAATTATCTTCAAGGGTCTTCCTTCTCTGGTCAATAGATGTTGCGCTAGAGACATCTCTGGTCTGTAATTCTTCTAATGCGGCCTTTGCAGTTCCAAGCATACTCTTTGTTCCTGATAGGTTTGAAGTTCATCGTGGAGTTTGTCCAGCTCGAAAGTTAGTTGACTAATTTTATCTTCCAATAAAGAACATGTGTAGTCCTCTACTTCTGCTGAATATTCAAAAGTTTCAACTGTTCAGTCTTTTCTTCGGTAGTTGGACACTCTAAGTGATGTTTTTTTTCCAGATAAATAAATGTTAACTTCTTTAAGAAACAAGTACACGCGTTCCATCAAAGGTATTGGATCTGCGCGAAATGAGCTAGTAATCATATTTTGAAGAATTAAATTATTTTCATCATACCAAGTTCGGATGTTAGAAAACTCATGCTTTAGGACGTCCCTAAAACACTTTTGAAGATAATTAGTCATGACTTTTTGCAAAGCAGTCTTTAAATAAGGAGACTCTTGAGTTATCCCAATCGGGGAACCATCCATGAAGGTGGAATGTTAACTAAAGCCAATAAAGGTGGAGCAGCTGGAACTTCTTGATTGATAGCTGAAATGTTAGCCCTCGCAGTCTCAAATTTACTGCATCTTCATCTTGGAAAACATCTACGTTGAACGCTGAAATACCTTCATTAATAGTATTCGAGTATTTGGAAAGTAGGTCGTGAAAATCATGAGTACCATCTATTCTTTGATAAGCACCGATTCTCCCATCATTCTTGCAATTTTGATCTTGCAAAGAGTTTGGATTTATAGAGAAATTCAAATCCTTCAGGAATACTTGAAAAACCTACAAAAAATAGAGATATATAAAAAAGAAGAGATTAAAAAAAAGGGTATACCCGCGTTCCGTGTTCTAGGAGATATATCTAAAAATTCTCTATCTGATGGTGTATTTGGGGGGTTGATGTTAATGTGAGAGACTCCAATGTCAACTTTTGAAAGATTTGGAACAACTTGAAGCGGCATTGGTTTTACTAGTAGTTTAATCTTATATATTTGGGAAAGAGGAGCCTGAAATTGAAGTTCGTTGCATAGGACCAAATACAGGTAGTATGTTAAAAATATATATCTGATCTCCAGAACTTTCATCTCCCAGAGTTAGAGTCTTTCCAGGTGCGTGGGATGCTCGATCTCCAGGACTACTGTGATCTGGAATCAAAACTAATTCAAATATCTTGTCAACAAGCTCAAAGGTGGAAGCAAACTTTGTTGTGGGAATTTTAATTTTAATCTTCTTAATGCCACTTTAATTTCGAAGGTACAATTCTCTCCTTCAAGAAATCTCTTCAGGAATGATATGTGCAGGACTTAACCCTTTGGCTATGACCCTGTTTGGAACCGAAAGTCACGGCTCTCACTAGAAGATAAAACCTGCATTTGAACCTTGGTCAGGATCGGCGATACTCGATTATTCCATCAAATTTGGTACTCCGCATCAACGTTTTGATGTGTATCCTTCACATACTCTAGAATATGAAATGTAGATCCACTCATCATTTGAGTCAAAGACAACCAGACGCAATACATATCACCTGCATTGAGAGCAATCCAATTTTCTTGGTGAACTGTGAAGTTTTTGTCTAAAGCCAAGTTGTTTCGTAAACCAATGAGCATTATATGCTTCAAGAATGAAAGGGGAGTTTCCTCGATGATAAAAAACAAAATCCAGATTGAATGCTCATCATAAATTCTGATGTATCTTAGACTCTGGTTGGTCATCCACTCGTACGTCAGAATGGGACGATAAGGGAAATGGATTTAAGCAAAAGTTATTGGCATCCATCGTTCCATGGATAAGGTCCCGACAATCAACGACATTTTTCTCCAAAGATTGGAAAGCATTTAAGGTGCCAGCAAATCTTCAGATTTTAGGACGAGTATAACTCTTATCCACATGAACATAAATATCTTGGATAAAATAAGTTGCAACCAAAGCATTAAGAAAATTTCCAGGAAATGAATGTGAAATCGAGCCAATGTCTGGGTTTGACTAATGGTTCGATGTCCGAGTAAATTCTCTATAAATGCTCGCTAATATGGGAGGAACTAAGCTGTAAGTGTAGCCACCTACCATTTTATAAGACACTTTAAAAGTCATAACTCTTATATACTCGTCCCCAGATGGAAGAACGAAACGACAAAGCCACAAGAAAAGATAAACTGCTATTTCTAATTCCTCTTCTTCTTCCATAGACAAAGATATTGACAAATCACTCCAATGACTTCGATCCCTACGGGAAATATCTCTCGGCTTGTCTACAATCACGGATGGATTTAGACTCATAGCATTTTCATTCTTCGTGACTAACGCAATCAGATTCATTTGCATCCGCAATCAGTGCAAAACATTAAAGAGGTACAAGCATGACTTGAAAAGTTGATCGTCAGCTCTGTAAGACTTGTGTCTACTTCCTCATAGTAATGACCCACGATTGAAAGTCCACTTATTTCACGGATTCACCACAGACGGTTACAAAAGTGTCGGTCTCTGGACACCAAACCTCAAAGAGCTCTGTAGATAGAATTTGGGCAATGATAATCCTTTGTAGCAGAGCTGATTGCATAAGCTAACCGTCGAAGATTCGTTTTAAACAAAAGTTTTTGGACCTATGAAGACCACTCCCAAAACTTTGGAAGAAAAGAAATCTCTCCACGACAGACGATCGCACTTCTCTATCGTATTTCTTTGTTGTTAATCCTCTCACAAATTACGGCACTTGCGATGGACTCCATGCTTTGGGAATGATGAGGCGGGAAACACAAAAAGCGAAGATGACTGCTAGATCGGTTGGACGTGGTAGCTTCTAAATTCTCATGACATTCACTAATAATGGACATATGCAACTCCGACAAAGGCTCCAAGTGTTCAGGAGAATGATGTGTAGTTGGCTTATGGATGTTAAGTGTAAATTCACCTCGTATGCCAGGTTGGGCATGGTACTTCACATCAATATCTTTGAAACGAAGGTAACTTTTGTCTTGTCTTTTAAGCTCGATGATTTCGTGTATATCCGAATATGTTCTATTATTAAAGCTCGTCCCAGTCATTCCTAAAAAAAAAATTAGCAAAAAGAAAAATATTAACGGGCGGTGAATCTTTTAAATTCCTTTATTATCTAAATCATGGGTCTCCGAAATATAGAAATGGTCCCAAATACAAAATGTATTGGACGGTCGAAAGAGTTGGTCTTTGGTCCTAAACATAAAAAGTGTCTTGGACGGTCGAAGAAGCCTGTCTTTAGTCCCAAACATAAAGTGCCTTGGACGGTCGAAAGAGGTGGTCCTTGGTTCCAAAAACAAAAAGTGTTTTGGACGGTCAAAGGAGCAAGTCCTTGGTCCGAAACGCAAAGTATCTTGGGCGGTTGAAGAAGTCAATCCTTAGTCCCAAATACAAAGTGCCTTGGATGATGAAATGTAGTAGTCCTTGGTTTTCAATGTGCATGAAAAAGTTGGCGATTTTGAGTATGTTGGTAAGGAAATATTTTCTGAATTCGTAAAATAATTATAGTATAAAATTTTTCCTCTACACCAAGAAAATATTGAACCTCAAAATCTTTCACTTGTTCCGAAAGTTGAATCCCAGAAAAAATGAAAAATGTTAATTCCAATTTTATAACAACCTTAAAAAAACACGTGAAAAAAAGATTTCTGCCAACAGAAATCAAGAATGATTTATGCGCAGGAACCAAGAGAAAAAAAAAAAAACAAGTTTCCGCCAACAGAAACCAAGAAAACTTAAAAAAGAATAAAAAAAAATAGAGCCAACAAACAATTTGTTTGGTTTTGGTTTCCGCCGACGGCGAAACTCAATTTTATCTTTTTGGTTTCCGCATCGAAAACCAGTAAAAAAAAATACTCCTACCTTTATTTGCAAATTTAACATATTGATTTCTAAATCTCATAATTCGTTCATAGAAATAAGTAGGTATCGGGTTTCACTTAAGCCCAACTTATCATAAAACATAAAAAATATATTTTTTAAAAAATAAAAAATAAAAATCAAGTAAGTCAGGAATTGTGTAAAATACATAAATAATCGAATAATGGTTACTCTAAAAAAATATAAAAAAACAAGATTTATTAATTTATTTATTTCATAATAAATAAATAAATCTTGAGCGGGTATTTTTAGACATAATAAATAAATAAAATAACAAATAACTGGTTGGGCCAATTTAAACAACTAGACTAATTAAGTTTACTAAATTAAAACCTACTAAAACCAATAAAATTTTAAAAGCCCATCATACTCTTTCAAAATACACAATTATTCAATAATAATCAAGTTAATTGAATTAACTGAGTGGTTAACAAAATTGGCCACAGATTTCCCCTATAAATAAGATCAAAGGTACATTACAAAAGGGAAAAGGGAAAAGTGCAGAAGAAAATTACGAAGTGCTGAAAAAATCCTCTCAACTCTAAGTCATGCGAACTCAAAGAAGATCAAAATCTTCTTCAAATTAAACAAACTCAATAAGATCAAAGTCTTATTCGAATTAAATCAAGATCAAGTTCAAGTTTTGAAGTGCAAATTCAAACTCCGAAATTCAAGTGTCGAACAAGTCAAGTTCTCGACAAATCAAATTCTCAATAAATCTCGAAGCCTAGAATTAAGTCACGTGGCTCCTCGTCTTCAAACATTCAGATAATTATTCATAAGATTTTGCAATTTTGCAATTATAAGAAGATTCATATCCATTTGTATTTCTCAAAAATACAATTTATAACGATTTCTATATTTTAATACACGAAATCCGTCGTACAAGGGTACATTTTGACCTCAAAAAGCGGATAGCATTTTCAAAAGACAATGGTTATTTCTTCTCTGTAAATTTTGGCAGATTTTCCATATTGGAGAATTTTGTGTGTTTTAGATTTGGATTCCACCTTTTTTAATTGTGCAATGGTCTTTTATAGGCGTTTCTAAGGGCAATTTAGTCAATTTTTACTATTTTATTGCAAGTCATAATTAAGTCTCATTTCTAAAACTTATGGATATTAGTCATTCCATTACATTGTCCTGAAATTCATTGTATGCACGCTTGGTAGGGAAAAGTGCTTTGTTGGACTTGTTCCCAGGTTTTAGAATCAAAGATCTTTCAACGCGTTGATTTCCTACTAAATAAACCGGGCTTCTATCAGGAGTTTTGTTTGTCGATCGATGTGAAAACTCTCGCTTTATGCTTGAGAAACCGCCTTACCGGCGATCTGCTTCATGAATTGAAGGGTGGAACTAAGGAAGGCAAGGCATAATGCACTAATACTGACGTTACCTTGTTAGAGGTCATACTAAGATTTTTGTCCATGTCCGATGCTATTTGAGGCCTCTAATTATGTTTATGGTCGAGACATGTAACCACATATTTGGTCAAGTGCTTAACTCTTCGACATTTTTGCTCGGGTAAGCCTAGCGTCTAGCGATTGAAGCATTCTTCTAGTTTGAACCCCCCAACTTTTCAGTTATATATATATATATATATATATATATATATATATATATATATATATATATCGATTGAGATCTAAATTTTAATCTAAATCAAAGTTAACAATTAATTTTAATAACATATTTCATGGAATTCATAACTATTTAATTTTTATCAAAATTTACTAAAAATTTGATTTTAATCTCCATCAAAAAGGGGCAAAATTAAAATAAATTTGAATTTTGATAATATACTAATTTTAAAAATTCTCCGACGATTGTACGCTAATCGAATCTACAAATTGTTTATATCATTTTGAAGCTTGTTTCAAGAACTATATTATGAGCATATCGAATAAGTCAAACAAATATCGAAAATAGTTAAAAATACGTTAAACGTGAGTATTTAAAAAGACGTTTAACTTGCATTTAAAAAAATCAATTATTTCATTAATAGTTGTTATTTTTACAATACAAGTTTTTCAATGCAATTTTCATCATTTTATTAGGAAATTTTTTTAAAAAATTGAAATTCTATATCCGAAAAAGTCATATCCCAGGTAAATTTTCGAATGCAAAATTACATGAGGTATGATTTTTTTGGACGTAAATTTTCAATTGTAAAATTTCTCCCAAGTTCATTACAAGTTCGATTGTGTCCCCCCAACTTTAAAGTTCTGCGTCCGTCCCTACTTGTCAAGGCTGACATAACATTTAGGTGGATTGTAGTAATTTCAGTGTATAATATTAGTCCCCAAAATTTGAATTTCATATTCATGTGAATTAAATGATTTCTATATGCTTTTGCTTCTAGTTTTAAAATCTTTATATCGAATTTTTAGCCATCACACAACTTCTCCTTTTCTCCGAGAAGATTGAATCGGGAGCTTATAGAGTAAATTTAATCAACACTTATTCAACTTTAACATTGTTACCACTTACTCATCTTTCATGGATTTCCTAATGCTCACTGGTCTTTCCATGTAATTGCTCCAGAAAAGGAAGTCCTCTCAATTCTTGATGTTCCGCCCGGAAAAATGGGTCGTTATTGGAAGACACGGAGTTTTGTTATATTGCATCAAATTTTAGCGAGAAGGGTATTTGAAGTTTATTGTGTTTACTTTTGTTTGTATAAGAATCTTCCCTTGCAAAATTTCACGGGTCTCCAGGTTTTTATGATTGGGCCAGCAAAGCAGGTGAGGAAAGCAGAAGCGATCAGGGGAAGAATGCTGGAAATGTACTAAAGATTGAGATAAAGTGCTGCTCCGTCTTGTCTTTACAATGGTGTCACCAAAAAAAAAAAAAAAGATGAAACTTCAACCTTCTCTGCATCTTCAACTCTACCTGAGAATTTTCCCCACCAAAAAATTGCCTCCCAGAATATTTGGGAAGAAGCTGTTGAATCCTCCGTTGAAATTTGTAGTTCAGTTGACTTCGATTTGGGTTTTGAACCGACATCTTGCTAATTGGAATTTCTGGTTTGGGGATTTGGAAATAGGGCTTTCAATTGAGGGTTTCTGAGTTTGGGATTTTGATTTGGGATTAATTTAAAGGCGTGTTGCAATGGTGGAAGGGGGAATCCTATTTGGTTGGTGAGTTTTCTAGGACTTGAACAAGGTTAATGCTGTCAGCATGCCACCTAGGATTTGTCATTTGCCACGTGTGATTTTCCATCCACAATTTGGAACGATTACTTAATTGGTGATGGGCGAGTAATTCACCTAAAAGATGAGTGAGCATTGTGATACATCTTAAAGATGAGTGAGTAAGTGGTAATAATTTTAAAGTTTAATGAGTGTTGATTAAATTTACTCGGAACTTATATATTTGCCTTCATATTTACTTGGAGACATTTATACAGGATTGAGATGAAGCTTTTATATTTCTTGCTTCATATGTAATTCGAGGCAGATTGAATCAGAAACTTGAAGATGTGGCTTTATATGTACTCTGATATATTTATATCAGAGGGAGTTTGAAGTTTGATTTTGTGTATGATAGGATATTTCAGCTTTCTTTTCGTTGTAGATGCTTTCCAATCAGAAATATTCTTTTAAACCCCCAAGATATTTGACCTTAGATGTTCTTTCAATCCTTGGCCTTAATAATTGGTAATTCGCATTTTTTTAGGAAGTATGTAGAATCGAGCAAAGATCAAAGTATCATATTGATGCATCTCACAAGAAGAAGCCTAATATAGTCATCAGGTATTAGTAATAAGAATTTCCCTAATTGTTCTTTTAATCAAATAGAGGTGGCAAAATTCTTTAATGAGTTAAAAGGAGATGGGCCTCAATAGGTCTCTCTTTCATTGGGCCTTCGAATAAAGTTGGTAAATTTCCTCAGTGAGTTAATGGTGGTGGACCTCAATGGGTTATGAGCTTCAACAAGTAGTGTCAAGTCAAAGAAGGTAAGCTCACTTTGGATTGTTAGCTCGAAGCCTTTGTAATATGATCATCTTACTTAAGTTTGTAATAAGTAAAACAATCATCTCGTGTGGCGAAGCTTAGTTATTGTTGATTTCTTCTGTGCTTCGAGACATTATATTGAAGCGGAGCTGCTTTCAAGATGTGGCGTCATATGTACTTCGAGGCATTGGTACTGGGGAAGTCAAAAGCTAACAAAATTTATTCTGAGGTCTCATATTTTCAAAGCTTAAGCCGAGGCCATGGTACGTTTTACCAAAGCACTAATCCCTCCAAGTCCAAGGTGAAGGCCTTGTAGACGTCTATCACAATATGATCCATCATATTAAAATATGTGCGACAACTTCCATGCAAAAGTTATATTGACCTTGGAAGATGCATTGTGTTATTTGACACTATTTAATAATCTCCCAATCATTAAATGGGAGTATTGAACAGTGCAGACATGTCAATAGAGGTGTCTATTTTGCTCGTAGGCTCGAGTGACCCGCGACTAGGCCCGAAAAAAGTTCGACATGACTTGAGGCTCGAGCCGAGCTCCATTTTGGCATCGGCTGGCTTGTGTCACAGACCATTTTCGGCCCGTGACGAGCCGTGCCTAAAAACAAGAATTAAAAAGCTTTGCAGCTGCCTGCACTACAGCGATAGAACGCCACCTATTATTTGGACCGTTCAAGAGCTGGCTTGACTCATTAACATCCCTATGTGTCAAACATGTAGGTGAGGTGCATGAAGCATTTGGACCGTCCATTTGAGAATAGAAATGGTGCCCTAGGCACTCTAAGCCCAGATTGAATCATTCATGAATGGTTAGATTTTATGGTATTTAGGCTAAGATTTGTTATTCCAGATGTGATGTCTATAAGATGCCTACAACGCTTACTTACATTAACGTGGGGATGTAAGAATTTGTTCACCGTTTCGATCTATTCTTGTCCCCTTTTAAAACTAAGTAATTTTTTTTTCTGAATTAGCTAGAATAAATTACTTTATTTATATGTAATTTCGTATTATTTAGTAGGATAATATTAGCTTTTCTAGACTCTTCGATGATACTTGATGCACCTAATGTTGTGTTAAAAACATTTTCTCCTGATATTAATTTCAAAATATGCATTTTGTCTTGAAGATTTGTGTGTAGTTGCACTATCGACTAAACAAACATTTTGACAATTCATCTTGATTCTATAAACATAAAGCCCCTGTTTGAAACCCATTTTGAGAGAAATAGAAATTTTGGAATAGTGATTGATGTGTGAATGTATGGTGGAAAAGTGATGAATTTTTTTTGATTTGTGTGTAATATTATTTTATTTAGAGAATGTTTGGTTGAAATGAAGAATGAGAATAAGAAAGAGAGAGAGAGAGAGAAATTAATGGGTGTCAAACAGGAGCTTAAATAAAATGCAATTTATAACCATTAAAAATTGTATCTTTCTATATATAAAAAGTGGCTATGAAACAGAATTTCTTGGTTTAACGGAAAAACTAAAGAAATTTCTTGTTTTGACGGAAAACTTATAACTTTAGGGTCCAACTTGAATTTATTTAAAACCTTAGGGGCTAAAACTTAAAATTTAACTATAATCCTTAAATTGCAACCAATGACCTTAACATACCAAATTTACACAAGAAGTCCCAGCCCCTCAACTCCTAAAAACCGAAAAAACCTTTAATCTTTCATGACTGAAAAAACCCAATGTTGTCAACCCGGCCCGACCCGGCCAGTTCGACTGGAAAAATCGAGAACCGGGCCAAATCATGTCCGATTTTTTATTATTTTCAAAACCGGTTAAAAGTTAAAACCCGTCAAACTGGTCCCGATTTTCGATTTTTTTTTTTTTGGTTTAAAAATTTTTAACTTCATAAATGGGTTTCAAAATTTATTTAGAATTCTAAGGCCCATGGAGAAGTAATGGATGTCATGCTCATTTTATAGATGCACTTCTCTCCAAATGTTTCATAAATTTCCAATGTGGGATTGTGTCTTTTATACATGCTCTTAACTTTAATAGTTTTATAAACTTCCAATGTGGGATAGTGATATATAACCAAAAAAATGTTAAAATACTCATCATAATCATTTTCAAATGTATGTTTGGCTAATTTGATTTTTAATAACAACTAATTAAATTGTAATATTCACCTTCATTCTTTCATTTATTTAATTTTCAAATTTAACTTAAATTACACTTGATTATTAATATATTAATGTTGGATATCATTTTCTATAAATTTAAATTATTTTAATTTAACAAAGTAAACTATTTTAACATATTGATTTTTAATTTTTAGTATTGAGACTAATTGTAGGATAATGAATCTAATTAGTAAAAATATATTTACTTTGAATTATTAATATGAAAATTTTAAAAAATATATATTATTTTATTATTTTTGTATGTATTTATTACACCCGATTCAACCCCGATTGAACCTTTTGACCATTGACCCTTCACCTTTTCTGGGTCGATTTTTAAAACATTGGAAAAACCTTAATGGAGAAACTCTTCCCCCCCTTTTTCATGGCCTACGCCCCCAACAAACCGTAGTGATCAGGGGTTGAGGCGCGGCTGTGCTTGCCCATCATCTTAGTTGGATTAATCATGGGCGCAATAATCATCTTTTTCTCTCGCACAAGCAATAAATGGAGACATCCAATTTATTCCATTCAAATCCAGCAATAAATTCATGAGAAATGCTGGACTTACAGGCTACTGTTTCACAGAAGCCTTACAGAAAATAAAAAAATCGGCCGGTTCGGGAGAAAAGAGATAGAATCCGTTTCAAAATAGGGCAAAGAGGAAGGAAATAGTCTATTTCTCACATTTCTCACTTGCAGTTCCCGCCCACCTCATATTCCTCCATCTCGAGCACAATGTAATAGGTGAGCTTACTGAGAACGAAGATTACACCTCGCGATCCCACATACCCTCTGTAGACTACAGTTCTATGACAAGCTGTACCGACTTCATATGTGTATTTGGAGGTGAAAAACTCAGAGAGAGGTACTTCCTCAATGTAAGTCAGGTGAAATAAATAATGATTTTGACTCTTTTGACATGTAGACACAAAAATAAGAATACGAAGCTAACTGAAGTTTGCCGATAGATGTTAATGTCATTGGATGTTCAAAATGTATTTCCATTTGGGGCATCTTTTTCTTGTCATTTGTTTTTAGAATATAGTATAATATTATTGTGCATAATATGAACTTTGAGTTTTATGTTTGTGATTTTGGGTTGAAGACGACAGATATAAGCACTTTATTTAATTATTTATCAATTACATAAACATTACATCATTAATTATTTAATTAACCAAAAAATTACATCTGTATTAATAACAAATTAATTCTTAAACAAAACTATTAAATATAAACTAAGCAAACGTGCATTGCACGTTGTTTGCACCTAGTAATTATATAAGAACCAATTAAGGAGCCAAAATAATCAGTGCCAACATGACTTGAGTTGTTTGCTTTCCTTCATGGATAAGTATATTTGTTCATAAATTATATATGTTGATCACATTTTTTTATTTTTTATTTTTACAAAATTAGATAATACGATATTCTCCAAGACATTCGATACTTTGAGAGTAAAATAATTAGACTATTGATTCTTTAGGAGTAATATCTCAATATTATTATAGTATATTGAAATTGTAATATCGTGCTTTTTAGGCACAAATAATTCAATGTCAACTATTAAAAAACATTATGCTTCTTCAAAAGCAACAACAATTATGGTTCCAAAATATTAAAATATATAAAAACTTTGCTTTTCAGGAGCAATAACATATCCTTTTTGTATCAATAATTTTCTTGATTATATAGACAAGTACAAATTTGTGTTTATTCATGAGCAAACGATATAATACTTTGCTAATTATTAATATTTTATAAAGTTTATTTTTCTTCAGAAATTAAAGCCAAATATTGAGTTGTCCAGCTCCTGGTGGCGGTTAAAATCAGATTTTTGGTAAATTTTGTTAAGAGTCGATGAAATGTGTGATTAAAAAGTTTTGAGTCCCATAAAATGTGTGGTTAAAACTAGTTAATGATTTTAACTTAAACTAAAATCTTGATTTATTTTTTACCAAATATGGGCTTAATTTATACGTCTTCAAGAACACAATGGGACATGTATTATTCAAGAATGGCAACAATTTTTTGGCTTATTTATAATTGGGACAATATTCTTCTGAAACATTGATATTTACCATTCACGCTTCTAATTTGGGCAATATAATATCTTTATAAATATTGATATTTCAAGTTGTGCTTTATAAGAGCAATAATTTAGAATGTTGTCGAATATAAAATCTTTATTCTTCAAGAGCAACGTTATAATACATATCCAGGGGCGAATCTAGCATTTCAATTCAGCTAGGGTGGAGACTTTGACCGTTGACCGGCGACAATCAACGATCGTAATAGCCCAATCATTTATTAAAATTTGATTAAATAATATTAAAAATTATTCAATATATATGTAAATGCACTATAATGTAAAAATTATATATATGAAAATATAATTCAATACAACCCAAAATTCTAAAAAAGTATACGATACTTTACTCTGTAACTGTAAACTTAAACAACTGCATTCTACGGGACTTCATATTTTGAAAAAGTTGCAATATTGTCTGATTCTCAATTTTTGTAAAAAGATCATTCTCCATGTAGACCACACCAAATTGTCATCCTAATTTTTTTTTATTTTTTTATTTTTCATATGAATTGAACATTGATTCACTGATTAATAAATAATAAGTAATATAATACCTAATAAGTAATAACACAAAAATATATAAACCTCATTGATTTCACACAACACTCAAATCCATTTTTTTTTTTTTTTTTCTCAATATAAAGGAGCTTTTACATGAACAGGACAGCAGACTAGCCTCTTGAATAGAAAGCACCCAAAAAACAGCAAAAGAAATCAGAATGCAAACACAATTTACAAAAAAACCCAAAAGGCAGTAAAGTATTTAGCATTTAGCAACACATTAATTGGTATTTGGTACCAGTCATGGATTCCAACCAATTATCATATCTATTTGCATAAGCAATTGAATAAAAACAAGTGCTCAAAAAAAAAAAAATCTATTTGCAAAAACAAACCTCAAAGCCCAATCGATCAAACAACATATTGAAACTTTTTATTCCATCTTTCATATAGATAAAAGTTGAATCTTTATTACAGCTTTCTCATTTTTCATCAACCAATTTATTATAGGCTTATAGCTACCGTAAATTAATACGATTAGTAAAAATGTAAAATACATAATCAAATACACATAGCAAAAATGTCCAAATCCATAATCAAGTACCGACATAAACTAACCTTAATTCTGTTACAGCTTAATGAGAGTCGGAGTCGCACGCATTCGCTTCGGCTTCGCCTAGCCCGACAACCGCAACTTCTTCTTCTATTTGGAAATGAAGAATTGGGAATTGGGAAATAACTCAATAAGGGTTCACTTTGCCGGTTGGGTGGAATTGGACCATTTTCTCTATTATTGGGCCTAATATTTTTACACAATAATCAACCCAAGTGCCCAACCCAACTGGCCAAAAAAATAAAACAGCCTTCTAATGCTTCTTCTCCATGTCTATCTTCCCCATCATTTTCTCCCTTCAAGTTCCAGCTCTACAATCTTACCCGACGATGTCAGAGCTCCCGGGGGATCCAGCATAGGTGGCCGCGAGGGCTCGCCAGGTGCTGGATCTGTCCCTGTACATATCAATTTAAAATTTATGCAAGAACTAAAATAAAAATAATTAATTAATTTATACGATAACAAAACTATGTCAAGATTGGGGCGCTCGGCTTTCGAAAATCGAACAGTGAAAATTGGGTTTAATAAGGTGCTTTGATAATGTGTTATGAATTGCAGAAAAAAAAAAAAAGAATAGAATAGAATAGAATAAGAGAAAGGTAGAAAGAGTCGTTACTCTTGTGTGTATTTAAGAATAAAAACCAGAATGGTATATGATTTTTGCTTTTGCTTGTATTTCATTTAGAAGAGATTTCAGGTGGAAGCTAACTTAACTTTAGTTTGGAAACTCAATTTTGAAAAAACTTCATATTTCGAAAATACTTTTAAAATAAGTCACATTAGACCAAATTCTTTTAAAAGTTTTTTAGAAGAAGTATTTTCATAAAATTAGTCAAATGAGTTAAAAATCAACTTTTGGATCTTAAAATCTCATTTTAACTTATCTAAAATCATGCCAAACGGATTCTAATAGTCATTCACACATAATTATCAGCAACAACGTTGATTTTGGTCTTTCTATTAGAGGAGGAACGTTAAGGCAAGTTGCCCGTTCAGCGTTTAAAAAATGCAACAAATTTTCTCAGGTTGTTCGTACCCAATGTTCCTGCACTTTCGGTAAATAACGATTTGTAGCTTTGCTTCAATTACAATATTAATTAACTATCATAAGTGTCAAAAACTAGGAGTAAACGAAACTTTTAATCGACAACTCGAAGCAGTTTTTGAAACATGACTGCGACACAAATAATTAATATTTAATTAAGAGTTTATTAACCAAATCAGTATGTTTTAAGTGTTGCTCTAAAGGCTGCATGACAACCAGCCAACGTTATGGTAAACATGTTTTATTGTTCAAATAATTGTTACTTTTTACTTCAAAAAAAAAAAAAATTGATACTTTTATTCAAAAAAATATCCCAGGAATGAACACTACCAATTACTACGAAAAATTAAAAAATTGTTTGGTCAGCAAATATATATAAATAAAAAATAGTTGGTCAAATAATATTTAATTAGGGAATCAATTGCGACTAATTGCTTTATTAAAGTAAAAAAATTATTAGGTCACAACATTTGGACATTTTCATTAATTTTTTAATAGAAAGTAGGGAAAAAGTTAAATATAGAAAAAATAAAGAAATGAGATCTAAACTAATTGTCTGCATGCAATAGATTAAACAAAACCTAAACTGTCCTTTTTCTCCCCACTCATACACAAAAAAATTAAATAATTAATTCAATTTTCCTTTAGTACGAATCCAAAAACATGATTAAATGGGAGGCATGAGCATAAAAGAGGCATAATTGTTTTCCCCAGGGCTATAGAAATTTTCATGTGCAATGAGAGCAAATTATAGAACTTGCACAAACATGTATGCGTACATGTCAATGGACTAGAATTTGTTCTCGAGCCTAATTATTAGCAGCCTGATGACCTTTTTTATTTGGTTTCCCTTTAGGGCATATATTTACTAGTATCTAATGATTTACTGTCTGAACATAGATTGCTTCATGGCCTGCTCGGGGAGTTTTGGGCAATCAAGAGAGTCCGATTTTGGATGATTTTTAGTTATGATTTTTTAAAGACTAGATATATTCACACATGGTCGGCCCTGAAATTTTAGGTGCCCCGTGCAACATTTTGAAATGGTGCCATTTCACAAAATCAAAAAATATATTAAGGAAAAAAAAAAATGTTTCAAAGCTAGCAATTCAAGCCATTAAACTCTTCGTGAAATTCCAGGGTTAATACCCTAAATAGTCACTAAACTTTGCCAAAAGTTCCCATGAGATCATTGAACTTCAAAACTTCCCTAATTAGTCACTGAATTTTGCATAAAGTTCCTAGAAGGCCACTAAACTTTAAAACTACCCTAAATGGTCACTGAACTTAACAAAACGTTCCTAGGGGGTTACTGAATTATTAATGTATGGGGTCCCAATTTGCAAAGTTCGGTGACCTCCTAAGAATTTTTAACAAAGTTCAGTGACTATTTAGGGTAGTTTTGAAGTTTAGTGACCTCCTAGGAACTTTTTACAAAGTTCAGTGACTAATTAGGAAAGTTTTGAAGTTCGATGACCTCCTGGGAACTTTTGACAAAGTTCAGTGACTATTTATGGTATTAACTCTGAAATTCCATTTGATAAGAAAAGTACAAGAAAAAAGCTCAAAACATCCTCCCAAGCTTCATCAAAATTTATATGTCATCAACAAAGAACCATTCAAGCCACTAAACTTATTTGCAATTCCATTTGAGCAATTTTTGAAATCGGAATCATTAAATATGACGTGTAAACCTTAAAATGCAACAAATCAAGTAAAAATATTTCTTCGTATATCTAAAAGTAAACTCACTAATTAAGCTTTTGTAATCAATATGTTCTAGCAAATCTTGTTCAACAGATATCAAAACTAGCTCTTTTAATCATTCTTGTAACATGTTGGTCACAAATAAGATTTTAATATAATTTCTATTTTGAAAAACTTCGTCAGCAGATGAAACAGTAAAAACATGTGAATAGTATTTTATAAGCAAAAAATATTTTCAGAATTCAACCCAATATTTTCAAATAAGTTAATATATCAAAAGTCTTATTTGTTTCTTTTGGTAAAAGATTTCACAAAATTTTCACTAGCACATAATTCAATCCAAGTAGTCATGTTGTTGATATGCACACTACTCATTTCATGTTCCTTAAACTTGACACTAAGATGTGCTCAGTCATTAAAATGGTGATATTACTATATAGATTGTATTATTATAGAGCAACCAACAAAAACTTATGGTAGAGTTTCTTCTCTTTTTTGTTTTAACTATTTTTCGTGGGTTAGGGTGTGTGAGAGAGAAATAGTGAAAAATGATATGGGGTTAGTTTTTCACTCTTCACTTAATCACTTGGATTTTGGGTTGTTTATTGTCTTGTTGGATTAATAATTGGTTAATGTGTAAATGGGGCATTTAGGATTGTGGTAGTAAAATAGATAAATTAATTTTAATTGATTGATTAATTTTATTTTTTTTGAAACTAAGATAGTTTAAAATTTGAAAAAAAACAATTTTTTTTCAATAATATGCTAAACTTAAAAAATATTAGTGTAATATAATTTTTTTTACTCTTTTTTCATAAATATTGTGTCATTTAACTTAACATAATAACAAAATTTTAAAATTTTAAAATTAATAAAACATTTTAAATAAACTACACACACACACACCTATAATTAAAATAAAAATAAAAATGGTACCCTACAATGTTGAGTCTATGCGCGGTTATAGAGCAATCAACAAAAACTTATGGTAGAATTTCTTCTATTTTTTGTTTTAACTATTTTTCGTGGGTTAAAGCCTAAAGGAAGGAAGGGAGAGAGAGAGAGAGAGAGAGAGAGAGAGAGAGAGAGAGAGAGAGAGAGAGTGACATGAGGTCAGTTTTTCACTCTTCACTTACTCACTTGGATTTTGGGTTATTTATTGTTTTGTTGGATTGGTAATTAGTTAATGTGTAAATGAGGCATTTAGGATTGAGGCTGTAAAATAGATAAATTAATTTTAATTGATTGATTTTTTATTTTTTTTTTGAAAGTATGATAGTTTAAAATTTGAAAATTTTTTTTTTCAATATTATGCTAAACTAAAAAAATATTAATGTAAGAATGTGATGAAGAAAAAAGTTAAAGATATAAGCGTGATAATGAATAAAAGGTTAACAATCTTTTATTTAATTAAAATGCGATGCATTTATAAAAAAATGTGGTGTGAATATAACTACCATTTTCAAAACAATCCAATTCATACTTGAAAGTTTGTTATTCAACGATTCTAAAAGCTTTTTAAAAGTATAAAATTACATGTATTCTCATATATAAAAAAAATATAAGTATATATAAACAATATAGAGTAAATGTGAAAGCAATTTTTTATCTTAAAGGTAAATTTTTTAGTTGTAAAATAATTTCTTTTATTTACAAGTAAATTTCTTAGTTATTTTATTTTTTATTATAATAATTTCATTTTTTTTTACGTATATTTGAATTTTTGTGTTGTAAAATAATTATTTTAGAGATATAAAATTTGAAGAAAAATGAAAAATATCAAAAATCACCAATTTAGTGGGTTGAGAAAATTGATCCTAATATTACACTACAATGACTTTGAATGGTTTAATAAAAAAACTAACAAGCATGAATTTTCCCTAACTTCTCATAGATAGTCTTACCTATAAAGGTCAAACCCAATGAAAAAAACTCCCAAATAGGCCCTCGGTGTCTCTCATTATATAATTAAATGACAAATTATCGTATGTTTGCTGTCAAGAATGCTACATCAAAGCATGTGCACAAATAGACAATAGACGTTACATTGTTAACTTCAATTGAAAATTGCAATTTGTCATTTGTAGTCCAGCAAACAACAACGAATTTCACTAGTATTATTTGACAAATTTATAAACGTGATTTTGATTGTCAAAACACAAGGAAAATTGTTCATCATTCAACGATCTATTTTTAGATAAGACAAGAGTATTATTCATGATTTTGAAGATTAATTTGGCTGCATTTGGTGGATTAGACTTGAATGTACAAGTTGTCGTATGATTAGTTGAACGACACAATACAATAATTAGCTCCACTATTATTGTATTGATGCAAGATTTCAATTAATTCTTAGTTACAGTGGCTTTGACCATTGTTAAAGCATTAGGTAAGTAAGAATAAGATAGCTCATAGAGAGAGAAGAACAAATTTGCTACACCACTATTGGTTTAGGTCGAATTTGACCAATTAATGCTTTTATGACATTTTTGGCACTAAAAAATTAATTTATAGACAAAAGTAATTAAAAATTCCTTCTCGACCGGTGAACAGATTGAGACTGATTTTCGATAATTAGATATTTTTATCAACTTGAGTAGTTTACACATAAATCAATCAAATTATCACAAAGTGAATAAAGTTTACATCAAATAAAGTATAATTTTTGACTTTTCTTACACTACAATAATCCTCTTTTAACTTCCACACTACCACACGACATCAAGAAAGTACACTATAAAGAGAAATTTTAACAAAAGTGAAATTTCCACATCAACATCTTAATTATTAGTTTAATTGGTTTGGTACACTAAAAGAGAGTGAAAATTTGGAGATGGTGGCGAGAAACGGGTTCGAATGTATTTATTTGTTTTATATTAATATATTTATATTGGATTATTATTTATAATGGTTGGAGGGGCATGTCATCGCCTCTAACGTTTGTAAAAGGAAAGATAATGGGGTCCCACAGAGATCTCTCTCTGATTGAGTTACACCTAATCTTCTGATTAGCAGTCAAATTAGTAAAGTTTTGCTACTTGTACATCTGCGTTGACAGATCCCCTCACAAATGGGGGTTCAGTTCACGATTTTTTTTTATTGGGTGTGAACTTCCTTATTTCTGAGGAGGTTGTATACTGAAGTATCAACATCGATGTACAAAGTAGTAAAATCCAAATTAGCATTAATTAATTTGCAATATTTGTTCGGCAAATTGAAAAAAGTGTCAAAGTGTTGATCATCATTGAATTGGGAATGTCAAATGTGATTGCTTTAGTCCTTTTGGAATACACCACCGAAACTTTGTACAGGAGCTGAATAGAAATTTAAGGCATCTTTGAGAGTAGTATCAAAATGAGTTAGATGAGGAGGGTATGACCAAGGCCGTACCTGTGTTTCGCGAGGCCTGAGGCGAACTTCAAAATTTGGGCCCCTAAGTCATAGCAGACAATCCACTTTTTCTTTTAAAAGAGTATCGTGGAACTAAATTTGTTAACTTAAATTCAACAATAAAATGCTTTTTCTCTAACTCTTCTATAAAATGCTTCTACTACACGATAGTATTGGATGTGAAAACAGCATAGCATGCAGTACAATGTCAAAAGTTCAAATAAATGAATTGCTGGAAGATGAAAGCTTTTGCCTTTAATTCCTTCTATAGTAATAGACTACAAAATGATGTTTAAACCAAATGCTAGGTGCACAGAACCCTCAATTGCCGAATTGAACCTTCAAAGTCCATTCTCAAAACTTTCTTTTCTTATCAAATAAGTGAATTGACAACACTACTGAATAATTTATTGTCAAGACATGCTTCAGGCAATTTAGATACTGAGCATGCATATCAAACTTGTATTCATTGAACCAGCACAATGTTGAAAAGAAATTAAGATTTATAGGAAAATAGGAAAAACTGAATGCATATATTACCTGCTTTTCAGGATACTTTGGAGTAGATATCAAAGAAACAGCTTCCACGCGACCAAAATCCAAGTCATAACCCAGCATATAAATGAAAAGAATCTTCTAGACATATTTCTTCTTTTCATCAGGTGTGGAAGCCTGTCAAATTTTTAAAACAATTTAGGGATTTGACAACCGGTAGTCGTGAATAAATGCAAAGCTATGGCATAAATACTTTAGGTGAACTAGTCAGTATTACTCCTAATATTAGGGAGACACATTTCATAAAACAATTCTGAATAAAAACTCCCAAAATTTCATTCTGACAAATAGAACTTACAGCAAAGAGGTGAGATTGAAAATTCTTACACACGATAATGGATATTGTAGGTTTTTAGTCATTACTGGAATTCAGAGTATGCATAATTAGGGCAATTGTTTACAGCAGTAATAGTCTATAACTTAGGGCTTTAAATGCCTCGTTCTTTCTATCAAATAAAATGACGAAAATTTTAAAATTTGTTATCACTTATCAAGGCAATTTCTTACGGTAAGCAAGTAAAATCCTTAAATCAACCATCCTTGGGCCCGGAGGAGTGAGGACGTAGAGGACGCCGGACGGAGAGGGCGAGAGGTTGACTGGTTTGGTTGAGTCAAGGTTTTCTATTTCTCCCTCACGGGCCCATGGCAGATGGGCGGAGTCACGGTCCGAAGGCGCACCACACAGGGAGGAAACTCAGGCGCAGGGAAGGGCTGAAGGTGGAGGCGTGAAGCAGTGGAGGAAACACGAAACTCAGGGAAGAACTGAAGCCTGAAGGTGGAGCCATGAAGAATGGAGTTGGAAGTCGAGGTTTTAGGTTAATTTGAAAAAAAATAAAATAAAAAATAAAAATTCTGGGCCCCTAAAAATTCTGGGCCTGAGGCGGTGGCCTCTTGGGCCTCCCCTCAGGTCCGGCTCTGGGTATGACGCATCCCATTAAAAAAAGTCGGATCATGACTAATCCGACCCGATTTGAACCGGTTCACAAGTGATCTACAATAATGAATGAATTATTTTAGAACACCTCAAAGGCGAGACAAATTGACAACCTACATTTGGCAGAGATTTTATTTAGAATACTTCAGAGACGATGCTTGATACTAAACGGTACTTCGCCTCAGTGGGAGAACAAGCAATTGTCTTTCACTTGTGATAATTCCAAGCAATGGGGTTGTGCAAAAAAATTAAAAATGAACAATCGTAGAAGTACGATAATTTATATTATTTGTCCAGTTTGAATTTGAAAAGCCATGCAGGTAAGAAGGCGTGTGACGATGAAGGAACAACCTATATTGTTGAGTCCCATGAGATAAGGGTTGGTTCCATTATGTAGCCTATAAGATCTTAGGCAACGAAGTGTATGGAATTGTAATTTTCAGGATGGTTAATTTGTGGTGGTGAGTTTGAGCATAAATATTGATTGAGATAAGAGATTGGAACTTGTTCGAAGCAAGTTTCCACGATGATAGTGGAGCAGCCGGTTGTGTTGGATGTGGTGGTGGTGTTACGGAGCTTGACTCAATCACCCACTCAACAAATTATTCCTTTTGTTGTCTCTCATGTCCTGCAATATATCTTACACAAATCCAACAATGACATAGCATTCCAAATATCTTGAACCTTTTTATGTAAGTTTTGTAAAAAAAACAATCTGTAATTGCAAAAATCTCAAACATAAAGCGTCCGCTCAACATATATTGATTTTTTTTTTTTCGACGATTGCCTTGACTCGTCGAATGCAGTCTCCATCCTTGTCTACAAGAGATTGTTATTACTACCAGAGGCTGTAATTTGTTATTATCTCTAATACTACGTTTCATTTGGATTCTTTATCAAGCGAACAGTGAATAAGCCTATTTATTTGTAGCTCTGAGCCATTAATTTAAGCTATAGACTCGGTTCTCCCAAATTATTTCTCGTTGTTAAGAAAGGTAAAAATACAATCTTGTTTCATGATCTCTTTTTGATACATCATTTGTATGTAAATTATTAATTAAATTCATTATGAACAAGCTGTATTATTATTCTTTTTTCTTACCATTCCTAATAGATCGTATTTTTTCTCGTTCCTTATGGAGTAAAATAAGAAAAACTACTAAACATGGGAAAGATGCTTGGTAGTTGGACTAAATAAAAACAATAGGTAATAATTCTCGTACGCATAATTTTATTAATATTGTTCAGTATTATTTATTCAACGTACAAAAAATTGTATGACACACAAATTTGATTGTAATTAATAATTTTTTTACCAGCATATATTTTTTTTTTCAAAAAAAAAGAAAGTATTAAAGATTATATATGAAGCACGTTGAAGCAATGCCACAAGATTAAAGGTAGAAAAATAGAACACGCTTTTAACAATTATGATCAATATGTTCATCAATACTTCATAACCATTGACTTTTGCTAAAGAAAAAAGGGAAAAATCATAACCAACCATTAGGGTTACTATTATTTTGCACCTTCTATATTCAGCACCAAGATGCTCAATACATAATATCTTGTAGTTGGTAAACGTTATTATTATTATTATTATCAATTTCACCAGACTTTCAACCCTAGTATAAATATATGTCGATAATTTATGAGGACAGTATTATGGAGATGCTATTTGTACACCGAGTTAGAGACTATGGTGTACATAACCTCTCACAAGAAGGGGGCCCACAACCAATAAAAAAAATTGCAAATCCCTCTCCTGTGAGGGGGTCTGTATATCTGGGGTGTCAAACTCTGTGTACACTTATCAGGGTCCGACACTATTATTATATCAGTATAGTAAATATTCAGCAACTAACCCTTTCTATTACAAATATCATTGCTTTGTATCATGTTCAATTTTTTACACAAAAAATTAACAAAAACTATCCTTTTTTTTTTTTTTAAGAAGATAGTTATTTTAACTTTTTCAAAAGTTTCTGAAATTTAAATAGAATTAAGTAAATTGCTAGTTTATTTTTAGAAATAATTATTTAAAAAAATGAGGAGCGGAGGAAAGAGAGGAGACTCCATAAATGCATGCACCTCATTGTAACCTATCTCTGGGTCCGGTAACTTAATAAACAAATTAACTGTTCCACAAAATCAGCAACAACTTACTAAAAAGGAATTAATTACTGAACTTGATAGTTGATATCATCATTTCTCTTGGTGAGCTTTTAATGCAGGATTAAATGGTCCAAGTTGCTTCAATCGGAGTGATTTCTGAGGGCCATTTTGGTAAATACATTTCAGACAAAACGGGGTGATTAAATGGTCAGAGTATATTCAAGAAACACTTTATTTGTAAGAAATATTTTATGCGTTATAGAGGCCATCTTTAAATTTAGAGAGCCAAATTTTTTTATAATTTTCAATAATGATATCTATTTTGACTTTTCATTTTGTTTTTCTAAAGAAATATTTATTGATTTATTCTCTTATTTAACATAATTTTTGTTATGTCAATAGTCAATCAATTTAAGCCTTTATTTGACAATTATTATTTTCAAACTCTTTTTTTCTACTTAGTTACTTTCAATCACATATTCATACAATAAAATATTCTGTATGTAAATTCAAAAATTTTCCTTACTTTTTAGCCACACATTCTCCTAAAACTCACCATTCAAAACATTATTTTGGCCAAATAATGGCTATCAAACAAGGGCTAAATATGATATGAATAGGTTAAAAAAAAGAGTAGTAAATTGGTGACTTATTAAATTCAATAATTGTACATAAGAGTATCTCCAAAAGATTCTTTAAAAATGAGATGCTCTCTATTTTAAAGAGTCTGTGAAAAATATTATAAATTGTATATAATAAACTTGTTTCTATTACAAAGTAAAAGACCCTATTTATAGGGTTACAAATAACTGTAAAAGGAAATAAAATCATCAATTTGCAATCATGAATTGACGACGATGACAATACTTGTGCCCACGAACTGGGCCAAACTGCAAACCAAATTTCCAATCCCACGAATTGGGCTAAATTGCAAACCAAATTTCCAAACCCACGAATTGGGACAAACTGCAAACCAAATTCCAAATGAATTGAACCAAATTTCAGATTACCAAAAGTTGAAGAAACTCCAAACAAACTGCAAAAACTGAGTTGTGGCCACCGGAATGTGATGTGACTTTGTAGGGATACATTCGAAAATAATATATATAAAAAAAAAACAACATTGGTAGCCGGACAAGCGGCTCAAAGCCGCTCACCGGAAACAAAATTCAAAAGTTAATTTGTTTAGGATCAAAACTGCTATGTTACCATGTGAATAATATTATAAATTGTATATAATAAACTTGTTTATATTATAAAGTAAAAGACCCAATTTATAGGGTTACAAATAACTGTAAAAAGAAATAAACATAAAAGGAAATATTATGCAATCTACTATTAAGGAAATTAATCCTACACTAAAAGGAAATATTATAATCGCAATATTTGACAATCTCTAGAATCTTATTCAATATCCTTGATAGAGTCAAACTCACTCTCTATAATTAAATGCATTCAAAGTATTTCAATTTTCGATGTATGAAAATATTAAAATAATTTAAAAAAAAAACTAGTTAAAATAAAAGATAAAAAAATAATAAATATTTTTTGGGAATAATAAAATTAAGTGTTAAATATAAAGAGTTTATTGGAGTATTTCAAAAATTTTAACTCTCTAAATTTATAGATACTCTTCAAATGATAAAATATACTTTTTAAAAATAGAGAGTTTATTGGAGATGATCTAAAGAATAAAGAATGAGTTTGATTATCTAAATTTGGAGATTCGAACCTACTCTCCGTTTTAAAAGTTAAAATAGAGAGTCTGCTCAAGCCTTTTTTTTTTTTTTTATAAAGAAATTAGCACTTTAAAATAAAGAGTATTTTGTATTTACTAAATCTCTTGAAGATGCTCTTATCCCAAGTTATATATCGAGGCAAGTTCAATGTGTCCGTGCTTATAAACTTGGAGTTGAAGGAGACATATCTCAATTTTGACAAAATGCCCTCATCTTTACACTGTCTAATTTAGCGAAGCTGTGCTTAACCATAGAATATTAAATATATTATTATTATTAATAATATTAAGATGAATAGTTAAACGAATGTGTATATGTTGCAAATTAAATACTATTTTGTGAATCCTAATTATAAATCACATAGAGATTTTTGTGTTTCTCTATTCTATGGTTCTTATTCTCTTCTCCTTTAATTTTATAACTCGTTCGTTATCATTACGAAGTTCTAATCCATTGAATTAGTAAGATTTATTCTTCTTTTTGCTCATGAATCTCTAGCCAAGTGGTTTTTCTTCCGTTCAAAGATTGAAGAAAATTGAATTTGTAAATTAAAATTTTTTTCTGAACAAAATAAAATGTTATTACTCTTTGATTTTAATTTACCAAACGAAAGATTAATTCATACTATTTTGTGCGATTATGTCCTCATCAATATATAGATTTGGTAGGCATATATTATCACTTTAATATTCCAGAAGAATATTATTTTATTTCTTTTAAAGAAGCATAAAATTTTATATATCACTATTCTTAAAAAATAACGTGTAGTGATTATTATACAACAACAATTTTATATAAACTTTTATTCTAAAAGAATAACCATATTGTGTTTATTAGATTAATATTAAGTTGTTACTCTTGAAGAAATACAATTTTATAAAATTTAATATTTTAAAATTGTTGTAGCAATACTCCTGAACAGATATAGAGTCATGAATATCACTACAAGAAAAATTGTTGTTCCTTGGCTCTTTAACAACGTTCATATGTACATTGCGGCGTTTACCTACTTTGCTGAATACCTCTCTAACCTTTTATTATGACACAAAACCCTCTAGATCGCTCAAACATAGCGGAATACCCCTACCCTCTAAATCCATTAGTTTAGGTGTTAAATACAGTAAAGATGCCAAAATACAAAAAAAGCTCAAAGCACATTTTCGTTTGTTTACATCATTTGACTCATTTCAGCCTCGTTTGTTTGATGAAGAGCCTGTTTTTATTGAAGAAAGCATTTTTGAGTGGTAGATTGACGAAGAATTTGTGATTAAAAAATAAAGAAAAGTGTTGAATTTGCGTGCAATATAATTTTAAATACACTCAACTTATCCTAATTTAAAATCGGCTTTAAAAGGTCAGCTCGTATTAATGACCGCCATGATTTGAAGGAACATAATGATTATAGATTCATTGTACACTGTTAAAACAACCAATCAATTAATTACATTCAGAACTTACGTCAACATCGACCTACTTCACCGATCATATGATTTAGCTTTGTCCACTCACTGATTCATTAATTGTTAGGGACCCATTTAAAGAACGGTTTTATGATAACCTGACAAAGCCGACATCAATAACCAATGGAAATATGCCAATAATGTACTTTTTCAGTTTGGTACTGTTGATTGACAAGATTGGAATGCGAAAGATACTGGATTTTCTTTTCCTATAAAAGGTGCAAGGTATCTTCCACATTTCAAATATCTCATTTGATGAAAACTCTTGTAATTTATAAGTGATTATCAATAAAAATTCTTATTTGTTTTCAAAGTTGACTTGAATTGATCCATACACTTTTTAACGTCAATGGTTTCGCGCTAGAAGGAGTACCCCAACTTGTATAATCAGCCCCATTTCTCCATAGAAAATTCCCTACAAAAAAAGTCATGGATGATATTTCGGCATCAAAAAATCAATCTTATACTTATCCTGAACAAGCCAATATTCCACAAAATATTAGAAGAGGACGAGGTCAAATGAAGCTCGCGACCCTCAAATGACCATCATGAGAGAAGCTATCAAAAGGTTGACAAATACAGTCAACAAATTGGAGCAAAACCAAACTTACATTCATCCACCTGATACTGAGGTGGAGTCCCCACATAGAGAACGTACCAGACGACCTTCCACTAAGAGGGCTCTCCACTTTTCAGGAGAAGAATCGTCTAAAGGTCAAACTGAAGAAAACATGAATTCTCCCGTAGCAGCGGAGCCAGTTACTAGGAAAACCAGTAGTGTGTTTGATATGTTAAGATCTTAGCGTTCCCTAACACCTGGGAGCGAATATGTTGAGTTCCATGCAAAACGCCATTTGAACAGGCTGAACCTGAAATGAACCCCCTGAAAAAAGGCATTGCTGATCTGGAACCCAAAAATAAAGAAGGTACGGAGGAATATCTCACTAAGAAATATTCTCCTTTCATTGAAGACATTATCGCTGAACATTTGCCTAAAAAATTGAAAATGCCACAACTGACTGGATATAAGGGAGAAGGAGACCCCTTTAGTCATTTAGACAAATACACTTCTTGGATGGAGCTGCAAGGAGTAGGCGACACTATTATGTGTTGTGCTTTTCCATTAACTTTGGGAGATAAAGCTTAAAGGTGGTTTAGGAGGCTACATTATTGATCCATAAGAAACTGGAACGACCTTGCCACGACGTTCCTAGCTCAGTTCATGGGTTCCAAAGCAAGAACCTCGTCCAAAGAATGTTTGGTAAGCATCAAGCAAGGGAATAGCGAATCGCTTAAAAGTTACCTCAATAGGTTTAACAAAACTCCATGGAGGTTGAAAATTTCTCTGACGATGCTGCACTTATTGTAGTTCTAATTGAGCTAAGGCCTAGAACGAGGTTTCGGAGGTCTGTACATGAAGATGGGTCTCGAATGTATCATGAGTTCCTCAATCGAGTAGAAAAACATATAAGTGTGGAGGAAGCCATTTCAGATCAGGAAGAAGTCAAGGTGAATCCACATTTCCCTAATCTAACAAAGGAGAAAAAGTGGATAAATGGTTCAATCATGATAAGAGGAAAGGCCGAAGTGACAGAGATCGTCCTAGGTCTTATCCAGAAAGGTTATGTGAATATCACCCACTAAACACTACCTTGGAGGAGGCCTTCCTGCAAACAGGAGAAAAAAAAATGTTTCGTAGACCCCCACCTCGGAAAAAAGATCCATTAGGGAGAAACCAAGGAAAATACTACCGAGATTCATAGGTCGACAGGGCACAACACGGATGATTGCAGAAATTTGAAGGAAGAGGTAGAGTCCTTAATTTGACGAGGTCATTTATAGGAGTTTGTGGCTAAACCTGGAGAAACGAATCAGACATCTAATCAACAACCTTACCAACCTGGGACGGTTCAACGAGGACAGCCAATTCACCAAGCTCGAAATCACCCACCTCAAGCTAAAATTAGAATGTTAGTAGGTGGTAACCAGTGTATTGAATGATCCAGAAGGGTAAGGCATAGACAAGCGTGAGATGTATGCATTTGCCAGAATTACGATACAGGATGATCAGAGCTTAATACTAGCGTTGTATTGACATTGGAATTATTTGGATTTTTTAAAAGAAGATTCGCATGGAATTTTATAGGACTAACGTGATGCGCTAGTAATAACCATATCGGTAGCTGGCATACAAATACATTAAAATCTTGTGGATAATTGGAGTTTGGTCAATGTGTTGTATTCCCGAACTATAGAACAAATGAGAATCTAAGAAAGGTATCTCCAATCGTATGCCAGGAAGCTGTAAGGATTTTTTGGGGACCCAATTGAAGCCCGATGTCAAATTGTTTCGATTATAGATCTAGGCAAGGTCTCTTGCCAAACAAGAATTCTAGCAGATTTTGTTGTTGTTGACTTGCCTTCCAATTATAATGTTATACTAGGGAGACCCATATTACATGAATTACATGTCTCCACTTCATTATATCATTATTGTGTAAATTTTTCCACTTCGAACGGAGTTCGTATAGTGTGTGGAAATCAAGCTGAGGCTAGATCTTGCGACGTTGATTTACCTAGTCCTCAAATCCGCATGTTGAGAAATCAGCAAAATGATTGAGCAAGGGAGGCTAGACTAAAGAGACCCATTGTAGCCGACATCTCTAAGATCGGTATTACTAAGAAACACCACATAAATATAATGGACGACCATGTCTCGTTCAACGATAAGGAGGCATACCCACATCTTTATCCTGAAATCGTGATGGTTTCAATACCTATAACATGAGCCATCATTCCGAAAGTCTTAGTAGATACAGAAAGTTCTCTCAACATACTCTATACTAACCTACTAGAATGGATGGGCATTCCGTTAAATTTTCTACAGCCATATTCAAATGTGGTTTTAGGATTTAATGGAGCCCTTACCCAAGCAAAAGGGTTGATTAAGCTCTCTGTTGAAATTGGTGAAGTTCCATGCCAAACTAAGTTGAATGTTGAATTTGTGGTACTTGAATCCAATTCACCTTACGACGCCATCATGGAACAACTTTTGATGTTCAATCTCAGGGCAATTGTGACCATGTGCCACTACATGCTAAAATTTCCTACGCCCCATAGTGTAGGTCAAGTTAAGAGAAACAAGGACATCGCTTAGAAATGCCAAATGGAGATCTGCCCATCAAGGAAGGATGCATATATTTTCCTAGGAATTTATATGGCATATCTGATGGAATTTGACCTTGTCTTATTAGACCCACGTCTAAAGGTCAAAGGGGGAAAACGTGTGGAAAAACTAAACAGAGTGGTGGTCGGACCAGATGATCCACCGAAGGAGGTCAGAATAGGCCATAAACTTTGGCCATCCATCCAAGTTAGATAATAGAGTTTCTCTAACAGAATCTTGATGTTTTTGCTTGTAATTATGTAGATATGGAATGAATCGACTCCAACGTCACTTGTCATAGGCTGGGTATCGACCCTTCGGTACAACCTAAAAGGTAGCGACGTCGATCTTTAAGTTCAGAAAGGTACGAGGCCCTAAATCACGAGGTACAAAATTTGCTTCGCAATGGGTTCATTCGTTAAGCAAAATATCCTAAATAGGTTGCTAACCCAGTTCTTGTGAAGAAAAGTAATGGAAAATAGAGGATGTGCATAGATTTCACTCACCTCAACAAAACATGTCCTAAAGAGAGTTTTTCCTTCCCAAGGATAAATCAAATGGTTGATGCAACGGCAGGACATGAATTGCTTAGCTTTATAGACGCATACTTAGGGTATAACCAAATCCCAATGTATGAGCCGGACCAGGAATATACTGCCTTCGTTACTAACTGAGGCCTTTATTGTTACAAAGTAATGCCTTTTGGCCTAAAAAGTGCTGGAATCACCTATCAACGTTTGGTCAATTCCATGCTCGCCAAACAAGAACTATAGAAGTATATGTTGATGACACGCTAGTATAGAGTGTAGATGCTAGAGATCATCAACATCTTGTTGAGATGTTTGAAATCTTGAGAAAGTAGAAGATGAAACTAAATCCGCACAATGCGCCTTTAGTGTGAGCTCTGGAAAATCCTTAGGTTATCTTGTAAATTATCGAGGAATTGAGGCCAATCCAGAAAAAAATACGAGCCATAATTGAAATGAAAGCCTCAACAAGGCCTAAGGAGGTTCAAAACTTGACTGGATGAATAGCTTCTCTCGTCACTTTATGTCAAAATCAACTGATCGGTGTAAACTATTCTTTGATATTCTGCGGGGAGGAGGAAGTTTAAATGGACCGTTGAATGCCAACGCGCCTTTGAGGAGTTGAAACAACAATTGGCACAACCACTGGTATTGTCAAAACCAAGGGTAAGTGAAGTGTCTGAACATGCTATTAGTGTTGTCTTAGCTTGGGAAGAAGAGGGAATACAACATCTTGTTTACAATGTTAGTAAAGCCCTCCATGAAGCCGAGCTCTGTTATTCTCTTTTAGAGAAATTAGCCTACGCTGTTGTTATGGCTGGAAAGAAGTTAAGACCATACTTCTTGGAACTATACGAATTTGTCCCCCACTATTGTGAACTTCCCTCATCCCCCTCCCAACTCTCATCTCTCAATGTTTTGTTCCATATTTTTAAGATGACCTAAACTTTCTCGATAAATGGCGGGGATTGGGACTAGAGTTAATATCTCATGATAGTCCGAACTCGCAAAAGATGTAGATGAGGAGGTATTACGTCTTCTTGTTGGTTGTCCCAGGAATAAACCCTAGATTTGTCCGAACTCATGCAAGTGATTGATGTGAAAATGAAGTAAAAAGAAATGTATTTTCTGTTAAGGAGAATACTTGGGAATTGATGATCTCACTCAGAAAATTAATAAAACTCTACGAAAAGTTTGAGAAAAAAACTTTTACTTATTTGAAGAAGAGATCGAGAGTAAAAAGTGTGAAAATGAAAGGTAAAATTGCATATAAAGAGATACGAGATGAAGAGGCACTACTTGGACTGTTGGATGGAAAAATGGAGGGAAAATAAATGACCAAATTTCACCATTTTTAAACAGTGTCGTTTTGAACAAAGTTTCCCAAAGATGCCACTAAATGTGCGTGGAACTCATTAAAAGCAGAAAATGACACATGTTCGGTCCATTTATTGATGTAATAATGGTTAAAAATGGAAAAGCGAGTCAATCACTTCCAAGGTGAGTTCGTCACCTAAGCAAGGACTGACCAGGGGGTAACTGATAACATAGCCCTTAAACATGAATTTTTTTTTTTTGTCATTTAAAAGACTTTCTTTTATAGCCACGTATTTTGATTTTTTTTTTCTCACCCCTCAATTTGATTGTTTCTCCACTAAATTCAATCTATTTAATTTTACCACCTGCTAACTTATGCCATGATCATACCACTTAACTTACAATTTTAACTTCCATTTTGGTCAACTGCAGAAACCGTAACTAAATATCTTTCATTCATCCTTTAATAGAGAGTTTTTCTTTTTAAGAATAGAATGACTCAATGCAAGCTTTTCAAAATATTCTAGAAATTCATCATAAAAATTAAGTAATTCATCATAAGAAAATTATTTTGTACTTACCTCATCTTCGATGGTCATGAAGCACATGTTAGCGATTTCATTTTGGTCATTACTTTCATTTTGATCTTCATCGTCACTATCATCCCAATTAGCTTGAATTTCTTTGTTCTTGAAGCTTTTTCTTTTGCTTGGGCACTCGGTTCTTTTGTGACTGAGTTTGTCACATTCATAAAAAATGATTTTCTTGTTTTTCTCTTCTCCTTTGTCATATTTTCTTTGAAATTTCTTGTTGTTTCGAAAGCTTCTCCATTTCTTGACAAGAAGTACTAGATCATTGAGCTCTTCATCGTTCATGTTGCTTGTTGATAGTTCTTTATCAATTGTCGATTTTAGAGCTATTTGTCTCTGGGAGCTTCTTTTGATTCATCTTTGCTCTTCCTTGTCTTTTCTTTGATTTCGGCATTATTGAGCTCATAGGTCATCAATGTTCCATACAATTCTTCTAAAGGATATGAATTCACATCCTTTGTGTTTTCTATGAGTATCCATATGGGAGTCCATTCTTCCGAGAGTGACCTAAGCATTTTGCTTACAAGTTCACCGTTAGTATATTTTCGATCAAAACCTTTTTAAGTCGTTCACAAAATCGATAAAATGAGTAATCATATCAACAATAGGCTCATCTTGTTTCATAAAGAAGTTTTCAAATTCTTTAACCAACATATTTACTTTTGTTTCTTTAACCTTGTTTGTTCCAACATGAGTTACTTCTAAAGCATGCCAAATTTCATGAGCTGAATCACATGTACTAATCATATTGAACTCATTTCTATCTAGAGCACAATAAACCAAATTTTTGGCTTTAGCATTTAATGATAATTTTCTCCTATCTTCATCATCATATTCTTCTCTTGATTTAAAAATACTTTGATCAGGTTTGCCATCGATCTTAATAGTCTTTGTGGGCACATATGGACCATATTCAATGATTTCCCAATGTTATAATCAATAGATTGAATATAAATCATCATTATAGACTTCCAATAATTATAATATGTGCCATTAAAGAAAGGAAGTCGGTTTGTAGAACGTCCCTCAAGATCTTGAAAATCGGTGTTAGCCATAACTCAAGATTGTGAAGTCTTAAAGAAGTGAGTATCGGGCTCTGATACCAATTGTAAGCCCAAGATTGGCTAACCAAGAAGGGGGTGAATTGATTTTTAAAAACTTTTTCGTTAACTACACAAGATTTTAATCTAATAATCACACAAATGATAATGAAACAACTCAAACACAAATAAGAACGTAAATAATCGAAATAAGTTTGCACAAAGTAAAAGAAGTTAAGTAAAAGAGTTAGAGAGTGTAAACGATATAATATGGAGGTTCGATCCAACGCAATGATCTACATCCCCCGTTACCAAGCTCTCCATCACGAGCAATGCTTTTTTTCACTATGTTGATTGACTTGTGGTGCAATCCAACCATTTACAACGATTCCGGTGACTTACAAACAAGGAGCACCGATCCTTTTACAATGTTGAGCTTTTCGGGACCTCAACTCGACCTACAATTCAAAATGAATTTACAAGTGAAATCTTCTCTTCTTATCGAATGATAGAATCATGATTGATAACAAGAAGAGAAGAGGCAAACACTTCAATAGATGACAATGAATTTAGCTCAAAGTGTTGATAGGAAAAACTTCTTGAAGAACTAAGGATTTTCACAAAATTAATCACTCAAAAGTTTTTCAAGAATTTAATATTTTCGATCTTCTTAAAGATGGAGAATAAGGTAGTTAGGATCAATAAAAGCCTCACTTTAATACTCAAGAAATGTTAGTTCAAGTGGAGGAATAGTGATGTATTTATAGCTCTCAAACGGTCAAAAACTCTATCCTAATGGATGCACTTTATCGGACGTCCGGTAAAATACTGGACGGTCAATTAGCCGTTATTTTTTATCAAAAAATTGGACCGTTGAAAAATGACCGTTGTGGCCAAAATTGGTCATACTGGACGTCCGGTACGCGTATCGGACGTCTGGTACCACATTTTTGGCCTAAAACGCCCTCGTTTTTAAATTTGTCAAATGTAAGTGTTGGAGGGACGTTTTAAAATGCTTTTCAAAGTGTTTGTCATATTTAAAAGTATATATTACGAATTTTTACGTTTGAAAAACATATTTTTCAAGTAAAACATTTGTTGTGAGTTTTGGATTGTAAAATCAAAACTTTGAGCTTGTCATGATGCATTGCCAAGTATTAAAATATTTTACCTTTACATGTAGTCGTAAAACGTCTAAGTACTAGTTTGAATGATTTGACGTGCATTGCTTGATTGGTACTTCGACTTGTATCTTGATTTTCGTGGAGGCAACTTTTGCGGGGTTTGCAACATCATTTTCAATTGCTTCGTTTGTTTGATCTTGTTTCCATGTTGACTTTTGTATGCAAATTATTCCATGTTGACTTTTGTATGCAAATTACTTGATCTCAAACTTTGTGCCATCGAAATATTTTTGTGTAATAATCACTATGGACATTTGAATCAATTTGTTAGTAATAAACATAATTTGTTTGTGATAATCAAAACGAGACGTCAACCATAGGTCAACAATTTCCCCATTTTTTTATTATGACAAATACAATATGATTTGCAAGATATATATATGAACAAATTGATAAGAAATAGAAAACAACACTTGCATACATGTATTCCCCCTATTAATTTCACTACGATTCTCTTATTTAAGTATAATCATGCAAATCTTGTCTACTTATCTATCTCTTCTCCCTTTTGGCATAAGCAAAAAGTGCAGAATCATAATAATAACACACATAACAGATAGATATTTCATAAACATGACAGTTTAATACATAATCAAAAGGTCAACCATAGTTTCAAAACAATTTTAATACATCAAGGAATGAACTACAGAGCCGGAGGATGAGGATGTGGAAACCAGGCAAGCATATCAGATTTGGTACTCCGCCTGATAGACAAGTGGAATTCTTTATAGATTTGGTACCTTGAGCTATTCTTGTGTCTAAAGCTTCACACCGAACGGCACCAAAGGAATTACAAGAGTTGAAGATGTAGTTAGAAGAACTTATACACAAATGGGTTCATTAGACCAAGTGTATCTCCATGAGGAGCTCCGATACTCTTTGTAAAAAAGAAAGATGGTACTATGAGGTTGTGCATCGACTACCGTGAACTAAATAAGTTCACGATCAAGAATAAATATTCAGTTCCTAGGATTGAGGATCTATTTGATCAGTTGAAGGGTGCATCCGTGTTCTCGAAAATTGATGTAAGGTCGGGCTACCATTAGCTGAAGATTAAGTCGGTTGATATACCAAAGATGGCATTTAGGACTCGATATGGGCATTATGAGTTTACGGTGATGGCCTTTGGCTTAACGAATACCCCATGCGGTATTTATGGGCTTGATGAATAGAGTGTTTCATCAGTATTTGAACATATTTCGTATTTATTGACGACATACTGATATACTTGAGAGATTCTCAGTAACAAGAAGAACATCTAAGGATATTTATGGAAACACTATGTGAGGAAAAGTTATGTGCCAAATTCAAGAAATGTGAGTTTTGGCTGGACCGATTGGGGTTTCTAGGTTATATTGTTACAACATAACAATATAAGATTCTAAAATACTTTTTCACTCAGAAGAAATTGAATATGGGACATCAACGGTGGTTAGAATTAGTGAAGGATTATGACTAGACTATATTGTACCATCCGAGTAAGGTTAATGTAGTTGTTGATGCACTGAACATAAAGAACATAGGACAGTTGTAAGCACTATGAACAAGACATGATCATTTAATCAGAGATTTTGATAGCCTGAGAATTGAAGTATTAACGTCACCAGTAACGACATCGACAATGTTAGTAATTTTTACTCTGAAATGGACATTCAGGTACAGAATAGTTGCTGCTAAAAAAGATGACCTTTTTTTGGAAAATATCGGAGCTTATGTTGGGATTGAAAAGAGGAAAGAATTTGAAATAGTCAAAGATAAAGCCCTAATGTTTAAAGGCTGACTATGCGTGCTAAATGATGAGGTATTGAGGAATGAGATTATGAATGAAACTCATTTTGCTCATTATGCCACAGACCAAGGCGGAACTAAAATGTATAAATATTTACGTGATACATTTGGTGGAGAAATATAAAGCGGAAGATAGCTCAGCTTGTGTCCAAATGTATATGGTTTGTCAACACGTAAAAGCTGAACATCAGAGACTATCGAGGCCGTTGAACCCCATGGACATACCCAAATGGAAATGGGATAGATTACAATGAATTTTGCTGTTGATTTTCCTAGATCAGTGAGAGGTCATGATACAAGCTGGGTGATTGTATTTCGACTGACAAAATCTGTTCATTTTCTGCCAGTTCAGACAACCTATAGCTTAGAACAGTTCTCACAAATTCATATCGAAGAGAATACGCGGCTTCATGGTGTTCCAATTTCTATTGTAGTGGACAGAGACTCGAGGATTCTTTCGAGGTTTTGGATAAGCCTTTAGAAAGCTATGGGTACCAACACTGGTGCACTACTACACTAGTGTTGACCATCCCCGATGTTTCGAAAGGTTTTGTGATTTACAGTGATACATCCAGGCTAGGTTTAGGATGCATTTTGATGCAACATGGGAAAGTGATAGCTTATACTTCGAGGCAATTGATACAATATGAACAAAATACCTTAACACATCAAACTAATAGTAGTAGTGCATGCCTTGAAGATTTGGCACTACTATCCATATGGAAGCAAGTGTGAGATCTATACCGATCATAAGAGTCTCAAATACTTTTTCACTTAGAAGGAATTGAATATGAGACAACAATGGTGGTTAGAATTATTGAAGGATTATGACTGTACTACATTGTACCATTTGGATAAGGTTAATGTAGTCGCTGATGCGCTGAACAAAAAGTACATAGGACATTTGTCAGCACTATGAACAAGACATGATCATTTAATTAGAGATTTTGAGAACCCGCGAATTGAAGTATTAACGTCACTAGTAATGACATCGGTAATGTTAGTAAGTTTTACTGTGAAATGGACATTCAGGGACAGAATAGTAGCTGGTCAGAAAGATGACCTTTTTTTTGGAAAATATCAAAGCTTATGTTGGGACTAAGAAAATGAAAGAATTTGAAATAGTCTAAGATAAAGCCCTAATGTTTATAGTCCGGCTGTGCGTGCCAAAAGATGAGGTATTGAGGAATGAGATTATGACTGAAACTCATTTTGCTCCTTATGCCGTACACCCAGGAGAAACTAAAATGTATGAATATTTGCACGATACATTTGATAGAGAAATATGAAGCGGAAGATAGCTCATTTTGTATCCAAATGCATATGGTTTGTCAACACGTGAAAGCTAAACATTAGAGACTCGGGGCAGTTGAACCCCATGGACATACCCAAATGGAAATGGGAGAGATTACAATGAATTTTGTTGTTGATTTTCCTAGATCAGTGAGAGGTCATGATACAATATGGGTGATTGTAGATCGATTGACAAAATCTGTTCATTTTTTGCTAGTTTAGACAACCTATCCAAGTTGAACAAACTATCCAAGTTCTTGAAGATGTGTTGAGAGCTTGTGTCCTAGATTTGGGTTGTAAGTGGGCAAAACATTTGTCGTTAGTATGGTCGATGATGTCGGTCAAAATTGGTTAAGAAGACTATAGAGGCTATATATAAAATTAGATCAAGAATCAAGGCTGCCCAAGATCGTTAGAAGAGCAGTATCGGCAAAACAAGAAAATAGTTGACTTTTGAGGTTGGCGAGAAAATATTTCTCAAGGTGGCGTCGATGAAAGGAATATTACGATTTGGGAAGAAAGGAAGATTGAGCCCTATATTTATCGGTCCATTTGAGATTCTTGAAAAAATCGGGAATGTGGCCTATCGTTTAACATCGCCACCCGAACTATCAGTAGTGCACAACGTATTTCACGTTTCTATGTTGAGAAAGTATATCCTGAATCCTAGCCATGTGGTGAAAGTTCGATCACTAAATGTCCATAGTGAAATGACGTATGAAGAAGCTCAGTGGTTCTAGAGAGAAAGTACCATGTTTTGAGGAATCGAAAGGTTCCACTAGCCAAAATCCAGTGGCATGGTGAGGATGGGGCCACTTGGGAAAGAGAAGAAGATGTTTTAGCCAAGTATCTCGATCTCCTTAAATAGGTAAGTTAAATTTTGAGGATGAAATTTTTATTTTTAGTGGGGGAGAGTTGTAGCAAACGAGAAAAATCTTGTGTTTTGCTTTAATAGAAGTTTTTTTTGTGTAACTTGAAAATGATGTGTGTTACACTACTACTTGCTACGACACTTCCTAAGACTTAAAATTAATTACTTTTGGTCATGATAGTAAAGTTGCGTGCACGTGTTTTAGGGCAGTGGCTAGTTCCCTTGGATTAGGAGAATAGGCTTGGTTACATATTCGACGTGACTTTATTATTGAAATGAGATCTAATTATGATGCTTATGTAAAACTATATGGCAGCATTGAAAGGGTGAATGTGTTATTATATATTATGGATTACTTTAATATTGGTGCCCCATTTGATCGATGGATGACAATGCCGACATGGGCCATTTGATAGCATCTCGGTATGGTGTAGTGTTTGTCCTTCTATCTTCTATACAATGTTTGACATTCCTACCATTGCACTCTTAACCTCCTCTACCATTAAATCATAAGATTATATCATTGGGTTTTGTGAATGACAATCACTTTGTTCAGATATTCTATTTTAATTATTTAACTATATGCCATTGGTGAAGT
This sequence comes from Fraxinus excelsior, assembly GCA_019097785.1. Lineage (NCBI taxonomy): Eukaryota > Viridiplantae > Streptophyta > Magnoliopsida > Lamiales > Oleaceae > Fraxinus > Fraxinus excelsior. The sequence goes on along the minus strand of CM032625.1, from coordinate 28,613,106 downwards.
TATTGCTACTAATTTTATTTATCACTTGCGCAGGTCAACTTGAAGCCCAATTGCCCAATTCCATCTGTGGCGTATAATTGGTACAAATATAGAGATGACATTGCACGTGGATGGGAGAGTATATATAAAGAGAGAATACAAACATTCAAAGAGATGATTGGTACTGATATCGCTACACAAGAGATTTTTAATGTAAACTCTCCATGATTAGCATGAGTATCGCATAAGAGGTCAAAAGAGTATTTCAATAAACTTCTTGCACGGCTACAAATTTATTCAATTTGATTAGTCCTTGTTTCTTGCAAACATAATTTAGCCCAATGAACTTATCCCATATTTATTAGCCCACTGTAATTGAGATGGAGCAGTTAGAAATTCATCCAGAATCGAGAAATTTAATTTATCCATTTTTGAGACCATTTTCATTTATAGTGGAAGGTTTTCTCAAGACTATAATAAGAAGCAAAAAGAAATTAATTCATATTCAAGTATCTTCATGTATATGTATGTATATGCATATGCTTACAAATACAGGCTCAAAAAAAAAAAAAAAAGATCTGTTATAATTGTGCAACAAGGGGGGTAAAAGCACAAGTAAAAGATATAAGAAGTATGATTAGCTATTAACCAGTCATGACTTTGTAAAAACTTTAGTATGCACATGTCACAAGTCTATTGGGACGACAGAGAATTGACAATTTCATAAAAGAAAGCTTCTACAAGTAAAACAAACAGAAACCAAATAAAACTGAAAGAACCTCCATTCTATTGAGTAATTCACAACCAACCAACCCCCTGTCTAAAAGTGATCTTTTTGTAAGATCTAGTTCCACCACGATAGAAAGCAACTATTTTCAAGCAGGTTCTCCATTAATAGCTAGTTAATTTTCATTTTATCAGCCAGGATGAAGGAGTAATTAGTTTCAACAGGCTAAATCAAGGCGGACGATGGTGGCGCCGTCAATTTAACATCTTCTATTAGATTTGAGGTTTTGGAATTGGGAAGGGAAGAAGATTTAAATAAAAAAAGAAAAAGAGCCATGTAGGCTGTAGGTCCATTCATGAGCATGCTTTGAAGATAATGAAAATGAGAATTAATATTGATGATAAGTACACCACAATATTTTATTATGTTTTTTCATTTTTTGTTTTTATTGAATTAAGAGTATAATTGTAACTTTATTGTGGTGTAGTTATTAAAAATATATTTTAATTGTGGTGTGATTATAACGTGGTGTAGTAATTAAAATGTGTAGTGGTAATATAATTACCCCAAGTATTATCCATATTTCAAATGCATGTTATTATTCAAATGTAAATTCAAATTGTTTCCTCCAATTGAAAATCAAACTTCAACTCCTATACCCACCTTATTCTCACAAAACACAATTATAAACACATAAGATTCCACTTACCCCTTTTCTTTAGACTAAAGGCACATTTGAGTCTGGAAATTATCTTAAGGATAAGATAGGAGAACATTGCAATTTTTCTTTTTTAATACATAAAAGTGTATTCAAACTCCAAGCATTTAAGGTAGGGTGTTCTGGCACTTTTTAAGTAAAGTAAAAATTATTTATTTTCGATTTGCATTAAACATGGTATAGTATTTCTCATGAGAAAACGGAAGCACTATTTGTGGTTCAAATAAAGTATGAAGAGATATTTTTAGGTACTTGAAGGGGTTATCAAAATCTAAGAATAAGAGGACTCTCTGATTATCGGTTCGCTTCACAAAATTGATAGTGACACAAATAACCAAATTTGCATTTCTTGAAAATATTTTTTTTTCATCATTTATTCAAGTTTTTCCTACTGAGTATTACTTGTGGTACTCATCCTTACTAAAATTTTACAGGTTAATTCAAAGTAACTACTCGGCGATTTGAAATGCTATTTAACTTTTTAGTAAAAATCTCAGTTAAGTAAATCTTTTATGCACACTTAGATGACACTTTTAAAAATGTTTAAATGTCTATTTCGTCTAGTTTTTATATACATTGCACGTCAATTATAATTTAGAAATGTTGGATTAACTATGCATGAAGTTTAATTATTGTTGAATTGAATTTTCAGATTATGTCATCCTACTTAAAAGGGTATAACTTGGGTTACGGTGTATGTTTTAGAGTGACATTAGTGGGTTTTGAAAGGTTTACGAGTCTTCTTATAGTGGTCTTTGAAATTACCTTAAAATATTACATAGAGAAAAAAGTTATGTCGGTTTTAGTATACTTCGTCGGGTCAATTTCGAAAATATTGTCCAGCATAGTTGAAATTTATTTTCGTGCTTCAAACATTATCGTGCAGACCAATTTTTTTATACGTTGTATATATATGAATGTTATAGCCTCTGTTAAAATTTCATAAATTTTAATTGATATATGTTAGGCCAAACATATTTTTCTTTCCACTGCTATGCAATCGGTATTTACTGAATTTCTTCTAGATGTTTTCCAAAATCAAATTACAACATAATTGTCTAATTATATATGGACAAATATCTCCCAATCCCATTATTTTTTTTATATTGCAAACTCCAAAATTTTTCATATTGAAAATTTATTTTAGTTAATATTAAAGAGCTCAAACTAAGATTTTATTAATATTTTTTTAAAACACTTTGAGTTTCAAGAATTTGGGGCATTACAAATGATATTGAAGAAAATCCATCGAGTAATGCATAGAAATGGTTGGCCAAATATAAGGATTCAATCTACAAAAATCTGAACTTATGACCTAAAGTTTCTTGAATTACAGTCTAAGCCCCTGTTTGTTAGACATTTTTTGCCCATTTGTAGAAAATTTCTTACCGTTAAGAGGGTGATGCAGTCGAAATATTTGACCAACTTGTGAGATAGTGGGGCCCAAAAATTTGAAAAAAACGGTCAAATTCTTCATTTTCTCCGCAAAGGAATGTAGCCCAAACAGGGGCTAAATACTAAAAGTGTAACTCTAGTAGTACTGATGCAAAAATAAAATAAGAAAAATGAACTCGTAAAATGTATTTAAGGTTGTAAATGGGTCGAATATAGATCGTATATGCCCATATCCAATTTGATCCAATCCGATAAGAATAATTCATGAACCCGATTCGAATTCGATCCGATAATCTAACAGATATTTGATTGTTAAATTCATATTCGATATGTTATGTTAATGATATCCGATCCGAAATATTTTAGGAATAAGGAATTCTCAATCTCAACACAAATTTTGTTATAATATATATTAATATTATGTTGAAACTTGATAGATTTGACATTGTTCATTAAAAGTCATAAAATATAATACAAGTTAAAACGAAAAAAAATGTGTAATAAATTATGCAGTAATATATAAAATATATTATATTATTATTACAAATCGAATCGAGTTGTTATCAAATTGAACTGACCTATATCCATATTTGCTCTATTTAGTTAACGAATTATCGGACTAAAATCCTAAATACATCTTCCATTAATTTCATTGAATTCAGATCAAAATTCAATACATTGACAACCCTAGATGTAATGCAGAACTCTAACATAATGATCCGTACTTTGGGAAAGTACTTGGGAATAGAGCTATAAATAGATCAAATCTGCCTATATTCGATTCGATCTGATCCGAAAAGAATAATTTATGGATCCGATACGATCTGATAATTCAACGGATATTTAATTGTTAAATTCATATATAATTTGCTATGTTATTTGATATTCGATCCGATAATTCGATCTGAAATATTTTAAAAAGAAGCAATTCTCAATCTCAATAAAAAATCATTAAAATATATACTAATGTTATATTGAAATTTGATAGGTTTGAAATTCTTCATTAAAAATCATAATGTACAATACAAGTTTCAAAATGATTAAAAAAACTGTGTAATAAATTATGCGGTAATATATAAAAAAATATTTTATTATCATAACAAGTGGATTGAGTTGTTAAATCGGAATGGTCAGTATCCATATTTGCTCCATTTAATTAACGGAATATCATATTCGAATGTTGATCGAGTTATCAAACTGATTTTCCTCCCATTAATTTAATCAAATTCAGATCAAAGTTCAATCAATTGACAGCCCTACCTAAAAATAAAAATGTTAATTCACAAGAGGATAACTAAATACACAATTTACACTATTAGCTTACTTTACTGCAGATGCAGTCATATCTAAACTTTTAATGTATCAAAATGCTTACTAAAATCATGGAGATATTAAAAAAAATAAAAATTAAAACTATAGTTGCATCAATAAATTTGAAGAGAGAAAAGAATGAAAATTGTTTCTCTTTGAAATATGGCGCTATCATTAAATTAGAAGAATCCTCGGCCGTTAATTCTCGACAACACCTGCCTTCACCCCCGGTTGTAGGGTTCCTAGTTTAGCTACCAAATAAGCCTATAAATTGTAAATTATAGGAATTTGCACTGAAATTTTGGAACTGCAACCAGCCAGCCAACATATTTTACTGTTTCATTTGACTCTTTGGTAACTGCAAGCAACAATTTACTGTACCCTCCCTGTCTTATTCTCTGCGTCTTACTCCACGATTTTAGAGTGAATCTGGAACTCAGATTTGAGCAGATGGCCACTGCGAGATCGACCGTCCAATTTATTGTCCATCAATTAATTATTGATACATTAGTTTACATTAAAATGTCATATACTTTTAATCATAAGTTGTAGTTAGAGAAAATTTGAACATGTAAATTTAAAATGACGTATCAATAATTAATTGAGTGGATAACAAAAAAAGAACAGCAGAGCTCAACTCACTGCGAACTCCATGTGTAATACTATTCATAATGAAGATTACTGTTAATCGATATATATATATATATATATATGCATCAAATAACAAATGTTACATATGATACATAACATGATTAGCGATAGTTTTAACTGTAAATAGCATTATTATTTATCAAATAGTGTGTCTTTCGTCAAAAATGCCACATTTATGAAGTTACATTGCTGGTCTATAGTGTTGGTGCTTCAGTAGAACTAGAACTCATGGGAAAATATTATTAGTGAGTTATAAGGTCACTATCTTCACATCATTTTGATTGCTATAATTCTTATTTGCTTTTCTTACTACCAAACTTACTTTTGAATTTCAAGCTAGAGTGGAGTAGAAGTAATTACTGAACTATTGGAGATTCCATTTTATTTTACAGAATTCACAAAATTAACAATTCTCAAAAATAATAATTTAGATTTAGCACTTGTAGAGTCACCAATTCTGTTAAAACAAATTATTGTGAAAGAGTCATTTTATTGAACTTGATTCATTTTATGTTTCAACGAAATCGAAATTTGATTACTTTTTTCTTTGACATCGTATTCGTATATAGTGTCGAAAAATTTGTCGTGAACTGATTTTAAGCAAAATCGATTAAAATATTTACGCATATTAAAAGGAGTCTTCTTTTAGAAAGTTAAAGATATGAGCAACGAAAAAGTCGACATAAAGTCAATTTTTTCATTCAATCATTTATTGCTACATACAATTATGTCAAGTTTGCTATTAAATTCTTCTCGTAAAGTAACTTTATAACGCAACCCTGCTACATTGCCAAAAAAAATTATTATCTTGGTTGATAGAATGTCACGTGAAAATTCACTATTGGTCAGTTTAAAGAAACAAACATTTTTCACATCAATCAATAATGGGCACAAATGCATCTGTCATCCAAGGTTCTTAATTCATCTCGCAAGAAAGCATTATTCTTAGGATAATGCTATTTGTACACCGGGGTTGACACCTCAGTGTACAGACCCCCTCACAAGAGAGGGGGCCCACGACCAATAAAAAAATCGTGAGCCCCTTCTCTTGTGAGGGGGTCTGTACACCCCAGTGTACAAATAGCATGGTCCTTATTCTTATCCATGGTAAAATGAAGAAGAGTTTGTCCATCTAAATTCTAACATTTCAACAAATTTGAAACTCCGCCATTTATGTCTATAAATAAATTAAATATTCATTGCGTAAAATGTCATTTTCAATAATTTTTCAATAAAATGACGCTTTTACCCTCATATTCAAATGAAACAAAAAGAAAAAAAAAATTAATTGCAATCATACTCCCAATATTTTTAAAAAGTACAAACGAATCCTAAATAAATTAGAAAAAAAAATCCTTTTCTTTCTCCTTCCTCCTACTCCACCGCCGCCGCCGCCGCCACCACCACCACCAACAATTGTCTCCAACTGGACAACACTCGAACTAAAAATCTTACACAAACCTCAAAATACCTGAACCCAATATGCCCCATCTGTCCACTCTTTCGTCCACACAACTTCTTCTCCAACTGCTAAAACGAGAAAAGAAACTACCAGGTTGGTTGTTAGCCTCCTTCCTCCTCATTTCCTTTAATTCCTTCAAATTAAATTATGTTTTATATTAATTATTTGTTTCTTAGTACTTTTTCTTGTCTAGGAAAACATGTGGAGAGGAAAAGTGGAGATTGCTACGGTGACAGTTGAATAGGAAATGGAAATGCAAGGACAACCCTCCACCGCCTTATGGTTGCTGGCTGATATTTTTGGCTTCTGGGCGACGACAATACCTATATATATACCCAACCCTACTGCCTCTCACATATCATTTTTCATCCATTATACACTCCACAAAACTACCACTGGTGGTGGCGGCGGTGGTTGAGGAGGAGGAGGAGGGAGAAAGAAAGAGATTTTTTTTTTTCTAATTTATTTAGGATTCGTCTGTACTTTTTTAAAAATAAAATATTGAGAGTATGGTTGTAATTAGTTTTTTTTTTTTTTTTTTTGTTTCATTTGAATACGAAGGTATATTCGTCATTTTATTGAAAAATTATTGAAAATGATTTTTTGTGTAATAAAAGATGAAAGGTAAGGTTGAAATATCAAACAATGAAAGATATGGACGTTTTGCACAATAACAGGTGTAGACGTTTTGTGCTATTTACCCTTTATTTAATTACGAAGGAGGGGAGGGCCTCTATATATAAACAAAAATTTCAAGTCTCTTTGAAATGGAAAGATGTCATAGTTAGTCTTTTACTCACTCACTCTCATATATCCGCCTCACCACCTTTCCACACTCTCTGTAACGGCAAAAATGGAGCCTTTCCACCACCACACAATCTTCCTCCTCCTCCTGCTCGTGCCGCCACCTCTAACGCTCTGCATTAACCAAGAAGGCTTCTATCTCCAGAAACTGAAGCTCAGCTTCGACGACCCTGACAATGTCCTCTCTAACTGGAACCCTCTTGATGCCCTGCCCTGCAACTGGTATGGTGTCACTTGCGACTCGACCAATACCTCTGTAAACTCGCTTGATCTCTCCAGCTCCAACATCTCCGGCCCATTCCCTTCCATTCTCTGCCGCTTGAATAACCTCACTTATGTTTCTTTCTACGACAACTTCATAAATTCCACTCTTTCAGACCAGGACATTGCAATGTGCGACTCATTGGAGCACCTAGATTTAGCGCAGAATTACTTAACAGGTGATCTCCCCGCCGCTCTAGCTAACCTCCCAAACTTGAAGTATCTGGATTTGGCCGGTAATAACTTTTCCGGCGAAATTCCTCTGAGTTTTGGGAAGTTTCAGAAACTCGAGGTTCTTTCATTAGTGGAGAATTTGTTGGGAGGGACGATTCCATCAATTTTGGGGAAAATTTCGACCCTGAAACAGTTGAATCTCTCCTACAACACGTTTTCTCCAGGCCGGATCCCGCCGGAGCTTGGAAATCTCACGAATCTTGAGGTACTATGGTTGACGGAAATTAATCTGGTGGGTGAAATCCCCGAGTCACTGGGTCGACTCCAGAAGCTCACCGACTTGGACCTGGCTCTCAATGCCTTGACGGGAGGAATCCCGAGTTCACTCACGGAGTTGACGAGCGCAGTTCAAATTGAGCTCTACAACAATTCGTTAACCGGCGAGCTTCCGAATACAGGGTGGTCAAATATGTCAGCCTTGAGGCTGCTAGATGCGTCAATGAACGAATTGAGTGGCCCAATCCCGGCCGAGCTGTGCAAGTTGCCACTGGGGTCACTCAACCTGTATGAGAACAGATTCCAAGGTGAATTACCGGAAACCATTGCCAATTCGCCTAATTTATACGAATTAAGGCTCTTTCAGAATCAGTTAACTGGTAAATTACCCCCAAATCTTGGAAAATCCTCGCCTTTACGGTGGATTGATGTGTCAACAAACGGATTTTCAGGCGAAATACCTGAGAATCTGTGTTCAAAGGGTGCTCTTGAAGAGGTCTTAATGATTGAAAATTCATTTTCCGGCCAAATTCCGGTGGCTCTAGCCGAATGCCAAAGCTTATTGCGTGTAAGACTCGGGCACAACAGACTTTCAGGCGAGGTTCCCGACGGGTTTTGGGGTCTTCCTCACGTGTCGCTGCTCGAACTCGCCGGCAACTCATTTTCCGGTGGGATTGCACAAACCATTGCCGGCGCTTCAAATTTATCTCAGTTGATAATATCCATGAACAGCTTTTCTGGTACTATTCCAGAAGAGATTGGTTTTCTTGGTAACTTATTGGAATTCTCGGGTAACGATAATGAGTTTTCGGGGTCATTACCTGTTAGTATAGTGAAGCTGGGACAATTAGTGAAGCTAGATCTTCACGACAACAAATTGTCTGGCGAAATTCCGAGTGGGATTCATTTGTGGACGAAGTTAAATGAGTTGAGTCTGGCAAACAATGAATTTTCTGGGAATATTCCTAACGAAATTGTGGAAGTGGCTGTACTCAATTACCTCGATTTGTCTGGGAATAGACTCTCAGGTAAAATCCCTGTTGGATTACAGAACTTGAAGTTGAATCGGCTTAATTTGTCGAACAATCACCTCTCTGGTGATATTCCACCTTTGTATGCTAAGAAAATGTATAAAGATAGCTTTTGGGGGAATCCGGGATTGTGCGGAGATATAGAGGGGTTGTGTGATGGAAAAAGTGAAGACAAGAAAATGGGTTATATTTGGATGTTGAGATCAATCTTTATGCTTGCAGGAGTGATGCTTACAGTGGGTTTAGTTTGGTTCTACTTGAAATATAGGAAATTCAAGAAGACTAAAAGGTTGATTGATCGATCCAAATGGACACTAATGTCGTTTCATAAATTGGGTTTCAGTGAGGATGAGATACTTGATGCTCTTGATGAGGATAATGTCATTGGAAGTGGGTCGTCTGGTAAGGTTTACAAGGTGGTTCTGAGCAACGGTGAGGCAGTTGCTGTGAAAAAGCTTTGGGGACGTTCAAAATTGGCTGATGAGAGTAGCGATATTGAGAAGGCTAAATTTCCAGACGATGGCTTTGATGCGGAGGTGGATACTTTGGGGAAGATTAGGCATAAGAATATTGTTAAGTTGTGGTGTTGTTGTTCAACGAGGGGATGCAAGCTTTTGGTTTACGAATACATGCCTAATGGTAGCTTAGGGGATTTGCTTCGTAGCACAAAAAGTGGATTGTTAGATTGGCCGATAAGGTTTAAGATAGCCATGGATGCAGCTGAGGGACTCTCCTATTTGCATCATGATTCTGTCCCTCCTATTGTTCACAGAGATGTAAAGTCGAGTAATATATTGTTGGATGCAGATTATGGAGCTCGGGTTGCAGATTTTGGTGTGGCTAAGGTGGTTGATGTGAATGGAAAGGGTACCAATTCCATGTCTGTCATTGCAGGGTCTCGTGGTTATATCGCCCCAGGTTCGTAAGTTAATTTTTTCCATCAAGCTATGAAGTTTTACGTTTGCTAGTTGTACATAGCTTGCTTGATTGCTTGTAGGGTATTGATGTATAATTTTACATTTTGATAATTAGAACTCCAGATATTTTTACAGGAGATTTAGCTTCTATTAATAGAGTTGGTGACACTGAAGTTTCTGGGGTGAAGAATGAGCCCAGAAATGATTAGTAATCTATAAGCATTAGCAATTGAAATGAGTTCGTTAACAAAATCCACTAGTTGCTATCATTGTAGGATCCTTTCGTTAGGTCCTTTTCTTTTGTTGGGTCCTATTGTTATCATCATTGTCCATTAGTAATAAATTTTCAATTTAATTAACTAACACTTTCCATTACAGAATATGCGTACACTCCAAGGGTGAACGAGAAGAGTGACATCTACAGTTTTGGTGTGGTTATTCTCGAGTTGGTGACCGGTAAACTTCCAGTTGATCCCGAGTATGGCGAGAAGGATCTGGTGAAATGGGTATGTTCCATATTAGACCAAAAGGGTTTAGACCATGTAATCGACCCAAAACTTGATTCCTGTTTCAAGGACGAAATAAGTAAAGTGCTGAATATAGGCCTTCTCTGTACGAGTCCCCTGCCCATAAATCGGCCTTCCATGAGACGTGTTGTCAAGATGTTGCAAGAGATAGGCACCGTGAACCTTCCCAAGACTGCTTCAAACGATGGCAAATTGACACCTTATTACCACAAAGATGTCTTGGATCAACAAAGTGTCGCTTGACAGATGGAGATGGTACATCTTTGGGCCGGGGATGAACGTTTTGGGGGTCCTCACGAGGTTACGCAGATACAGAATTGAGGTGAAATATTAATAGTAAAAGAATTAATGAGGAGTTGATGCTGTCTGAAAGCTGTAAATGAATCAACCACCAAAGTTTTCCAATACCAAAGATTTGAAGTCATATGCATAATGCATTGAAACCTCTGTTTGTGTTGCTACATAAATGTGCTGTTTATCGGCATTGATTTTTCTGTTGAATCTTCATCTTCTAGCAGGTGAATTCCTTTTTATCTAATCAAAGAATTTTTCAGTTGTTTGTTGGTGTGGAAGTTGCTCCTTTAATGGTAAACACTAGAAGAGGTGGTCACATCTTCTTAAGTACTATCTCTACATCATATTTGGCCGGCATTATTAGAATAATGAACAAGATTTTATTTATTTATTTATTTCAATATTGTAACAATATGGGCGTGTTAAATGTTAATGACATGTTGACAGTAGATACACACTTTGAGTTTAATCAATGTACGCGTAACAAGGTGGAATAATTGATTTTTTTTTTATTTTTTTTTTTTAAGTGAAAATAGACACTGTACCACATTAAAATTCATACTTGAATCAATTCTCCTAACAACCAAACATTTTTAACAACAAAATTCTTTTCTATTTTATACAAGAAAATAAATTTTTTTTTTCACATGTAACTATTTAATTATTAGTATTTGATGGGAAAAGGATAATATACAAATAAATTGAAGGACTATATTGATTATTATTAAATATATTAAAGACAACAACATGGTTCTCTATTTTTCTTGATAATTATTACATAAAAAATCACGTGAGAATTTAATGTACTAGGACTGAGACCCATTAATGAATTCGGATATTGACGAACGTTCTCTCCATTAATTCCCAACGGAATTCTAAGGCGTAATAAATAAATATGAATCTGTTGGGCCATGGAATTGGACAATTGAATTTCAATTTTCAAAGTGGAAATTACGCGTTTTAAAGATCACTGTGCTTACTGAGGTCTAATTATTCACAAATAAATCAATTTTTTAATTTTTAATTAAAATATTGTAAAATTAAATTAATATACCTACCCTCTCCACTCCACCCACAAATTCACCCCCACTCCAAAACATTTCATTCCATTTCTCTCTCCACTCTTTACTTATCTGTCCTCTGTCAAGTGTCATCTACGCTCCGGCTAGGAGAACTGATATTGTTTTGCGCCTATAGTATGACCGTGGCATGGAGCCGAATCACGAGTCTGCACGGCACTCAGATCAAGAGTCGTAGCATGGCATAGCTAGGTGTGCGGTGGTGATCATGAATCACAATTTATTCACATCACATAATAACATTCATTACAGATCACATAAACTTGTCACATGTTACAATTTATAGATCACACGTCATATTGTATAAGTCTTAGATCAATGTTAACATGCCACATAACAAAATTAACTGGTCACAAATAAATGTTAAGTAGTCACAGTGCATAAATCGTAGATCAATATCCACCGGTCACATGTCACGGTGACAAGTAACAATTTTCTTCTGCATTCATCAAATACAAGTTCCATCAACCTGCCTCAGTGTAACTTAAACAAAAATCACACAAGCCCACAAACAGTATTTTACGTAATAAAAAAAATATATTTGGACGTCACTTGTTACAACATATGTAAGCAAACTCAAAAGAAGTAATAAACCAAGCCATTATCCAAACTCTGCACTAAAATAGAAGCGTACTACCTACACTCAACAACTTTTTACCCATTATACACTAATCAATGATCCAAATTAGGACTTCGGCAGGACACACTTCTCATAGAGAGCTAGAATGTCCTTTTTATTGGGATTCTTCAATTGAAGAAGCTCAGCACCAAAATTGTGTTTGGTAAGCTCCTGCTTTAGTTTCTGTACTGTAAACTTAGTATAGTCCTCCGCATTGGTTTGTTGGCTATCGGTTTGTTCATCACCTCTGAATACAGAACCACCATCTTCCGGACTTGAAAACTTCAGAGGGCTAGTTGTACTTTTCGACCTCTTATTTCCTCTGGCTAATCTGTCATTTTCTCCTGTATCCTGAACTGAGTCGAAGCCCAATTCATAGTCATCTGTCCTACCACGTTTGCTATGAGAAACGGTTCTTCGTTTGCTATCCAATGTTTTTTCGTTAAATCTAAGGGCAGTTAATTCTTGTGAAAGTTCATCAAGCTTTCCTTGCGTAACTTGCAGCTGAACAGACAAGGCCTCTGCCCTGTTGTTTGCTTCTGCATGTGCAGCACGCTCACTCTCCAGCAGACGTTCAAGTACCTGAACTGTATTCTTCCTCTGGTGATTGTTTGATTCCAAAACCGAGTCAATATCTTTTTCACGTTCTGCAACTTTGGCCTCCAGCGTCGCAACTCTAGACAAAGCATCCATTTCGGCAGCTCGATATCTATCTACTTCATCAGCTAAGTCGGACTTTTGCCTCTCCAAACTTTCAAGTTGCCTCTCAGCTCTCTCAATTTGTGCCAATCTTTCCATCGCTATTCGTTGAATCTCACTCTTCTCCTTCTGGGCAGTGACTGCTTCCACTCTCGCTTTATCAGCCATCTCAGTTGATCTTTTAGCCTCTCTTTCAGCTGCTTTAGACCTGTCCAGGACTTCCTCAAATCTATTAAACTCGGCTTGGTACTTCTGCTCCAAGTGAATCTTTTCCTGTTCCAGCATCCTAGCTTCTCTTTCATATGATTGTGCAGAAGCATTTGCACTCTCTAACTTCTGGCCCAACTCCTTGATTTGGAGCTTTAAGGCTGATATTTCTAGATCATAGTTCATTATTTTTGACTCAGCAGCCTGCAGAAGGTACAGGAAGTGGTGGACCAATACAAAATTATCATAAACAAAATAATCCACTCTAAATACACGTACCCCAGATTACACAATACCAGCCAATCCTTATTACATTTAAATCTACGTAATTCTGAAAGTACCAACAGCACATTACTTTTATGTAGCTTCATACCATTTCAGATAATTAGCCAAAATTTCTTTTAGAAGCCAGCCTACTATTAACTGAACAGGATTCCAAAAACCATGTTGAATTTAACGTCCTTCTTGGGGGGATGGAGGTGGAGTCAGTGCCAGGATGAATATGGGTACAAATAATGGCATGAAACCTGATGGACACAAGGGTTGGTGTTGGATGCAGGTGTTTTGAGTCTGTTTGGAGCGGGGGTAGGGTGGGGAGCAACTTTTCCAGAAACAAGTGCAAACCTGGAGCCTAGAATAGTCCTTGTTTCGAACAATTTTAATAATTAAGTCAGCAATAATTGTAATTATAACATGAAACTTGATGAAAAGAACTATTGTTCAAATCTACAGAACTGGAACCAATTGGGGACCCTGAGAACAAATCTAAGGAACATATTCATCTGGTTCAACAAGAATTATATGCAATGCATAATAAACACGCCAGAAAGAATAGAGTTGTCATAATCTCACCTTCAACTCCAAACTCAAAGTCGTCAAACGCTGCTCTGCTCGCTCAATATTAGATGTCTTATCCTTTATTTCCTTCTCCTGCCATTCACAAGAAAGTAAATATACATGATCTCCACCTCCTAAAAGGGGTAAATTTGTGTACCAACACCTGCACCCACCCACAGAGAGGGAGAGAGATTTCACCTTTTCCGCAAGAGCACTGGAGAATTCAGCCCTTAGAGCAGATTCTCTTACTTGTGCTTGATTGTTTGCACGGTCTTGAACATGTGCAGCCTTCTCGAGAGCATTTTTAGCTTCTCTAACAGCAACGTCATATTTCCGTTTCCACTCCTCTGCCTCCTCCTGAGCAGAGTTAGCTTTCTCCTTAGCTGCAGCTAACCTTGCTTCAGCAGCAGAACTCTTGGACCTGAGCATTGTTATTTCCGCACTGGCCTGCTCTTCCTTAGCCTTATGCTTTGATGAAACCTGCTCAAATTTCCTTTTCCAATCCAGAGATTCTTGCCTTGCTGTATCAATTGTCTTTGATAAGCTTGAGCATCTTTCTTCCAAAGAACTACATTTGCTCTGCAAATTGGATATGCGACTCATATAATCGTCTGCAAGCTTCTTCTTGTCCTTGATAGCATCTTCATAACGATTCAAATATTCAGACTTGTACTTCTCGCTTGCTTCCAGTTGTTTGTTAAGCAAAATCATTTTGTCTTCAATTGAACGGCATTTTAAAGCCAGAGAACTCTTTTCTGTTCCTATCTGATCTATTTGCCTCTTGATGAGGTCAAGAAGTGGACCTTCCAAGCTGGAGAGTAATATTGTTAAACACAGCCACAGATACAAATCCATATAAAGTAAATAAGATGATGCAGACCTTTGTTGTAAGAATGTGACTACTTTTCGCCACTTTTCAGGTCCATGACAAGTAGCTTCATATTTCGACAAAAGCGCATCGAGAACCTGAAAGAACATTAGAGATGTTACTTTCCAGTGCATTTTCTTAAAAAACATGTCTGGGAAGTGTTTATAAACAGCTTAAATTATAAATAGATGGAAAGGATCAGTGGATAAGTAGTATGCTTGAGTGTTAATTTATCTACACGAGCCAAACACAGGCTTACTCTTATACTGGTGTTTCTTACAACTTATCTATACACAAATTAAAAGAGAGAATGACATCTCACAAAAGAAGCAACTTCCTGAAAAGAAGGATTACCTTGAAAACACCATCTATTTTTGCACCAGGCGCGTGACATGCTGATCTCAGCTCCTTTTCCATGTTCAGTATAGTGTTGGAACATTGCAGATAAGCCTCTCTGAAAGCATCCTTCTTGATATCCTACAATCAAGCCCAATCCAAATCAATAATTGCACCAGGCGTCTAATAATTCAAATTTGAAGTACTGTAACTCCTATGGGTCTTTAAACACAATTGTCTTATTACAATGTGAGAATCCGAGGGCCATGCGTTTAAACTATTACTTCACAGGCCAAGATCGTTAAGCCTCTGTTTGGATCATTTATAAAGAGAAATATTAGTGGATCTAGTAAAATGTGTGGATAATAAATTAGTAGTAGTTACAAGTGTGTGGTTCAAATTAATATTTGACTTTAACTGAATTTATAAACTATTTATAAATTGGCAGCCAAATGGAGGCTGAATGTTTTCTACAACGCAAATTTATGTCACCTATGGATGATCTTCCATTAACCAGTAACGTTTAAGCTTAAAGTAAGCCTTATTTAGATCTAAACCAGACATCCCAAATAAACCTCATTATAAGTACAAGGTACTATAGATCATGGATCGAGCACCTTATCTTGAATAAATGTCTACTGGCAGAAATTTACTCTGAAGTTGGCATTACTGAAACACTTGAAGTGGTAATACCATGAACAGCAGTGATGCTCAAGACTTTCAGCCAGTGTGGATAAACAGTTTTTTTTTTCTTTTTCCTCTTTGTTTATTCAAAAATCTTAACTTTTATTTCCACCATTCAAACCCATCACCAGGTATTAATAGTCAGAGAAACATCGTTAGGGCAATTCTCATAAAGAAAATGCAGCACTACAGATCCACTTGCTTCGGTGGGAAAAAGGAATACAGAAGAGAGAAGGAGTAGAAGTTGATTATCAATAGAAATGGTTGTGCCCCTAATGCTTTTTCAGATGATATGTGCCAGGTTTGACAACAATAAGGGAAAAGATGGAAGAAAATGTTTACCTCAAATGCCTTCTTTAAGAAATGCTGGAAACGCTGTTCATACTTTTGCCTAATTGAACCAGTCCCTACAGCAGTAGCATTAAATGTAGCCACCGACTTCTGAACCGCATTTTCATGTGCCTCTCTTAGTGCAGCCTATAAGACTTCCAAAATTAGAAAATAAATCATAATGTAAAAGCTACGGAAAAAATGAAAAACTTACTTCCTCTGGAGGCTTGGAACGGTCAAATGCAGACATGTAGACTTCAGTGGCCAATTCATATGCTCTCTGACACTCAGCTTCTTCAACACTCTAGAGAAGACAGCAATAAAAAACATGAAATTAAGAGTATAAAAATAACTGCTACAGCGCCTGTAGCGACCGAGAACTTTTAATTAATATAAAATATATTTTCTCGAAAAAAAGTGTCGCTAAACGTTAACCCTAATTTTTTTAGAAAAGCGCGTTCGTCTAGCAGTTATAAAATCGAATCCAATCACGAATAATAATTTTATTATCAATTTCGATTTATTTTATTTAAATCCATTTTTTTTTAATTTCAAGCCCAATAATTAAAGTCCAATATTTATAGTCCAATTATATAAGCTCAAATTCAAATTTAAATTCTTTTAGCCCAATCCATTTAAGTCCAATTAAATGAGCCCAAAATCGGAATTTATTTATTTTAGCCCAATTAGAAAACCCTAAAGCCCAACTATTTGGCCCAATTACCCACCTAGGATTTTGTGCCCTAATTGTCACTATTCATACCTCACTAGCACTCCCACTCTCCTCACACTCACACTCACACAACATCCATTTGGTAAGAACTTGTCCATCCATCAAACTCTCTCTATTCCATTGTGAGACACCATTGATGCTAGAAAGTCCATTTCTAGCATCAACAGTGAACACGCAAAAAAACACACAATGCAGTCCCTACACCATACTGCAAGCTCCACTACCAAGCTCACCAACACGAAACCACCAAACCAACAACACACCAGAACCGAGCTCAAACACTGACTACCACCAACATTTCACTCACTGCAGCCGAGACCAAAATGCAAACCACAAACTCCATCAACCAACAGACCAACCTCCAATACCAAAACCACCACGTTTTTAAAAGTTGTCCATTTTAGTCCTTTAGGTTAGAAAATATCATTTCCAATTTTTAAGTTTTATTTATTTAAGTTTTATAAAATTTTCATTTGTCCCTAACTTTCAAAAATTACTATTTCAGCCCTTAAACTTTATTTCATCATTTTAAGCTGTTTGTTTCGATTTCAATAATTTTCAATTAAGCCCTTAAACTTTATTTACACTTTAAAACTTTAAAGTTTCGAAATACTAATTCAAACTTATTTTCTATTTTGGCTAGACGAAACATACGGACAATTAGGATATTGAAATTACTTCTAGCTCCATTTTCACGAAACTTGAGATATTGAGGTAAACTCGCCACCATTAATTAGTTTAAATTATAATTGCATGCTTTATGTGAAATTACGTAATTTATATGTTTTAATGCATGAGATGAGAATTTGTCATATGAGATATATGATATTGTTATGCTTGCCATAACTTATATGCTTAATTGCATGAGAAAGACGAGAATCTCTTATGAGATAAGACGAGAATGTTATGCATAACTTATGTGCTTTATATGCACGAAAAAGAAAGACTACCCACACCCTATGATTTTCAAGAAAATGAGCCAAAGAAGATATCACGTTGTATATTGCATAAGTGTGTATTCAATTATTCTGTAAATTAATTATCGACGATAAGTCTACTGAGTATTTCTTCGAAATACTCTATTATTTTAACAATATTTGCAGACTTTGGAGGCGATCGTGATTGATGGGCAGTGGTGGCACAAAAATTTGATTATCGAAATTATTAAATTTTGAAATTTATGTATTTGAACATTGTTAACGTATTGTCGTTTTCGCTATTTCAAAAACATGATATTTAAATTTTAAAACAAATTTCTATGAGTTTACTTGCCGACGAAGTTTTCAATTACAAATGTGATTTCAAAAATTAGGTTATTTCCGTGAATTTTGACTATTAAATTAGGGCAAAAGACGATGACGTGACAATCCGGGTTAACGGAACTTGAGGCGCTACAGCGCCTATATTCATTTGGAGCAACTGGGATATATTTCCTACAAGAGTTAACTTTAAGTCAATTATAACTAATAACTAATTAAGCCCCCGTTTGACATCCATTAATTTCTCATTCTCATTCTTCATTTCAACCACACATTCTTCAAATAAAATAATATTACACAAAAATCAAAAAAATTTCATCATTTTCCACCACACATTCTCACATCAATCACTATTCCAAAATTTTTATTCTCCTCAAAATGGGTTTCAAACAGGGGCTAACTCAACAGAAAAGATCGAGATAATTATATGTTTTGATTTGTTTAATTTATTAAGTTTTTGTAAGGGAAGTAGTCTTCCTCATTTATGGCTTTCTTTTCTCTTTTGTTACCACGGTATTCCTCCGCCATAAGTGAGGATTTCTAATAAACTCCCGGAGGTTCCGCCAAAATATATATATATATATATAACCATATACAAGACCACAGTCTGTCACAAAGAAATAAATCTAGAAGAAGAGATACGTGAGAAAAAGCACTCTCTGTCTTGAAGAAATTCAGAAATATTTAACTAAATAAGTGGTTCTTAACTATCTGGTGTCTTACTCGTAAGAAAAAAAATGAACTTAGGTCGTTCTAAAGACATCCTTCAAGACATTGATTGTGTCAACGCCTTAGGCCAATAAGGAACATGTTGTTTCCGGAATTTCAACCGTGATAAAGTATAAAGAAAACCATGACTCAAAGTTCAAAAACATATTCGTTAAAACTCCAGAAATTATTGCATTTAGAGGATGACAAGAGGGCATGGGTAGTATCAAGATTATATGAATTTAAATGAAATCACATATTCTCAAACAATTAAACCTAAAATATTTCATACGAACAATTTTTTTTTGGATATTTAATTTAATCATTACTTTACTAGCAAAACATTAATTCTGCCCAAAATTTTACAAGTTTTTCATTGCATTTAAGAAGCATTTAAAAAAACCATGACAGTGACTACTTACACCAGAATACATGCATAACATAAATAACAAACTGTGGGGCAACTATTTAGTAGCATAACAGTATAGGGATGCCAAATGTGACGTGTGATTATAAAGTGAAACCACCATTAGTGTTAGCCAAAACAATACAAATACTTTGACCAAAAAAAGACATTCAGCTTTAAAAGTGGAAGGAGAGAAGAAAATATAGACCTGCCAGGAAGAGGTTATTGAGGGCACTGCACCATTATTAATGGCATCTAGGAATGATTGAATAATACGGGCAAAAATGGGTCCTGTCATCACTGTTGACCCTACTTGCTTGGGTCTTGTCCTCTCAAAAACAAATCTTGTTAAAGCTTCTAAACCGGATCTAAACTCGGGCCTTAATTTGTCCAACTGCATATAAAAGATGAATTAGAAATTCTCACAAAAAAAGTAAGGCCTTGTGTGGGAGTGATTTTTGAAGTATCTTTTCTCCACACTCATTTCAGCCAAAAAAAAAAACCACGTTTTCCCATAACTTTTCAATACTTTTGAACAATACACTCTTCAAACAAATCACTTTTCAAAAAAATCTCTCCACACAAGCACTAAGTAAAGAAGATAACATCCTTAAACCAAAATAATAGTTAACTTATTAATCACATCTTGAGACATCATAGCCAGGAACTACTTACTGGAATCTGATCGAGTCGCTGGAGATCGTTCTCATTGCTCAGAGGCCGAACTAGCGGGAAGCACTCTCTATCTGGGAAAAGAGCTCGAATGGACTCTCGAATCTAGTTAATATTTTATCAGAAGTTAGGAAATCACAAAAACCATTGACCTTCCATAAGTTGAAGAAATGAAAGATGCAGCATTGGGCTATTGACAAATTATATAAAATTATCCAAATGTAACATGTACCATTTGAAAGGAGTAATTGATTATCACACAATATCTATGCAGATCAAATCGAAAATGGAATAAGCGAAACCTCATTCTTGGAAGCTACATCCTTTCCGCCACCTTGAATTGGCCTCAGAGCAAGCTCAAGGTAGTCACGCGGGGTGATCTTGCGATTATCTTCAACCAAGTCCAGATAAAAATCCTGTGGGTACATATTCAAATATTAGGATATGCTCATAAATGAAGACAAACTGCTAGTTGATTGAGATCCTAATAGACAAGAAAACAGAACAATATCCAGTTAGGGAGGGGGAACAAATAGAGGAAGAT
>CM032625.1:27689006-27992540 GCA_019097785.1 Fraxinus excelsior | reverse complement strand
CATTATGGGACAAGCATATGCATCTTCCTTAACTAACTCGGCCAAACATATTTCAACTTGATCGTAATATTCATCGTTGACGGCATGAACATTGAAGCTTGGGTCTTTATAATAAGTCCATTTACTAGAATTCTTCATCCGTTCCTCCTCTCTTATTAATTGTTCATATCTGATTACATTCGCGCTGAGTTGGAACAAATCCGGAAACTCCCTATCCTGGAATTTCTTCTTTAAATCGAAGCTCAAACAGATTTGTGCGATTTTAACAAATTCCTTCTTAGACAGAGGTACAAAACATTCACTCCTGACTGTTTTGAACCTTTGAAGGAAACATTCTGCCCATTCGTTAGGCATTTGACGTAAATTCGCTAATCGGCCAGAGTGACTTCAAACTCAGTTTTATAAAATTGAGCATGGAATAACTGCTCCATTTGTTGCCATGTTTGAACGGAATTTGCGGCAGATTAACGAACCAGGAAAAAGCTACTCCCGTTAACGAACTAGGGAACAATGTCAACTTATGATAATCATTCACTTCACCACTTTGTAGTGTGAATCACCCTACATGCTCTAGGATAGACACTTCTCCCAAATCAGTGAATAATAAAAATTCTAGCACTTTGTACCCCATAGGCCATGGATATGCTTGGTCTATCCAATCATGATATGGTTTTGTGTAGGTCGGCCTAATGACAGGACGTACTCCAACAGCCATTTGATCCTGCATAATTTCTATTATTTGATTCCTCAACACACCGTTAGGATTATACGGAATCCCTACGGGTTGATTTACTGGTTGAGTTACGTGAGGCCTGACAATTGGCCCTTGGTTGGCGACAAAAGTGTCATTATTTGGGCCATTATGGCCATTGAATGGAGTACTTAAACCATCATTAGCCGGTAGGGTGCTTTGTCCATTGTTCTGGCCATTATCTCTTACGCTTGAATTACCCACCAGGTTTGCAACCACGTTATCACCATTCAAATTCGGCATTCCAACCCCCCTTGGTTTGAGGTAGATGGACCGAAAGGTGGTTCTAAACTTTGACCTGATGGGTTCAAACCAGGGAAATGGTGTGGCGAAGTATGTCCTACTGTCGTCCTAGTTTGAAAGTGACTCCCTAAGGGTGCAACAGGTTGACATATTTGGCATACTAGCTTGTTCATGATTTCGTTTAATGTACTTAGTTGTTTAGCCATATTATCATAGTGTATATTCCCATTCTGAACGAATTCTTCCATATTATGAACATTTCGTAAGTTTACCTGTTCAACGATATCTTGTGTGAGTTCCCCAAGCAATGCATGCATGGTGCGAGGACTCAACTCTGTCATTGGCTCGTAACGACTGTGATTGCTTTGACTCTGTCCATCTGTTCGTGGAGAGTTTTGCTACTCCTCATATTGTTCGATTACAGACTGGACTACTCCTTGACCCGCTGGTTCCTTATCAGAACTTTTATAAGACATAATGTTTCACTTTTTGTATCTTCACTTACCAAACACCAATGGTCCCACTGGACGTGCCAAATTGTTTTGCGCGGTTTTTGGATCGCTAACAATTAAAAAGGAAAATCAGACGATTGTTTATGGAACAAAACTCTTGAGACAAAGTCCCAAAAATGAGTGTTTTTATTGGCGAAGATTTACAATCGGAGATGAACAGAATGCCTCCAAGGAGTGCAAGCACACGAGTACTAAAAGAAGGAAATTAAAGTTACACTAAAAAATTGAAATTACATATTCTCTATTTAGAGTTTTTGATTCGGGGTTTTTTCTCTATGTCTCTTCTTCCTTTTATACTGCTCTGATGGTTTTCTTCGTGGTAAACCATTTGGAAACTGTCTGACTAATCCATAACTACCCACTTTCCTCATCGTGGCCGAGCAATTGTGGAACTGCCATATCTAACTGCTGCCATCATGTTGTTGTCGTTCAACTGTTCCCAACTGGGCTCCTAAAATTGTGGATCGTGACGAAAGTGCTCGATATCCATTTCAATAACCGTCGTTTTGAGTAAATACAATGTCTGACGTGGCTACAACTTTGGGCTATTCGAAGGTCTGGGCGATAGTAGATTCGTCGCTTTGGGCGACAGTAGGGTATTCCATTCGCGCAGATTCTGGGCGACGCGCAGGCTTGGGCGATGCCATTACCAAATTATCAGGCTTTTACTTCGCCACTACTCCAACTCCAACTTGGGTTTTTGTCCTGATTTCTCCAATTAGGCCTCACTCCTTGGGCCATTTGGATTGGACTGGACTGCACTTTTAGTGAGTCAAAAATATTTAATTAAAATGTCACTGTGTCACGTCTATTCAGGGGCGGACGCATAACTTTAAATTTAAAGGGCGCAATTGAATTTGCAAATAAATTGGGAGAAATTTTACAATAGAAAACTTACGTCGAAAAAATCATATCCCGTGTAATTTTGTATCCGAAAATTTACATGGGATATGACTTTTTCGGATGTAGATTTTCGAAAATTTCCTAATAAAATGATGAAAATTATATTGAGAAATTTGTATCGCAAAGATAATAAATATTAATGAAATAATTGAATTTTTTTTTGCGAGTTAGACGTCTTTTTTAAAACTCACTTTTAACGTATTTTTAACTATTTTCGATATCTATTTGGATGATTCGATATGCATATAATGTAGTTCTTGAAATAAGTTTCGAAATGATATAAGCAATTTGTATATTCGATTAGCGTACGATCGTTGGAGAATTTTTAAAATTAGTATATTATCGAAATTCAAATTTATTTTGATTTGTCACTTTTGGTGGAAATTAAAATCAAATTTTTAGTAAATTTTGATAAAAGTTAAAAAGTTATGAATGTCATGAAGTCTATTATTAAAATTAATTGTTAACTTTAATTTAGATTTCAATCGATGGCAAACATAATTTCAAAAAAAATATATATTCTCAAAAACCCGGGGGGGGGGGGGACGTGCTCCCAGGGCCCCCGGGTCCGCCCATGCGTCCATTGGTACTCAGCATTATTAATCTCCCAAAATTAGATGATTAATAGAATTTAACTGACCTTCCAAGACAATCATATTTCACGGCATATAATGTAAGATTCCACTACCTTCAACGCACACAAGTTAATCGAGTACATCCATTTCTTTGATGTACACATCATTAATTAAGTCTTGCCATTCCTAGTCTAATGCTATCTAGTTCAGCGGCGCTAATGCCCCAACTTTTGAGAATTTTTATTTTTTATTTAAGTCATGTTTGCTATTGATTGAAATCTAAATTTTAATCTAAATCAACGGTAGCAATTAATTTTAATAACGTATTTCATGAAATCCATAAATGTTTAACTTTTATCAAAATTTAATAAAAAATTAATTTTAATCTCCATCAAACAAGTACAAAATCACAATAAATTTGAATTTTGATAACATGTTAATTTTAAAAATTACCTCGACAATCATACACTAATCGAATCTACTAATTGCTTATGTCATCTCAAATCTTATTTCAAGAACTACATTATGGGTATATCGAATAGTCCAAACAGATATCAAAAAGTAAAAATACGTTAAACGTGAATCTTAAAGATGTTGACCTATGGTTGATTTTATCCTTAATGTTTTGATCATAACAAACAAGATTAATATTGTTTCTAACAATTGATTTTGAGTGATGATAGTTCAATATTAAAATCTATCAAGTATTGACAAAATCAACACATCATAAATCGGACTCGAAATGAATAGCAAAGTGAAAGTTAAGCATTTAAGTCTAATCATTCGAGATGAGAGCTTAAAATATCAAAATCAAGACTATTAAATTGGGCTCATGAAGAAGGTCAAGATCGAAGTCAAGCATTAAAGCCAAACAATGAAAAAAACTTCGAAGCAAGATAAAAAACCAGGCTTTTGAGATCATATGTAAAGGTATAATACTTTGATCTTTAGTAATGAATGAAAATAGCTCAAAAATTATTTTGTGCACGAAAAATTATTTTCACCACCACTTGCATAAAATGTTTTGATCAAAAGTAAAATTGATTTTCAAAATGATGTTTGGATTTATATCATATTTTCATTCCAAAAAAGAAAAGAAAAAGTCAACGGTCAACCGAACGTCCGGCACCGTACTGGACATCCGGTACGGCAATGGTCAAATTTTTCGGACCGTTCTGACTTCTGACACCCAACGGCTATATGGTCGTTCGGTAGGTTCCGGACTTCCGGTAAGGATCGTCCGATTGGACAGAACTTTACTGTTTTGATCCCTATAAATACTAATTCTTTTTCATTCATCAATAACAACTTCAAGAGAGTTTTCTAGTGAAATATGTGAGTGAAAAATCTTCTTTGAGCCTACATCTTTATATTCATTTCATCTATTTCTTTAACAAAAATTTTGATTGTTGAATCAAATTTCTTAAATTATTTCTTTCATCAAAGTTTTTCATTTCTCTTTGTGATTAACTTATTTATATTTATCTTAAAAGAGAAATATACTTTTGAAGAAGTTCTTGGCACTTACATTGCATAAATTTATTCTACTTCTTCATATTGAAATTTTGATTAAATCAAACTTGTAAATATCATATTCATCAAAGTTTCTACTTTCTCTCTTAGTACTTAATTTATTACAAATTATTCATTGAAAGGGAGATATACTTTTGAAGAAGATTTTTGCACTTACACTGCATAAATCATTCTTATTCTTCTTCTTCATGTCAAAACTTTGATTGATTGAACTAAAACTTGTAAAATCATCATATTCATCAAAGTTTTCATCTCACACTTGAGCTATCATTCATTGCTATCTATTAAAGTGTTAGCCTACTTCTCTTCTTGTACTCAACTTTGAATTTATCATTCATTAAGAAGAGAAGATTTCATTTGTAAAATTTATTTGAATTGTGGGTCGTGTTGAAGTCCCTTAAAGATCAACATTGTATAAGGATTGATGCTCCTTGTTGTAAGTCTTTGTGTGGGTCATATTGAGGTCCCGTAAAGCTCAATAGTGTGGGTCATGTTGAGGTCCCGTAAAGCTCAGCATTGTAAAAGGATCGGTGCTCCTTGGTTGAAAGTCACCGGAAGCGTTGTAAAGGGTTGGATTGTACATAGTAAAAAAAGCTTTGCTCGTACCGGAGAGCTTGGTAACGGGGAGACGTAGATCATTGCATTGGATTGAACCTCCATAACTACATCATTTGCACTCTATATCCCTTTAATTAATGCTTTTACTTTGTGCAAATTACATTGTTTTACTTATTTGGTGAGGTCAGATTATCTGAACCTCCATAACTACATCGTTTGCACTCTTTACTTTACGCTGTTAAAATGCCTAATGGTGAAACTGTTGAGGCTACACATGTTGGTGAGGTCAGATTATCTGATATGCTAATTCTGACTGAAGTATTAGTGGTGCCTGGTTTCACTTTCAACTTGATTTCAGCTAGTAAATTGACCCTCAGACATAATTGTTTTCTGATATTTTTGCATCAATATTGTTTTGTCCAGGATCTTTTGACATGGACGACGATTGGAATGGGCAAACTTGAGGATGGACTGTATGCCTTTCAAATTCCTGCTCAGAGAGTTCAAAATAAACCTTTATTCAATTGTGCAAAATCTGAAACTAAACATAACGATGTCTCTAAAAATAGCTTTCCTATTTTTCCTAGTTCTATTTGCAATTCTAATCTTAGATCAAAGTGTAATAATTCTGAACAATTTTCTTGTAATTCCGTAAGTGATATCAATATAAATTCTAACATTGATCTATGGCACTGTCATATGGGACACCTTCCTATTTCGAAGTTATCTGTCTTGCAAGGTCTAGTTTCTGCTATCAACTTCAATAAGCATTTACATTGTATTGTCTATCCTATAGCCAAACAGCAGAGATTATCCTTCCCAAGAAGTGAAACTAGAGCCCTTAAAAGTTTTGATATCATTCATTGCGACATATGGGGACCCTACTCTGTTCCTTCATTGGATGGCTCTCGTTTTTTCCTAACCATTGTTGATGATCATACCAGAATGACTTGGACCTACTTAATGAGGGAAAAGTCTCAAACCAGATATATAATTCATTCCTTTTTATCAAAAGATTCTTACCCACTTTGATTGTAAAATAAAAATTCTCAGATCTGACAATGGATCTGAATTCCACATGACCGATTTTTTCCAATCTAATGGGATTATCCATTAACTAAGTTGTGTAGAAACACCTTAACAGAACGGGGTAGTAGAGAGAAAGAATCAACACCTTCTAAATGTTGCTAGAGCCATCAAATTCCAGGCTAATTTACCTCATAAATTCTGGGGAGAAACAGTTCTTGTTGCTACATATTTAATAAACAGAACTCCTACTTTGATTCTTGGAAATAAGACTCTTTATGAGATGCTATATCAAGCATCACCCTCTTATTCACATTTCAAGGTATTTGGATGTCTATGCTATGCTTCCAGCATCAAAAGAAATCGTACCAAATTCGACCCCAGAGCCATTCCTTGCATCTTTCTTGGTTACCATTTTGGCTTGAAAGCATTCAAGCTATACAATTTGTTAAATAATACAGTTTTTGTTTCTAGAGATGTTAAATTTCATGAGACTATATTCCCTTTCCATCATCCAAAATTTCTTGCTTCATTATCAAAATCTGATGTCTCTTTATCCTCTGGTTCATCCTTTTTTCCAGCACATAATGATGACTCTTCATTATTTGATATATTGATTCAAAATTCTAATAATAGCTGTTCAGATGCTATTCATTCTCCTACCCATTCTAGTTCAGATGCTATTCATTCTCCCATCAGTTCTTCTCATTCTCCTCATCCACATGTTGACTCCAGTTCTTCACCTATCCTTACTCCTGAAGCTCCTATCAGACAATCAAATCGACCCAAAAAAGCTCCAGCCTATCTTCAAGATTACCACTGCAGTCTTGCCTCTCAGGTGCCTACTTCCAATCTAAGTCCATGAAGGAAGATCATTTGGCTAGCAAACAATACCCTATTACTGAATTTCTAGGTTATGGCAGGTTATCACCTACTCATAAAAGGTATTAACTTGCCTTATCTACCATATCTGAGCCTAGATCATTTGAAGAGGCTGCTAAATGTCCACAATGGTGTAAAGCTATGGAGGCTGAATATAAAGCTTTAGTATCTAATAACACTTGGACAGTGACTCTCTTGCCTGCACACAAAAAGCATGTTGCCTGCAAGTGGGTTTTTAAAGTTAAACTCAATTCTGATGGTACTGAGGAGAGGAAGAAGGCCAGGCTTGTTGCTAGAGAATTCACGCAACAAGCTGGACTTGACTGTGAAGAGACATTCTCACATGTGGCTAAACTAGTTACTGTGAAGACATTGCTGGCAGTTGCTGCTCATAGGTGTTGGCATCTCCATCAATTGGACATAAACAATGCCTTCCTCCATGGTGACCTTGATGAGGAGGTTTATATGTGGATGCCTAAGGGGTATGAGCAGCAGGGGAAGTGTGGAAAACAACTTGTCTGCAGATTAAACAAGTCCATTTATGGACTGAAGCAGGCGTCTAGACAATGGAACACCAAGCTCACTTCATACATTATTTCTCAGGGTTTTAAACAATCAAAATCTGACTATTCCTTGTTTAGCAGACAAGAAGAAGGATCTTTTACTACCTTACTCATTTACGTTGATGATATCATCATAGGAGGCAATAACCTTTCATATATTGAACACTTCAAAAAGGAGTTGAATGAGCAATTTAAACTAAAAGACCTAGGGGTTTTGAAATACTTTCTGGGGCTGGAAATAGCAAGATCAGCAAATGGAATATCAGTTAATCAAAGAAAATATACTCTAGATGTGCTATCTGATGCAAGGTATCTTGGTGCAAAACCTGCAAAATTTCCTTTGCCGCAAAATTTAAAACTTACTAAAGATCAGGGAAAGCTCATTGAGGATGCCAACATGTATAGTAGATTAATAGGTAGGATTTATACCTAACTATAACGAGACCAGACCTATCATATGCCGTACAGGTATTCAGCCAGTTTCTTCAGTCACCAAGACAACCATATTTGGAGGCAAGTTCTCAGATATCTGAAAGGAACACCAGCACATGGGTTGATGTTTGAGAGTAAATCAGACATGGTTCTTAAAGGGTTCTGCGATGCAGACTGGGCAGCATGCTCAAACACTAGAAGGTCTATAACTGGATACTGTGTTTTCCTAGACAATTCATTGGTGTCATGGAGATCAAAGAAACAACCTACCGTTTCTAGATCATCAGCAGAGGCAGAGTATAGGTCCATGGCTGCAGCTGCGTGTGAGTTAAGTTGGCTGAAAAACATACTCAATGATCTTGGTGTCAAACATGATAGAGTTGCCTTACTATTCTGTGATAGCAAATCTGCAATTCACATTTCCCGTAACCCAGTTTTCCATGAGAGAACCAAGCATATAGAAATTGATTGTTACCTTGTGAGAGACAAGGTTCAACTTGGAAAAATTAAAATGCTTCATGTTCCATCTCAGGATCAGTTGGCAGATGTTTTGACAAAGGCGTTAGGAGGATTTCATTTCAAACATTTGATAGATAAGATGGGAATTTTGAATGTTCACCTCCCATCTTAAGGGGGAGTATTAGAAATTATGTAAATAAGTTGAGGTCATTTTTGTCATTTTGTTTTTTCATTCCTTTTCTATAAATACTGTACATAATTCACAGATTGTGTATGAAATTGATATAGCAACTTTTCCCACCATATTATTCTTCTTCTTTACCTCTCTCGGTCTATTATTTTCACACATCTTATGTGTTTACACTATATGGCTCTTGTGTGAATTGGAAGTCCCAACAGCAACATAATGTTACTTTATCTACTGTTGAATCTGAGTATATAGCAGCCACTGAAGCTATTAAAAAAGCTTTGTGGTTTAGAGGTTTACGTAATGAACTAGGTGCTTTAAGTGACAATGTGATTGTATACTCTGATAGCGAATCTGCTATTCATTTATGCAAGAATCTTGTATTTCATTAATGTACTAAGCATATAGTTATGTTGCATTTTATTAGAGATGTGGTATCTCAAGGTTTGATAAAATTTGAGAAAGTGTATTCTGACTACAACCTTGTAGACATGGGTAGTTCGATGCCCTTTTTTATAGTAAGTACATTGTAACAATGTTATGAATTAACGTTCAATTATTCATGTGTTAGAATTTGCGATAATAATCTAAGGTTCCATAATCATATGAAATATAATAAATTGTATACTCGACGGTTTGAGTATAGTGAGACACAATTCGTTATATGATCAAAATATATCATTCACAAGTGGTACATGAAGTTTGATGCTTTATGTTGATAAGATTGCATTGTTCATATTAAGCTTTTTCTAGATCTCGGAATAAGAACAATAACATGTTTTTGAAGCATATTGAACGGGACCGCATGTATGACTTATTTGTGATTGCTCGAAATGAGTCGCCTAAATCCAGAGCAAGTAATGTACTTTTAATTGCAAGTTCAAATTTTTAAGGTACCAATGAGTAAAGTCTTAATTAGAAGATTGATCTCAGTGCTTTGGAAATCTGGGCAAAGTAGTTAGAGATCATATACATGCAATAGTGGAGTCCGATAATCATCATGATGAGACGATCGTCACTCTAAGATATTTTCCAAAGGGAATTGAACCTGAGCTCAGTAGTCCGATGATGAGATCGTTGGACTTGGTGTTGTGATGTGATCACAATGAATTCACCTTATGAAGTGAGACTTAAAGGGTAATACATGTTGAAGGTCAAAACGGTCATTTTGTTGACTTCAACATATTGACGGTCAA
This sequence comes from Fraxinus excelsior, assembly GCA_019097785.1. Lineage (NCBI taxonomy): Eukaryota > Viridiplantae > Streptophyta > Magnoliopsida > Lamiales > Oleaceae > Fraxinus > Fraxinus excelsior. The sequence goes on along the minus strand of CM032625.1, from coordinate 27,982,720 downwards.
ACGAGGGTTGACTCATGGAACGGTGGTCGAAGGATATTGTTATCGAATCATAATTGGGTTCCATAACTTTCACTAGACTCAAGAGTACAATCTCATTTTTTTGGTAGAGTAAGTCGGGATTAATAGATTTATCTCAATTGGTCAAGAATTGACCCAATTGGAAACATCTATTGGAGCTTGAGTCTGGTGAGTCCGAATAGGTCCCTCTTTTGGCTCTAATAAAGGTGTGTGACTTAATTAGTCTACTACAATAAAGTCCAAGAAAGTTTGTGCAAATATGAAACTTTAATTGTGTGTTATAAATATGCCCTTTAAGGGTACATTTCATAATTATTGCAATTTAACTATTTTTCATTTTCTCAAAAAGGAAAGGAGAGGCACCTAAGGAGCAAAAGGAAGAAGATCTAAGGGAGGAAGCATTTGGCTAGGCCATTAAAAGCTCCTTCAAGGTTATCATCTCACCTTTATGTATGGGGATTTAAATAAAAAACATCCTATGATCTCAAGGTTATTTAAGATCCACCATGCATTTGGGTTTAATCTTCAAAGGAAAATTAATTTCCTATTGTGATGATTAAATTTCCACATCCAACACTAAGGTGCTCCCTTTGGTAAATTTTAGAAGTTCAAAATGGCTAGTATCTATTGAAGCCCTATTTTCACTCGATCACATCTCACCTCCACATTCCTCGCGTACTCTCTCCACCACATTTAGAAGACTTCTGTGATAGTTCTCTATGAAATATGTGGTGCTCCAATATTGTCTGTGAATACAAATGGCGAAAATAAATGATGAAAAGAAGGGCAAGAATTCGGTGCAGACGCTAGTTCGTACGAACAAAAGGAAGACAACGGATAGTCATAATCGAGGCAAAAATCGCATAGGTTGAGTGGCACTCACTCAGGGAAGAATGTAACTACATGGGTCAAATGGCATTCGCCGATTCGAACAAACATTTCTATTTTTTCATGAATGTTTAAAGTTGGGGATTTTTTATGGTGGAATGGAATCTTGTGGATGTGAATGAATGTTTGTGACCTTACACATCTATTGTAATTCTTACCCTTCATGTAACCTAATTTCTTGACATCGTGTCTATTTCATTTGTGTCATGTTATTTGATTGTGAAGTAGTGTTGAAGTTTGAGGTTTTTTACGGTGGTAGTGGATGTGAATTTATGTTTGTGACCTTACACATGTATTGGTGTTTTTACCCTACATGTGTAAGGTCACAGACATAACTATCATGTGACCTAATTTCTTGACATCGCGTCTATTTCATTTCCGTCATGTTATTTGATTGTGAAGTAGTTTGGGAAGTGCTATGTGACCTCTGGTATATGTTGATTCCCATATGTGATCTGTGAATTATGTTATTTTTGCATATATGAGTTGACATAAAATACTTTGATGCATATTTGAAAATTCATGCTATCGTAGGAAAAATGATTTCCTGGCAAGATTATAAGATCCATGCCAAAGGGTATTATCACCAACGTGAAGACACATCAGAACGAAGCTCAGCAAAGAATAATCAGGGGGACATGCTTTGGGCATTTTATGGACTGCAATGACATAGCCCTCCAGTCACAGTTGATCTACTACTTTTTGCTAAGACATGCACATACCCCAAACAAGGATGAACTATAGTTTTACGTATCAGGTAGATACATTAGATTCTCTATGGTGGAATTGTGTTTAGTGACTGGTCTCCGATGCATGGGAGACAACAACGTTGAGAAACTTGAAGACAGCCCTTCAATTTTGAAGGAGAAATATTTCAGCCAACTGAACTCTGTGACTCATGAAGATGTCAGAGACACATTCCTATTGTCTTGCAAACTCCTAGAACATAATGTTTTTGAAGTCCCGTTGGATGAGGATATTGCCAAACTTGGAGCTCTATACTTCATTACATCGTACTTGTTCCCCAGAGCTTATAAAAAGGTGGTTGATCATTACTTGTTTGTGTTGGTTGAAAATTTTGCATTGATGGACAATTTTCCTTGGAGAAAGCTACTATTTGAATCTACTTTAAATGATTTGAAAGAAGGGTTGAGTAAGCGAACAAGACATTATAGGCTAAAAGGCATGTTGATACCCTTTCAAGTTTCGATTTATGAGACTATTCCTAGTCTAGTTGGAACAATTGTGAAACGGACGTCTAACAAACTTCCTCGGATCATGAATTGGTTGGCAGATGAGCCTCCGTCTACCACTAAGCTTGAGGAAGTCGAATGCTTCTCCAACCTCGATGTAATCACTTCAACTTAGGATCATGAATTGGTTTTCAGATGAGCCCTTCTTGACTTTGGCTCAACGGAACCAAGTTAGTACATCTCCTACGATTGTGACCGTGTCCCCTACAATGACCACGTTTCACGGTCTGTTTTCTTTCAGTAGCTGACCTTATCCTTTTTTCAATCAGTCTACCAAAACTTCTTTTCTAAAAAGGAGCTAATACAATGTTGTGTTGCAAGTCTACAGGGATGGTCCATTCAGATGGATCTCCAACTGGTATCACGAACTCTTTGTATGAATTCATGTATGCATCTTTTGTATAGTAATAAGAACAATACTCGTAAGGATCCCTTTTCGTATATACAATCATAGCCAGTGCATACAGATATGAAAATAGATCAACTTGAAACATCCTGCATGTGCATGTACGTTGGTCTATGTCTACTATGAAAGACGAATGTTCATGTTTGACTACAAACAGTGTCTGGCTCACAGGTAATACTTGCAAGGTACAGTAAAACCATACATATATGAATGTCCAATAAAGTAAATCGCAGGTCACAGGAAATCAATTTGAGTCATAGAACACTATCTTTAGATCACAGTTATATAATTCAGTAATCAAAACATAAATGTTTCCTTTAGTTTCTTCAAATCTATGCTCATTTTCCTCACAAGTTTCTCGTAGTTGGCTGTCAACATTGTGAATGTGCCTTGTGCATCATCGTTATGTTTACATAACCACGTCTGTATAGTCTGTCTCAAAGATTCTAACAACGACACAATGGGGTAATTTTTGTTGCTTTCATGACCGCGTTGACAGATTCTACTATGTTTGAGGTCATTGTAGAATACTGATTTGCTGGCATGTGCAATCGTGACCATTTTTCAAGTCCAACAGCTTCCTAAAAACATCAACCATGTTCATGAGAATCATATAAACTAAATTTGGGATTATTTTAAAACGAGATGGAATTTATAGATGAAAGTAGCAATATACCATGTAACTCCTAATATTTCCATTTACCATGTCAACCTGGTGCATGTGATACTCGAACTTTGATAATGTATACGATCGAACAGTCGAATTGAAAGCTCGCCCAGTTCTTACTCCCCTGTCTTCATGTGAAGGGTTCGTGATATATAATGACACCTTACAACAGGACCTTGGTTGTGTTTTTGTACACAATGGAAGGTTGTAGTTTATGCTTCTAGATAGTAAAAGAAACATAAGCTGAACTACGCAGCATATAACTTAGACTAGCTACAGTTGTTCTAGCATTGAAAATTTGGAGGCACTACCTGTATAACGAAAGATTTCAAATATTTGCGATCATAAATTTTTAAAGTATATTTGATATCAGAAAAAATGAACTTGAGGCGAAGAGGATGGCTAGAGTTGATAAAAGATATGACTATAAAATTTATTATCATCTTTAGAAGGCCAATATAGTTGTTAATGCTCTCAGTAGGAAGATATCTAGTTCTATAGCTCAAATTAATGCAATATTTTCTTCCTTGTTTAGCAAATTCAGAGTTTGGCTCTCAGTTGTCAATAACCAACTTAGGAGTATTGTTTGTTATTTTTAAGGAAAGACCTACCTTGATTGACACAATTAGAGAAAGCTCAAACTCAAGATCCGACATTGAGTAAATTGAAAAAAAAAAGTTAGTTATGACATATATAGATTATACCATTTGAGATGACGAATGCTTAGTTATATGATGCATACTACATATTCATGATGATCCAAAGTTAAAAGAAAAAGATTCTAAAAGAGGCACATAGTTCATCTTATACTATGCATCTAGGTAAATACTATAATATATCGTGTACTTGAAGAACGATATGAAATGAAGAGAAAAACAGATGAGTTTATATCCATGTGTCTTATTTGCTAGCATGTGAAACAAGATCGTCAGAAAGTAGCTAAACTTTTATAGACAATGCCTTATTCCCAAATGAAATTGTGGAAAACATTTATATGGATTTCTTATTTGGACTTCCTCGTATTCTAAGTGGTATGGTGTTATTTGGATCATTGTCTACAAATAGCATAGTTTGAGTTCTGATTCACCTCCATTGGTTCACACCTCTTCTTTTCAAACTTATAAACGTACATCATTCGCTCAAAATATCCAACATCTTCATTGCATTGCTCAACATAAATCTATTAAATAAATCTAGATCAACGTAGTCTATCTTATCTTACCATGTTTGTAGACCTAATTTCGCATCTTTGTGAGTAACATTCCACCATGGTGCAGTCTTATTGTCAAATATCAGGAACCCTCCCTTGGATTTAAAAAAAAATTAAATGAAAAAGGATTTACATGCACAAATAGGAAAATAACATGGATATACAAAATAGTATCCACACAACAATTTGTAAGATGATACATATTCACCATAGCCAAACCCTAGGAAAATGCTGAACACATAATCTTCCCAAAATAAAACAAATACAACTTGTATGCACAAACAATTGCTTGAAATGTTCAATGCTCATGCTTCACTAGTAAGTATTCAAATTTTCATGCAACTTTGATCAACGGCTAAAACAAATTCAATGGAAGCTAAAAACACACCATATTCAGGACTGGGGAGAGGCCCTCTACGATGATAAGCAATCTATGTGTCATTTTCTTCAGAATCGTCGATCTATTGTGGATCCTTTGCGGATGAAAATGGTGGGTCAATTCTCTCCATGTTCAATTTGTCAATAAAGAAAAGGGAAACTGACGTTTTGATTTTTAATGGTGAAAATAGAGATAAGACCAATTTGCCCTTCACTTAAATAGTCAAAATGAGAAAAAAAAAATTGTGTCAACTAATGGATTCCTTCCACGTGCTTTGGATAATTTATGCTAAGTTTTGAAAGGTTAGGGACCGCAGCTGCTATTCTCCTTACATTTGATGTTGAACTTCAAATGTTATTCTTGAGATCTGATTAACTTCTTTTGGGCCTAACTTAGTGAACTCGAGACATATTTGAACGTTCAAAAATATAAACAATGTTTAAATTAGTGGTGGCAATGGGCCGAGTCGGGCCGGGCCGGGCCGAATAGAGCTGAGTCAGCTCGGCCCATCTACCTATGAGCTCGGCACTTTGACGAGCCAAGCTCAAGCTTGTTCGAGGGCCGTGCCCACGAGTCGTTCATGAGCTCAACAAGCCAAGCCTTGCTCGGCTCGCTGCTCGAACCCACGACTTGGCTTGGGCCCGAGCTCCTTGCGAAACGAGCTCGAGCCGTCCATAGGCCAAACTTTGACAAATCAAGCCGACGAGTTACTCCCCCCACCTAATTTAAATGTTCTAACATAATATAAAAATATGTTAATCAGTATACATAATTAAATATTTAGATGTTCTAAAATAATTTGTGCTTTAACAAAATCCCTTCTAAAATTATAACGATAATCATGCAACGCGCGATCCCCACTAGTTTAATAAATCACGGCCCAACTAGGGTTTTGAATTATCAAACTCCGATTGACAAATTATTGGAAAACTTTCCTCAAACTAGACTTCTAAACTTTTTGTCTCCTATTTTGTTGTGTAGTTTTTGTTAATCTTCATAATCACAATTGAATTAGACCTATGAGCTCTCAATTGTATGTTTATATTCATATTCACCAACACAAAATGGTCATAAATTTTTAATCCAATAACATGTAAAGTGATTGTTTCTATTCATGTGAATTCTCTTTAAAAGGAGTATCATGATTATGACCTTTATTTGCCTTTGACAATACCTTATCGAATCTCTACAACTAGTTCAAAAGAATCGATTTTGCCAAAATTATGGACTCATTACAAGTTTAATATTTGACGCTAGGGGAATTTCACAATTTTTGCAACCTCAACCAAGCTTCATGTCTATTCAAGAATAGAACATTAGCTAGCACTCAATCACAATTGAAAGAGATTATCTCTATCCAAAAACCAACTTTTTTTAGGGGTTTTAAAAGAAAATGATGTTCTTCAAGATTTTCCATGTTTGGTACATTTTCATGCATTACATTGCTTCATTCTCTTCATATAAGAGAAGATTAAGGAAGTTATGAGAGGTTATAAGGGTGGTGGGTTTGATTTCGCTCCAACCCATTTCAATAGTATCCAGGTTAGGTCTACCTACATGTGACCCATGACCCATTTAATTTCTACCAAATATATGATCTTTTCTCATGCAAACCTAAAATATTGGGCTCGTTTAAGTAACGAGCTAAGTTGAGCCAACCTAATAAGCCAGCTCAGTTTGACTTGTTATTACCCTTGCATGGAGGAGTAAAAAACATTGTGATAGCCACAAGTAGTTAAAGTAGATTGGAAGGAATGGTTTGAATTCTATTCAAACCCATAACTTCCCTAAACTCACACCAACTTCCAAGATTTTCTATAACTTTCGTAACTTTGTCTTGCAATTGAAAGAAAGAGAGAAAAGATGGTAAGAATAAAGTGAAATTCATATGAAAAATAACTCAAAAATAGAAAAATGCCTAGAACCACATCTATACTCACAAAATTAGGCATTTAGATTGTGGATAAAATCCCCTTTTATTATTATTGGGATTGGGCCCATTGGAGAACAAAAAAATGCAGATTTTGAAGGTTTGAAATGCAAAGTGATTAAACCATACAAAGATCGTGTAATTCATCATTTCAAGTAAGTATCTTGACTCAAAATTTATGATAAAGAATGACGCAAATACCTACAGAATTCGTAAACATTCACATAAAAAACATTTAGGACTTTCAGTTATTGTACACATAAACAACGGTTTTCATTCTAACGTTTCATTTTCAGACTTTTCACTTCCTGAATAACTTTTCATATTAAGCACGAAATTAAGAAGGAAAAATGATGGTGGATATGGCCATAGTGTTAGAGTATCGTATCAAGATTCAAGTACAGAAGTTAGTAGCAATCCAAGAAATCAAATTATTAATTGATAAGGTTTTTATTTGTTCAAACTATTAGTGATAAGGTTGTTTAACAAACTTTGTTGTAGAACATTATCAAAAGATTTTTCTTTCTATTTATTTTGTTATTATGTAATCTACATAAATACACTCAATATATAGAGTTTGGTGTGTAGTGCCAGACTATTCAATCCACCTTGGATATCTCTCTATTGCATTTTCTTTACATGGTATCAGGGTCATAACACGGCTAACGCCTTTTTTTTTCTTCTAAATCACAGCTTCCGTACACTACCTGCTTAGCTTTACCCAACTCTTCATCCATCTCTAATGAAGACATTTTCTCACCTTCCCAGTCACTTCAAATCCACTCTCAACCAACCTCTCACAAACTAGAAGGCCTCAACTACTTACCATGGAAGCTCCAGTTCACAGTCTTCTTCAAAAGCCACGGATTACTTGGCTTTATCCATGGAAGAGACCCTGCTCTTGCCTAGACTCTCTCGAAAGACACGTCAAACCCAGCTTATAATGTGTGGTCTAGAAAAGACACATGTGTCATGAGCTACCTACTCACATCAATCTCAAAGAATTTAATTGCCACCCTTTATGGTTTACAGACCTCCAAACAGGTATGTGACTCCCTTCAAGCCAAATTTTCATCCACCCCTCGTTCTAGAATTGCCCTTATAAAGTCCTGCTTCAAACTATCACTCAAAACAACAAGTCCTACTTAGATTACATTGAAGAGGCTAAGCATCAGTCTGACCAACTTGCAGCAATAGGAAAACCTGTCGATTACCAAGATGTGCTCAGCCATCTCATCAGTTGCATAAAGACCAACTTCACACCCTTTATCATTTCTTACTACTTTACATCTAGAGAAAAGAGTTCACCCTTGATGATTTCCAGGCAGAACTCTTAAGTTATGAATCATTGTTGGAAAATCAACAACCACTTTGCCTTTGCAGCTACCAAAGGAAGAGCCTCAGCCTACAACAAGAAATCCAAACATCATAGCCTTCTTCCTAGACCTCATCCAACAACTCCTTAGTCACATGAAATTGTTAATCCATACCTACAAGCTGGTGTACAACAGGGTCAGCACAATGGTGGATGACCAATTTGCCAAATATGTGAGAAAACATGTCACACTACGTTAGGCTGTTATTAGAGGTTTAACTGAAAGATTATTGATTCAAAGAGTTGAACTTACCGAATTTTCTCAATGTTTACCGGTTTGTACACTACTTACCGGATTTGGCACTAACTTATCAATTTTGTGTTGCTTATTGTATTTGCAAGTTTCTTACTGGTTTTGACCACACTTACTGAATGGTGTATATGATTACCGGTTTTGACAGAGAAACTCTCTGTTTTTGAAGAAAGAAAAATAGAAAAAGAACCACACTTATGCTTCATTTTTTGCTGAATATATAACCTTACAAAACACATGATTTTCAACAACTTTCTACCTACTCCAATCTGTGAAGTTGTCAACCAAAAATATAAGACCATACTTTGATAACTTACAAAGTAAAACTACCAACCATTTGTACTTAAATCACATGACTTAAGATACAAAATTCAACAATCATTTGACAAAAATGTGATAGCCAAAATGTCATGCTACACTCAACATTCCTTCTTGACATTTTTACTGGAAACCCCAAGATAATCTAAGGTATTTCAAACCTCCCTTTGCCCAATGACTTTTTTAATATATCAGCAAGTTGTTCATGTGATCTGCAATGCAACAGTTCAATCTCCTTCCTTTCTTACGCCACTCTGATTGCACGATACTTAATCTTAATGTGTTTGATTCTTCCATGAAACACATGGTTCCTAACCATTGATGCTGTAGACTAATTGTCATATTAAATGATAGTAGCTTCATCTTGTTTATGCTTTAAATCTTCCAGCACTTTCCTTAGCAAAACAGCTTGATTGGTGGCCTTGGGTGCAACAATGTATTCAGCTTCAGCTGTTGATTGAGCCACTGTCTTTTGCTTCATTGAATTCCAGCAAATGATACTTGATCCCAGTAGAATATATATCTAGGTGTGTTCTTCATATCCTTAGGACACCCTGCCCAGTCACTGTTTGTGAAGCCAATTAGCTTCCATTTTCAGACCTTTTGAACCAGATTCCTAAGTCCTTTGTTCCCTTGATGTATCTTAAGAACTCTCTTGGCTGCTTGAAAATGTAATTCACTTGTCTCTTCTCTGAACCTTGACAGAATATTTGCAGCATATGTAACATCAGGTTTGGTTATAGTGAGATAGAGTAGACAACCAACAATACGTCTATGTACTTTTGCATCTATCTTCTTGGCATCATCACCCTTCAGCAATTTTGCATTCTGAATCAATAGGGTGGCCACATGCTTGCAATTTTCCATGCTGAACTTCTTCAGTATCTCCTTAACATATTTCTTTTAGCATATGAAAATTCCCAGATCATAATAGCTAATTTCCATGCCAAGAAAGTATTGCATTTTTCCCAAGTCTGTCATTTCAAATACTTTCTTCAAATCATTCATCACACTTTCAATCAATGCAAAGTTGCTGCCCGTGATTAATAGATCATCCACATATAAGAAAATGATAACCAGATCTTTTTTCTCCTCCTTCACATACAAAGTTTGCTCATTCAAGCTTTTAATAAAACCAAGGTAGATTAAATGATCATCTATTCTGCTGTACCAAGCCCTTGGAGCCTATCTTAATCCGTACAAAGCTTTCTTTAGAAGATAGACTTTATCCTCCATTCCTTCAACCATGAAACCTCCAGGTTGCTCTATGAAGATTTCTTCAACTAAGTAGCCATTTAGGAATGCTAATTTCACATCTGAGTGAAAGATCTTCCAACCTTTTTGAGCTAACATAACCATCAACAATCTTATTGTTTCATACCTTGCAACTGGTGCAAAGGTATTTGTGAAATACATGATAAAGGCAATTTTTATACGTTTATGTTGGTTCATAAACATGAATAATCATCGATAAACATTCGGAATAGAGCTTAATTTGTGTGAATTGTGTTTGTAGGGCAACAATGAAGATTATGGTGGAAATTAGAAGAAAAGTAGAGAAAATGGGCCAAAACGAAGGAAAACAAAAGTTCGGGGACCAAAATGCAAATAACCAAAAGGTGACCCGAGGCCAACTCAAGAGCGTACATGAGCTTAATCATACATTGAGAAATGCATGGGATGATTGGAGGAAAAGAATGAACAAAAAAGGTCAAGACAAGAGAAGAATGAAGTTCGAGGACCAAAATGAAGATATGTGATAGTTGTTTACTCCTTGCGGGTGCAAGGTATAATCCTCCATGCGGCCGCAAGCAAGGATGCAGGGAAAAATTTTGGAAAAAAAGTTACTCCTTGCGGGTGCAAGGAATTTGTCCTTGCGGCCGCAAGGAAGAAATTCGGCGCGAATTTTCTAGTTTCCTTATCCGACTCCAACACGTATGGTAATGATTCTAGGGCAACTATAAAAGTTAAAATATGTCCAGAAACTAAGGATGCCTTCCTAGAGAGAAAAACACCATTGAAGAGCAAGGAGAAGGGCAAGAACAAGGTTTTCACTTCAAAATTCGAGATTCAAGCCTAAATTCTAGTTTTCTTTTGGTGATGTCTTCTCTTGATACTTTTCTTTATTATTTTAATTTATCCATGCTAGACTAGATTTTTAATTGTACTAGGTGAACGATGAACCTCGTATTGTGAACTTTTAATTTCTATTTTGCAATTTAATATTTAAACACGTTTGATGGATGTTGAATGATTTATATACTCTTTCTTGCCTCTACAATTATATGCGCAATAGTTGTATGAGTTTGGATGATTTATTTTATGCATTCGAAATAAGGGAAATAGATTCTACAAGGTATAAATCATCATAAGGTTCGATAGGGGATATAAATATACCGCTATGCTTTATGTGAATCTCTAAGTGTTTACAAAACGTCATGCACTCTTTTATATTGCATTTGTCATAGAAATATAGTCAAATGGTATATTAGAATAGGTTCAATTCTACTCGAAAGAGATTATTGAATAAGTTAGAAATATTGATTCTTCAACCAATTCATCGTGTTGTCAAATTGTGAAATATGAGTTAAAAGTGAACTTGCTTGGTGATTCGGGATCCTAGTATACTTTTTCATACATTAATTTCTTCAACTTTTGCATTTAACCATCAATCTTGCATTTAGTCGTAATTTTAGTTTAATTTACATGTTAGTCATAGTTTAAACATAAAATCTAGAACAATCATCTTGAATTTAATAGATTCGGTTAAGGTCGAGGTAATAATAATCACGTTAAATCAATCCTCGTTGGAACGATACTCGAAATTCTAGGATTTCCACTTTATTACTTGTCAACGAACCATGCACTTGCGGTGATTTAAATTCGAAACATATTTTCGTGAACAAGTTTTTGGCGCCGTTGCCGGGGATTGAGTATTAATTTGATTTTTGTTATTTAGACACTAATTCAAAATTTTCTTTCCTTATTTTATTTTACTTTATTTTATTTTTGGCTAACCTCGTTCTAATAATCTATCTCGTGGTCGCACTCTCTTCTGATACTTTTTTAGATAATTGCATGATTCTAACTTGGTAAGGTAATGAAACTTTTGCAATGGATGATCTCTGCACAAAGATGAAGATATGTTTGGAGGATACCCAAGCTGTTATAATTGCTACGAGATGCATTGTACTGGACAATGTTTGCGATGACACCCTTGTTTCAACACGCCAAAACTTATGATATTTAGAGAATATTTAAAGTGTCGGAAGCGAGCAATTGACGAAAACCATAAAGGGTACATGCTGTTCGTTGGGGATTTTATACCTGACAATTGGGATGAGGACTTCAAACTGGTAGGAGATGGTCCTCCTCTATTTCATGAAAAAGTAATTGCAAAGTATTTTGAAAAATTGGTCAAGTTGGATGAAGGCGATATGCTTTTGGGAGATTGCACGTATTGGGAAGAATTCCGTTATTGGGGGTACAATCCACTTGAAAGGGTCGTAAGGACCGACTTTTCATTGCCTATGGATTTAGATTGCGGACCAATCATTCCACCTGATAGGAGTTCATCAATTGAAGAAGAGCAAAAAACGAGTGAAAATTTAATCACAGTGGAGCTCAGCGAGGATGAGGCGATCAATAAGGAGGAAATCAACTCATATTTTTTCGACTTTATTGATTGTCCAAAAGTTGAATTTGTGATTAAGCTCGACGAGGAAATACAGATCTACATAGTTGAAGTTGAGTCAAATGGAATAGATAAGTCCTATTATGTTGAAAATGGCAAGGAAGATGTGTGGAGATCAAATGAAAAGTGGACCAAAGCCAAAAGAAGAAAGATTGACAAAACATCAAAAGCTTTCTTTAGGTGCCCGTGATTAGCCGTCATACAGTCGAGCTATAGACTATAAACAAGCGCTGGTTGGGAGGCAACCCAACAATTCTTCCCTTTTATTTATTTCACTTTATGCATTAGATTAGGAATTTCTTTTTCAATTTTTTTATAATTTTTAATAAGATTACTTTTTCATCGTCTCTACAGGTAATAAAAGAGCCTATGCATAATCCATACTTCTTTTTCTTCCACCATCTTCACCTTCGCATCTCCATCAATTAGGGGAGTATTCCTCACCTTTTGTTCTCTATCTTCTATGAATTTGTCCTTAATTTTATGCACTGCTAAGTTTGCATTCTATTATTCTTTAAACATTGAGGACAATGTTCTATATACGTTTGTGTGATTGTATGAAAAAAAAAATTCCATTTGTTATTTGTTCTAAGTTTTACTGTTGCATTGTTAATAGTAGTTTAAAATTCTATGAGCGTGCATGGGCTTAACAACTCTGTTGACTATGATGTTAGATATTGGACTATGTACGGGCCATAAATGATGAAAATCACGCATTATTAGCTTGATCGATACATGTTAATCTGAAACTTGATTTATTTTGCGCACGACACTCATGCTTGCATGTTGGGCCACTGATTTGACTCATTGCTTAGAGATAGTTGAACATAGAAATTATACCCAAAAACCCTCTTTTGTGCCAAACCATGACCAACTTTTTAGAAGAGTTTAGATGTGATTGAACTGTTGCAAGGGAACATTGAGACGAGTAGGAGCTCCGTGCATGATGTTATGTGTGGATTGTCTTAAACCATTGAGATGAAAACAAAGTGAAAGTTTCAAGTTAGGTTGTAGTTTTTGAAATTGGGTGTCTAAAAAAATAAGGGGTATTTCACTAATCATTGAGTAAACAACGATATTTGTTCGAGCCTATATAACTCGAGTGATTAAGCCTATAAGGGTTTAAAACCTGGTGCCCTATGGTCATCTGACTTGGGAGTCATCGACCTAAAGCTTGCTACAGGGGTTATATAGAAAGCAAAGGAAATATGTTATGTAAAAGAAAAGAAAAAAATGGTATCTATCTATCTATTGATGAATTATATATAGACTCTTGTATATGAAATGCATTGATTAACCCCAGACACTCAGTTGACAAAACTATACCCCTAACGCGAGGCAACTAACTCAGTTTAATCTACAAGGTTGAAGAAATCAAAAAAAATAGGAGAGCCCTTACTTATTGAAGTGTGAACTTGTAATGGTAAGATCTATCTAAGCTAAGAGAGAGAAAGGAATAGATGTGAATAGACTCAACCTTAGAACACACCTCGGGATACTTAAGTGAAAATTATAAGTTTGTGTGTATCTCTCGAGCGAAAAGGAAGAAAAAAAAATTGGACTACATTGGGTCGGGTATGAGTCAAACATGATCCTAACATGTTGGTGTGAATTCACACACACACACACTTCGAGTTTTGCATATAACATGTGGAGATTGATTTGATTATTCGTGGCTGAAATTGTTCATGTGCCCTTACTAAGTTCCAATCCTGAGATACAACAAAGTTGTTGAACCATGTGCTATTTGGAAGTAAGTTATGAATTTGTTTGAGGACAAACAATGAAGCAAGTTTAGGGGAGTTGATAAAGTCAATTTTTATACGTTTATGTTGGTTCATAAACATGAATAATCATCAATAAATATTCGGAATAGAGCTTAATTTGTGTGAATTGTGTTTGTAGGGCAACAATGAAGATTATGGTGGAAATTAGAAGAAAAGTAGAGAAAATGGGTCAAAATCAAGGAAAACAAAAGTTCGGGGACCAAAATGCAAATAACCAAAAGGTGACCCGAGGCCAACTCAAGAGCGTACATGAGCTTAATCATACATTGAGGAATGCATGGGATGATTGGAGGAAAAGAATGAACAAAAAAGGTCAAGACAAGAGAAGAATGAAGTTCGAGGACCAAAATGAAGATATGTGATAGTTGTTTACTCCTTGCGGGTGCAAGGTATAATCCTCCATGCGGCCGCAAGCAAGGATGCAGGGAAAAATTTTGGAAAAAAAAGTTACTCCTTGCGGGTGCAAGGAATTTGTCCTTGCGGCCGCAAGGAAGAAATTCGGCGCGAATTTTCTGGTTTCCTTATCCGACTCCAACACGTATGGTAATGATTCTAGGGCAACTATAAAAGCTAAAATACGTCCAGAAACTAGGGTTGTGCATTCCTAAAGAGAAAAAACACCATTGAAGAGCAAGGAGAAGGGCAAGAACAAGGTTTTCACTTCAAGATTCGAGATTCAAGCCTAAATTCTAGTTTTCTTTTGGTGATGTCTTCTCTTGATACTTTTCTTTGTTATTTTAATTTATCCATGCTATGCTAGGTTTTTAATTGTACTAGGTGAACGATGAACCTTGTATTGTGAACTTTTAATTTCTATTTTGCAATTTGATATTTAAACACGTTTGATGGATGTTGAATGATTTATATACTCTTTCTTGCCTCTACAATTATATGCGCAATAGTTGTATGAGTTTGGATGATTTATTTTATGCATTCGAAATAAGGGAAATAGATTCTACAAGGTATAAATCATCATAAGGTTCGATAGGGGATAGAAATATACCGCTATGCTTTATGTGAATCTCTAAGTGTTTACAAAACGTCACGCATTCTTGTATATTGCATTTGTCATAGAAATATAGTCAAATGGTATGCTAGAATAGGTTCAATTCTACTCGAAAGAGATTATTGAATAAGTTAGAAACATTGATTTTTCAACCAATTCATCGTGTTGTCAAATTGTGAAATATGAGTTAAAAGTGAACTTGCTTGGTGATTCGGGATCCTAGTACGCTTTTTCATACATTAATTTCTTCAACTTTTGCATTTAACCATCAATCTTGCATTTAGTCGTAATTTTAGTTTAATTTACATGTTAGTCATAGTTTAATCATAAAATCTAGAACAATAATCTTGAATTTAATAGATTCGGTTAAGGTCGAGATAATAATCATCACGTTAAATCAATCCTCGTGGGAACGATACTCGAAATTCTAGGATTTCCACTTTATTACTTGTCAACGAACCATGCACTTGCGGTGATTTAAATTCGAAACATATTTTCATGAACAATACACTCCATATTTCTGAGCATAACCCTTGACAACTAGTCTTGCTTTCAACTTGTTGACATATCCATCAGGGTTTAACTTCATTTTATACGCCCATTTAACCCCGATCACTTGCTTATTCAGTGGTCTGTCAATCAATTCCCAAGTGCCATTCTTTTCTGTCATTTTGATCTCTTTCTCCATTGCAGCCATCCAATCAGATGACTTAGCTGCTTCAACAAAATCTACAAGCTCTACAATTGCAACATTACATCTTGTATAAATGTCTGTTAAAAGCCTTATCTTCATTTATTCCTCATTCTCTGTTTTGAGGAATTAGTTCACTTGGTTTCATTTTTCCAACAAAACTTGCTTGCCAACTCCATACTGCTCTTCATCCACCTTAAGGTCTCTACTAGAGATTATCCTTTTTGTCAGAGGATTGAACACCTTATATCCTTTGGCATTGCTGCAATAACCAACCAATATTCCAACTTTAGCATTATCACTCAGTTTATCCCCTTTTGCATCAGGAATGTGAGTATAACAAACACTCCCGAACACCTTCAAGTGTGAGATATCTGGTTTGACATCATGCCAAGTCTCATATGGAGTCTTCTTCTCCAATACTTTTGTTAGCAAACAGTTAAGAAGATAAACATCAGTGTTAACTACCTCAACCTAGATCTCCTTAGGTATTTTTCTTTCAATCAACAAGCACCTAGCCATTTCCATTACAATCCTACTTTTCTTCTCACTGGCTCCATTATGTTGAGGAAAATAGGGAATGGTTAACTGATGCTTAACACCTTCAGCTTTGCAGAAATTGTTAAATTGTCCACAGCTGTACTCAGTTCCATTATCATTTCTGATAGTCTTTATCTTGCAGCCACTTTTATTCTCCACCATTCTCTTGAATGTTTGAAACACATCTACAACTTCTGATTTTTCCTTTAAGAAATAGACCCAACACATTCTGGTTAAGTCATCAATGAAGAGAATGAAATATTTGTTGCCATTCAGTGTGGTTATTTTCATTAGACCACATATATGTGAGTGTACTAACTCAATTTTATTAACAGCCCTTCTTGACTGATTCTTAAGGAATGACAATCTTGTTTGCTTCCCAAGTTGATATACATCATAGACACAAGTATCATCTTTGATTTTAGGGAGGCTTTCAACAAGATTAAAATCATACAATTGCCTAAGTGAAGTATCGCTAGCATGGGCAAATCGTATATGCCACAAAGAAGACTCACTTTCTTCCGCTAAACATGCATGTGTAGTGACATTTTTCCAATCTATAGGAAAGCTTCTATCCCTCATTTGAACCGTCATTAACTCCTTTCCAGTTTTATCTAATATAGTGCATGCCTTTTCTTTAAACATCAAAGCGTGATTTTTCTCTAATAGTTGTCCTATACTAATTAGATTCTGATATATCCTAGGCACATATAAAATACTAGGAATATGTTTAATACCTGTTAAAGTCTAAACAGCAATCACTTCTATGCCTTTTACTTCCACAAATTCTCAATTTCCAACTTTAACTCTGGATTTGTAGGCTTTATTCAGTTCTATGAAAATGTTGTAGTCTGCAGTCATATGGTGAGTGCAACCACTATCCAATAGCTAGGTTTCAAGCTTGTTGCAAGCCTTGATAGCAGAGAACAAATGTTCTTCAAGTAGTTCATCCTGATTTTCTGCCATTTTTGCCTCCTGTTGTGGTTGTTTCTCTCTTTTATTTTTGCACACTTTCTCAACATGCCCAAATTGATTACAGCTTCTATACTAAACTCCATGCCTATACCAACATCATTTAGGTGAATGACCCTTTCTTTTACAATGAGGATAAGGTGCAAACTTATCCTCTTTGTTTCCAATTCTGTTGCCTTCAGGTTCTTTCTTTTCAGTCTGAGGTTTCTTCATGCCAAAGCTCGTTTGAGCTTTGTATTTTTGTTTAGCAAACATGGCTCCTTCTGTTTGTTCCTCCTACCTCATCAGCATTCTCTATTTAGTTGCTTGTAGCGCATTCACCAATTCAGCTAAGGTTATAGATGATAGGCCTCTAGAATCTTCCAATGAAGATATCTTGGCTTCAAACTTTTCAGGTATGCTAATTAAAACTTTCTCCACTACTTTCTTATTTGGTAAATCATCTCCTAAAAGCCTGATTTGATTTACAATCTTCATCATCCTATCTGAAAAATCCTTCACAGCCTCAGTGTCTTTCAGCTTCAAGGTCTCGAACTCTCTTCTAAGGTTGAGTACTTGCATCTGCCTTATTCTTTCATTACCTTGATACTCATCTTTCAGAATATCACTGGCTTCCTTTGCAGTCTCAAAAGTTATGATTCTTGTGGAGATAACATCTAAAATGGCTGACTGAATGTAAGAGAGTGCCTTGAACGTTTTTGCTACATATTTACTATGCTGCTTAATATGAGCCATTGTTGGATTCACTCTCAAAGGAGGAGGCTCAACTCCAGTATCAGTTATCTCCCACAAATCATAAGCTTTGAGATAAGCCTTCATCTTTGCAGCCCAGAAGTTGTAGTTTTCTCTTATGAAGGTACATGACAATGGTGCTGAGAAGCCAGTTGAAGCCATCTTCTTTTCTGTTAACTGAATGTAACTTTGCTGTTGGTTTTTTTTGTTTATTTGTTGCTCTTGTTCTTATTCTTCCTTTTTATGGTCCATTTTCTAAGATCAAAGTTATTCTGATACCATGAGAAATTATTGATTCAAAGAGTTGAACTTATCGAATTTTCTCTACGCTTACTGATTTGTACACTACTTATCGTATTTGACACTAACTTACCGATTTTGTATTGATTACCATATTTACAAGTTGCTTACCAGTTTTGACCACACTTACCGGATGGTGTATATACTTTCGATTTTGACGGAGAAACTCTCTATTTTTGAAGAAAGAAAAATAGAGAAAGAACCACACTTATGCTTCATTTCTTGGTAAATATATAACCTTACAAAACACATGATTTTCAACAACTTTTTACCTACTCCTATCTATCAAGTTGTCAACCAAAAATATAAGACCATACTTATATAACTTACAAAGTAAAACTACCAATTATTTGTGCTTAAATCACATGACTTAAGATACAAAATTCAACAATCAGTTGACAAAAACATGACAGCCAAAATGTCATGCTACACTCAACATTAACTTTGCCTTTCAGGTCACCTACCTCTGACTGACCTTGCTGCCATGGCAGCAGAGGAAAACTCATCCTATGACCAACAGGTCTGGTATGTAGATAGTGGTGCCAATGCTTACATCACCGTCAATTCAACCAACCTTGCAACTCAGGAGCTCTATAAAGGACAAGATACTGGCACTGTAGGTTACGACATACTGGCTCCGACTCCCTTCATGTTACTAATCACTCTTTTAAACTTAATCAAATCCTACATTGTCTAGATGCTTCAACTAATCTCCTCTCTATTAGTACATTTTGTTTGGACAATACGCTATTTTGTGCTAACTGGGGATGACTTTTGTGTGAAGGACAGATAGGGTGATGAATTAAGAGTGACACGTTTGTTGTTACTAAGTTGTATTTTTCGTTCTTGACTTGTCACACATTTTTTATCATTGTCTAGCTTATGTTATGATGGTTAGTTAGGCTAGTTTGGTTTGATCACAATTTGTTGTAATAGACAACCAAAGTGTAGTGGTAGTAGGTATAATAGTTGGTAGAAAATCATTTTGAATTGTACCAAATGTATGGCTATATGTATCAGCCGTGTTTCACCATTTTGTTAGGATGAAATATACAACTTTCCCTCATTTTTGTCTTCAATAATCTATCGGTGGTATCAGAACCTTCTCAAATCTTAGAAGGGCTGAATTTTTTTTTGAAGAAACCGATAAGTAATACATATCGGTAAGTGCTAGAGAGTTAAAAAAATTGGTAATCTTCTGTTAAAATTGGTAAGTCTTTACAAAAGTCGATAAGAAGTAAGCAAAACCGATAAGGAACCTCCAAATACGGCAAGCATTGAAAATTGGTAAGTTGTGGCAAATTTGGTAAGTTGTGTAAAAATCGGTAAGTTTTGTGCAAATTTGGTAAATTTAGCTATTTGTTTTTTATTTCATTCTCCTATAAAAGACCAGAAAATAAGAGAGAAAACTAGTAAAAACCATTCACAAAAAGCTGAGTGGTTTTTCAACTCATCTACCTTCAGCATGCACAAGAGAGAATTACAACTTTGAGTATGCAAAAATGAAGGATTATTTAAAGGCCTATGACTTATGGAAAATCACTGAAACTGGATTAGAACCACCACCTTTAAGAGCCAATCCTACCATAACCCAACTGAAGTAACACAGTTAGGAGATTGCCAAGAAATTTAAGGCTCTTTCTTACATACAATTATCTGTCTCATATGCTATATTCATAAGGATAATCACTTGTGAAACAACAAAGGAAGCTTGGGATAGGTTGAATGAGGAATTCAGAGGTAATGAGAGGACAATGCAAATGGAGGTTCTAAACTTCAGAAGATAATTTGAGACTCTAAAAATTAAGGATTCTAAAACAGTCAAAGAGTTTGTTGATAGGCTAATAAAGGTGGTAAATCAGATCAGATTACTTGGAGATGATTTACCAAACAAGAGGGTAGTGGAGAAGGTGTTGATTAGCTTACCAAAAAAGTTTGAATCCAAAATATCTTCACTTGACGATTCAAGAGATTTAGCTAACATTTCCTTAGCCGAATTAGTGAATGCTCTTCAAGCCACTGAATAAAGGAGATTGTTCAGGCAAGAAGAACAGTTGAGGGTGCTCTGTTTGTAAAGGAAAAGCAGAGAACTCAAATAAATTTTGGTGGCAAGAAGCCACAAAATGAGAAGAAGGAAATGTAAGCCAAAGGTTCTGGAAATGATACTAAGTATCATCCTTGTCCGCATTGTAAAAGGAAAGGCCACACACCTAAATGGTGTTGGTTTAGACTTGGTGTTCAATGTAGGTCCTGTAAATAATTTGGACCTATGGAAAGAGTTAAAATTAGAAGGAATATAAGGAACTTCAGCAGGCAAAGGTTGCTGAAGAACATCTTTTTTCAGCCTTGAATCACACGACCTGCAGCAAGGTTCAGACATGGTTGCTTGATAGTGGCTACACTCATCACATGACATCAAATGCAAAAAAATTTGTGGAGATAAATGATAGCTACAGATCAAGAGTAAAGGTTGGAAATGAAGAGTATGTGGTAGTGAAAGGCATTAGTAAGGTCTCAGTTTAGACTCCAACAGGTAACAAGTTCCTTTCTGATGTCTTATATGTTCCAAATATTTATTAGAATTTGATAAGTGTTGGCTAATTAATTGAGAAGAGCTATACCTTAGTATTTAAGGATAATAGGTGCACAATTTTGGACCAAAACAATATGAAGTTGATGACAGTTGAAATGAAGAATAGAAGTTTTCCATTGAAGTGGAAAAATATAAACTTACAAGCCTTTCACCGGTACTGTGATTGAGTCTGAATTGTGACATAAACGATTTGGGCATGTTAATTACACTTTACTCACGCATTTGAATAAACATGAGTTAGTGGAAAATATGCCAAGAATAAGTGATGCTACCCGTGTTTGTGAAATCTGCCAAAAAAGGAAAGCAAGCCAGACTTCCTTTCTCCCAAAACCAATATAAAAGAGCTCAAACTAGACTTCAACTGATTCATTTTGATGTCTGTGGGCCTATGAAGACTTCAACCCTGAATGGCAGTAGATATTTCATTCTATTAATTGATGATCTAACTAGAATGTGTTGGGTATATTTTCTCAGAATGAAATCAGAAGTGCCTGCAATTTTTCAGAAGTGTAGGAGTTTTATTGAGAATAAAAGCAACTGTAAAATCAAGGCTATTAAGACTGATAATGGAACAGAATATACCCGTAATCAGTTCAATAAATTTTGTGAAGAAGTGGAAATTAAACATGAGTTAATAATTCCATACTCACTGAGTCTGTGAGAGAAAGAACATGACTGCAACAGAAATAGCTAGATGTTTATTGTTGGAGAAAAATGTGCCTAAAGTTTTCTAGGCTGATGCTATGAATACCTCAATTTATCTGCTAAATAGGCTACCTATTAAAGCTTTGGACAAACTAACTCCTTATAAGGCTTGGTATGGAGTTAAGCCAAATATATCTCACTTGAGAGTGTTTGGAAGTGTGTGCTATATGCACATACCTGATGCCAAAAGAGATAAGCTAAGTCAGAAAGCATATGCTGGAGTTCTTGTTGGATACTGTCATAATGCTAAGGGCTATAGGATTTATAATCCTTAAACTAGCAAAGTTGTTTACTGTGGGGATGTCAGATTTGATGAAAGTTCTACATGGAATTGGGAATCAAATGCAGTAAATAAGTCTGAGATTTTAAGACTAATTTCTCAAATAGAAGATGCAGGTAATGATGAAGAATAAATGGAAGATGAAGTTGAATCTGAAGGTAAATCAGATTCAGAAAATGAAGTGTTAAGAACAAGATCACTTCGGGATATCTATGCTACTTGTAATTCTACAATTCTAGAGCCTGCAAACTATAATGAAGCAGTACATTCTAGGAGTGGATAGAAGCCATGAAGGGTGAGCTTATGGCAATTGAAAAGAATGAGACTTGGCTACTTGTTGACATACCAAGAAATAAGAATGTCATAGGAATTAAGTAGGTGTTCAGGACAAAGCTAAATGTAAATGGCTCAATTAATAAATTCAAAGCTAGGATAGTTGTTAAAGGCTATGCTCAGTAATTTGGGATTGATTTCACTAATACATTTGCTTTTGTTGCCAAACTTGAACAATAAGGGTGTTATTTGCAATAGCTGCTCAATCAAAATGGAAAATACATCATTTGGATGTAAAATCTGCCTTTCTGAATGGTCATCTGAATGAGAAAGTTTTCATTGAGCAACTCGAGGGCTTTATCAAAGAAGGATAAGAAGATAAAATGTATTTACTGAGAAAAGCCTTGTATGGCTTGAAGCAGGTGCCTAGGAGCTGGTATAGCAAGATTGATAGTCATCTATACAGCCTTTGTTTCAACAAAAATGTTAATGAGCAAACATTGTATATCAAACCAGTGGAGGAGGATCTACTCATTATTTCACTCTATGTAGATGATCTCTAAATCACATGAAGTAATGCAGCTTTGATTGATGAGATAAAAGATGAATTGAAGAAGGATTTTAAGATGACTAATCTAGGTGAAATGAAATATTTTCTTGGAATGGAGGTTGATCAAACTGAAGATGGTATTTTTATTTGCCAGAAAAAGTATGCTAAAGAAGTGTTAAAGAAGTTCCATATGGAGAATTGTAAATCTGTTAACACTCATTTGGTCTTGGATTTAAAGCTGATGAAGGATGATGATACAAGGAAAATCGATGAGAAAATATATAGAAGTTTGCTTGGATGCCTACTGTACCTTTCAGCCACAAGACCAGATAAAATTTTTGTTGTCAATCTATTATCTAGATACAGACAAGAGCCAAGTAAAATTCGCTTCCAAGCAACAAAGGGACAGAGGACTATGGAATCAGCTTTAGGAAATCATAAAATTTGGTATTGACAGGATTCACATTCACTAATAGTAATTGGGCTGGTTCAGTGGATGATATGAAGAGTACCTCAGGTTATGCTTTATATGTTGGTTCAAGTCTTGTCTGCTGGAACTCTATCAAACAAAAAATGGTAGCTCAATCCAAAGCTGAAGCAGAGTATATAGCAACAACTGAGGCAACTAATCAAGCAATATGGCTGAGAAAATTTTTAAATGATCTGAAGCATCATCAATCTAAGGCAACTACCATTCTATGTAACAACTAATTAGTTGTAGCAATTGTGAAGAATCCAGTGTTTCATGGATAAACTAAACATATAAACATCAAGTACCATTTTATTAAAGAAGCATAAGAAAAGAAGGAGGTAAAGTTGATGCATTGCAGCTCAGAAGAACAAATAGCTTATATCTTCACCAAAGTACTGCCAAAAGAGAAGTTTGAAACACTAAGGAAATGTCTTGGTGTTTCCAAGAAAAGTGTCAAGGAGGTGTCATGAATTAAGTGTGTCACTTTTGTTGTTACTAAGTTGTATTTTTGGTTCTTAACTTGTCACACGTTTTTGATCATTGTCTAGCTTATGTTATGATGGTTAGTTAGGCTAGTTTGGTTTGATCACAAGTTGTTGTAATAGACAAACAAAGTGTAGTGGTAGTAGGTAGAATAGTTGGTAGAAAATCATTTTGAATTGTACCAAATGTATGGCTATATGTATCAGCGGTGTTTCACCATTTTGTTAGGATGAAATATACAACTTTCCCTCATCTTTGTCTTCAATAATCCATCACAGGGCCGCCTGTTGCATCACGAACTCGTTGAGAATGGGCTTTACCCACTTTCTAGCTACGACATTCATTCTAATAAACTTCATTGTCTTACCGCTGAAATAAGGAAAGGACCATGCTGGAAAAATGGCACCTCAGACTAGGACATCCCACACCATCCACATTAGAACATTTAAATCGTTTAAATTATCTCCCAATAAAACAGTCACCATTGAAGTTCAAGTTCTGCTCAACTTGTCCTCTTGGAAAAGCCAAACAATTTCCTTTTTCAGAATCTACAAGGCAAAGTATTAGATCTCTAGCCTTAGTCCATTCTGATGTATGGGTTTCTCCAGTAACTTCGGTTGCTGGCAGTAGATTGTATGTGTTATTTGTTGATGATTTTTCTAGGTTTACATGGTTGTATCCCATGAGATTTAAATCTAATGTATTTTCAACTTTTATGAAATTCAAGATTCTAGTGGAAAACATTTTCTCTTGCAAAATTCAACAATTTCAAACAGAGAATGGCGGAGAATATTTATCTAATGAGTTCAAGGAATTCTTGTCGAAACATTGATTTTTTCATAGACTAACCTGTCCTCATACTTCACAACAAAATGGAATTGCCGAAAGAAAACATTGACATATGACAGAAATGGGTTTAACATTGTTGGCATCTGCTCACCTACCAAACACTTATTCGACTGATGCCTTTTTAACATCAATATTCTTAATTAATAGGCTTCCTACAGTAGTTCTCAACAATCTGACACCATATTACATGTTATATAAGAAGCTACCAAATTACTCCGAACCACGAGTTTTTGGCTGCGCTTGTTTTCCTCTTTTAAGGCCTTATGAACCACATAAACTATGTTTCACAGCAAACAATGTATGTTTATAGGTTATGCTAGTCAACATAGAGGGTGGGTATAGATGTTTGGATTTGAAAACAGGGCATGTATAAATCTCAAGACGTGATTTTTAATGAACAAAACATGCAAGCTTTGGATAAAGATACATTCTCACACGGTTCCTTGAGTGACATGACTCCTGGTAAGTCTACTTCTATCAAACTTCCTCTGCTATCACTGTAGTTACTCTTGTCCGATCAATTTCATGCATGGGAGACCTCTACTGAATCTCAACAACCCCTTGAACAAACTGATTCAGAAAGAGCCCAACATGAGTTAGATATATCATCCAACCATCCATCTACAAATCAAGAAAATATTGTGTCCGATACTGACCATCATCTCACAGAACATCACTCTTTGTCTACTCCATAATACTTTACTCAAGATCAACCCGCTAGTGACCAATCACATTCCCAACTTGACTCCGACCCCCAGCCAATCCAAGAGTGTCAAATAATGACACGGTCCAAAACTGGCCATTCTATACCTAAAAGTTTCTCTAATTACAAAAAAAAATTATTCCAGACGTTACCCTTTGCAAGCCCTTTCCAGTGTCTATCATGAAACTGAGCCATCATGTTTTACACAATCAGTCTTTAGTCTAGATTAGAGAGCAACCATGGGTAGCGAGTTTGATTAATTGATGGGGAATGGGACTTGGTCTTTTTGTCCTAGACCAGACAATAAAAAGGTGGTGAGAAACAAAAGGATCTATAAGATTAAGCGAAAACCTAATGGTAGCATTGAGAGGTACAAAGCGATACTTGTGGCTAAAGGATTTGATTAAAGAGCTGGAATTGACTACCACGAGACTTTTTCTCCTGTAGTTAAACCATCCACCATAAGATTGGTATTGGCTTTAGCAATTATTTTCCATTGGAACATTAAACAACTTGATGTCTCTTATGCTATTTTACATGGTGTTTTAGATGAGGAAGTTTTCATGGAGCAACCTAGAGGATTTATTGATGATAATTACCTAAACTTTGTGTGTAAACTTCATAAATCACTCTACGGGCTAAAACAAGCCCCTAGAGCTTGGTTTAGGAGATTATCCCAACAACTAATTGAGTATGGCTTTGTTGAAACTTCAGCAGATCATTCACTTTTTCTTCTTAGCACTAACTGTTTTCGCGCGTTTTTGCAACCCGCCAACAATTACGAGAGAGAGGGGTCAGACGATTGTGTAAGGAACAGACCTCTTGAGACAAAGTCCCAAAAAGGGGTGCGTTTACCAGTGAAGAATTACAATTGGGAAGTAGACAAAACGCCTCCAAGGGGCGCAAGCACACGAGTACTGAAAAAGGATTAAATTTAAACTAAGGAATAAAAATTACATGATCTCTTGTAGAGAGTTTTTGATTCGGCCTTTCTTCTATGACGTTACTTCCTTTTATACTTCTTGGGGCATCTTTTGGTTATCGAAACTGCTCGGACTTGCTCCATTACCTTCGCAACCGTCCACTCCTTTAGTGAGGAACCGCTTGTTTGGGGAGTAGTTGCTTAGTAACTGTTGCCACTACCCTTGCTGTTTTCTGGATCGTGGGATCGTGTCGGGTTCACTTGCCAACCGCTTCCATAATTGTTAAATTGGATAAACCATACCCTTTAGAATTGTCTGACTCTGGGCGACTTGAGGTCCTGGGCGATAATGAGGCTGTCGTCCTGGGCGATTGTCCAGTACTACATTCGTTCAGCTTCTGGGCGTCCTACAGTCTTGGGCGATGGTATTCCTCTGCTCTTGGGCTTCCAATATTCAGGCTTTTCCACAGGCTTCCAGTTTGGGTTTTTCTTCTTGGGCCTTTTAATTGACTTCCATTGGGTCTTTACCTTGGATTTCTCAATTGGACTTCCCTTTGATTGGGCTGCATTTTAGTGTGTCAACACTAACGATTTGAAAATGTTTGTGCTAGATCTGTGAGTTCATTGACAAATTGAAGAACACTTTTCTGATTAAGTATCTGGGACAGATCAATTATTTTCTTGGAGTTGAAACACACAGAAGTTGGTGCATTACAATATTGCACCATTTCACATCCTAATATTACATATGCCGTCAACCAACTCTTCCAATTTATGCACATGCCGAGAAAACCTTGTTGGATGGCAGTTAAAAGAGTTCTAAGATATTTGAAATAAACCATTACTTTTGAACTGTTTTATACCCCTCCAGATTTGAAATTAAATGCCTTTTGTGATAGTGATTAGGCTGGAAATCAAGATAATAGGAGAAGTACTAGTGGATACAGTGTTTTCCTAGGTCAATATCTTATTTCGTGGACAGCAAAGAAGCAAAATGTAGTTTCTGTTGGGAAATTATTTAATTTGCCATGTGGGCCGACATATGTAATTAATTGTGTGTAAATGTTATCTTAAAGTTAAGCTCAAAATTAAAGTGATCTAATAAAGAATTAAATGATTGGGCTTTGTCCATCTAAATAAAGTGTGGATCGGACTATATGTCTAGATACCAGTTCCATTAGGATTTGTATTTGACGATGGGTCAAATACATATGGAAACTATATATAGGGTTATGATCCCCAACTCATATGTAATTTTCTCATTCTTTATGATATCACATCAACAGAAGAATATCAGAAAAAGCATATTGAAAAGGAAGATCCATAAACCCACAATCAAGAATCAAGAAGAAAGTTGGTGCAATTAAATTGAAGAACACACTATCAAGATTCAAGATTCTTCGTTCAAGATACAATTCAATGGATCAATGTATGTTTCACGTTAATTAAGTTTCTTGGTGATTTGACATGAAGATCTTGGTAATTACGTAAAGTTTATAAAGTTTAATTTTCATGGAAAATTTCAACAAGTGGTATCAGAGCCAAGTTCATATTGAATAATTGAGAATTGAAATTTTAAATTTCGTTCTTGTGATAATTTTGTGATTTTCAAATTTAACAATTCGGGATTTATTAATTATATTAAATTTTACAATTATTCTCTCGAAATTTCAAGATTTCAGTTTTTTTTTAAAAAAAAAAATT
This sequence comes from Fraxinus excelsior, assembly GCA_019097785.1. Lineage (NCBI taxonomy): Eukaryota > Viridiplantae > Streptophyta > Magnoliopsida > Lamiales > Oleaceae > Fraxinus > Fraxinus excelsior. Next base: position 27,954,767 of record CM032625.1, on the reverse strand, counting down.
TCTAGCCGTCGCGTGACGTTGCAACTTAGAAGCGCCGTCGACGGGACGACTGCTTTTACAAATCAACTAGGTACTCGTAGCACCCGCTACGGAAGGTAGTCGTGTAGGCGTCGCTACGTGTTGCAGCAGCGCATGTCGCTGCTGTAGATGCAGCAGTCGACGCTGCTTCTTCTAGTGGGCAGCGCTCGCCGCATGTTGGCGACGAACGTTGCGTCGGACTTGGGCGTTCCCGAGCGGCACTGCCTTCCCCTCTCTCCCCCAATTTTTTTAAGGATTAGGATTTGGATGATTTTTGGGGGACGGGGGCTTGTGGTGGAAATTGGATGATTTTAGGTCCTTGGTTTGCAATTTCAAATTAGGGTTAATGTTTTATAATTTCAGTCCCTTAACTTTAAAGTTTGGTTATTCAGCCCCTAAGGTTAGATTTCATCCAATTGGGTCTTTAAAGTCCCGGGTTTAATAATTCAATCCCCAAAGTTTCAAAATTATTTATTTTTTGGGCCATTAAAGTTCTGAATTTTGTGATTATGCCCCTAAAAGTTCATAATTGGTTTAAATCGGCCATTAACGCTTGGGTAATTATTTTTGGTCCCTAAAGTATCTAATAATTAATTATGACCCCTAAAGTTTTGGATAATTATCTTTTTACCCATAAAATTTTGAATTATTAACCCTTAGGCCCCTAAAGTTCAAAAATAAAGAAAGTATGCATTAACAATTAAAATCCAAATCTTGGTATTAAAATAATTTTTTTTTGGACTACTAATATTCCCAAATGAATTAATTGAAGTAACATGATACCAAAGTAACCTCTCTTTTCTAGATTAATTTATTTGGAATATTAGGAAGGTAGTGTGTTTGTGATTCATGCGGATATTTATCGGCCCAAAAGATGGTAAATATTTGGCCGAATTACATGCACACCTATGGTAATAAATATTTGACAATTATAAGGTTTTGTTTTATGTGAACAATAAATCAATCCAAAGAGAGGTTTATTGTTTGACATAGTTTATTGTCAATATTTGATAGTACCACTTACAAGTTGATATTTCTGTCCAAAGACTAAATATCAATGTTGTGTTCGGTCTCTTGTGATGGGGTTTACTATTATTTGAATTAATTAATTGTTTAATACGAATTCCAATGTGAACATATTAATTGGAAATAAGTTCTATATTCAGTTAATCCATTCACTTCTATAATATCTGTCAACATCAACTATATTCCCATGCTAAATAGAGCAAACTTCAAGAATTGGAAATAGAGCATATTGATTGTTCTTGGCTGAAAGGATCCAGATCTTGTGTTCCAGATTGAGCAACCCGCTCCTCTTACGGAAGAAAGTTCATCCGATGAAAAGGGGAACTTTGAGAAGTGGGATCACTCAAATCGCACGAATCTAACGATCATTAAGAGCAGCATTTGGAGAAGTAATTAATGCCAAGGATTTCCTTGTCGAAATCAAAAACTGTTTTACAAAAAATGATAAGGCTGAAACAAGCACGCTTTGCAAAAGCTTGATTTCTATAAAGTATAAGGGCAAGAGGAACATAATGGAGTACATCATAGAAATGTCTCATATTGCTTCTAAACTTAAGGGACCAAAGCTCGAGCTGTCTGATGACTTGATCTTATAATTGGTATTAATCTTGCTTCCTACACATTAATTAAGGACAGCAGTTACAACTGTCAAAAGGGGAAAGTGGACTTTTAATGAGCTCATTTTCATATTGTGTGCAAGAAGAAGAAATGCTAAAGTAAGATAAAACTGACATTACTCACTTGGCAAATAATTCTAGGGATAATAAAGAATAACAAAGTTGTATTCGGTTCGATTTAAAATAAACAGCAAAAGCCTAAGAATGATAAATTTAGCTGTAACATTTGTGAAAATCTGGGATATATAAAGAGAGACTGTACCAAATACCACCCTGACGTGTAAATAATAGTATACTTCTCACCTTGGTTTGTTTCGAAGTAAATTTAATGTCAATACCTAGACATACTTGGTGGATAGATTTCGGTACCACTACTTACATAAGTGTGTCTATTCGGGACTGTCTGAGCTTCCAAAACCAATTGATGCTGAAAGATTCATCTATGTGGAGTGATGACAAATCAGTTAAGTTTAAGGCTATAGGAGCTTTGGGTTATCTTAAAGACTGGTTATTATTTGGACATGAAAGAGACATTTACGGTACCGTTCTTTTGGGCACAATTTGGTTTCTATTTCTACATTGGACAAATTTGGTTACTCTTGTTCAATTTGAAATAGTCAGTTTGATCTTTTTTTTACCTCAAATATTGTGGGCACCAGTTCTTTATCCGATAATGATAACATATATCTATTTAATACGGTTGCATCTTATAAAGAAATCTTGTATGTGAATCCGCGTGGTATTAAAGATAAATTAACCAATGAGAATTCTACTTTTCTATGGTACAAGCGATTATGTCACTTCTCTTAAAAGAAGAATGAAAATCTTGTGTCAGAAGGAATTCTCGATTCCCTCAATTTTTCAGACTTAAGTTTTTATATCAATTGCATTGAGGGAAAACAAACAAACATAAGGAGATTAGGTACAATAGGACTTCGAACGTCTTGGAACTAATTCATACGGATATATATGGATCATTCCCTTCGGCTTCTTGGAATGGTCAACGGTCATTTATTACGTTCATAGACGAATTTTTGTCACTAGGCTACATATATCTCATCTATGAGGAATCCCAAATACTGGACATGTTCAAGGCATACATGACTAAGATTGAAAATCAACTCAGTAAAAGAATTCAACAAGTCAAATTTTACCATAGTAGTGAATACTATGAAAGATATGACGGATCAGGAGAACAATGTCTAAGGCCTTTTGCTAAATTCCTAGAGGAATGTGGAATCATTTCACAGTACATCAGGATCTTTCTAGGTAGAAGTACTAAAGATCGCAGCTTAAATTCTCAACACGATTCCAAGTATAGCAATTTTTAAGTTTTTAAAGATCTCACTATTAAGTCAATTTTCAAATGAGAAATGTTCAATTCTTTGAGGATGTAGAGTTTGCGAGGGAGATAAGGTTATAAAGTTAATGATTTTGTCTTAAATGAAGAATATGTATATATTCCTTCTATTGTAATTGACAATGATCAGGTTCAAGGACAAATTCTTGCTCTAGATCTTGTTCAAGAAGCAATTTCAGATCAAGACTACATTACAAAATCCCCTATACACAATCAAGAGATTGTTCCAGAAAAACAAACTTAATAACCTCAAGAACAAATGTCATTAAAGAAATCTACTATAAAATGGATAAAGACAATTCTGGATGTTTTTTTATAATCTTTCTTCAAGAAAGTAAGGATGTAATTGATTGATGAAAGAAGACCTGATTAATCAACTTTCATCAAGTCATGAAAATGAATAATTTTAAAGAGTGGATTGATGTCATGAATGAGGAGTAAGAAGATCTCATTAATCAACTTTCATCAAGTCATGAAAATGAATAATTCTAAATAGTGGATTGATGCCATGAATGAGGAGTATAAGTCTATCCAAGATAATAAAGTTTGAGATCTTGTCCCATTACCAGAAGGTGTGAAACCCATTGGTTGCAAATGGATATTTCAAATCAAGAGGGACTCGAATGGTAAAGTGGATATATACAAGGCTTGTCTTGCAATTTAAGGCTTTACCCAAAAGGAAGACATTGACTTCAAAGAGACTTTCTCTCCAGTTTCAACGAAAAACTCTTTCAGGACAATTATGGCACTTGTTGTGCACTTTGACCTTGAGCTGCATCAAATGGATGTTAAGACAGCATTTCTCAATGGTGACATTGAAGAGACGATCTATACGGTGCAACCAGAAAACTTTGTGTCAGGAGACCTAAAGAATGTGGTTTGCAAATTAAAGAAATCCATTTATGGGCTCAAGCAAGCTTTCCGTCAATGGTACCACAAATTTTTAATCAAGTAATTATCTCATTTGGTTTCGAGATGAATGTTGTTGATGATTGTGTGTATCACAAGTTCAGTGGGAGTAAACATATTTTCTTGGTTTTGTGTGTTGATGACATACTGTTTGCCACTAATGGTATAGGCAAGTTGCACGAAACCAAGAGATTTATGTCATGGAATTTTGAAATGAAAAATCTTGATGATATATCTTTTGTATTAAGGATATAGATACATAAGAATCATTCTTGGTGTATTTTTTGGGTTATGACAAAAGATTTGTATCGATAAGGTTCTTAAAAGGTTTGAAATGCAGATGTGTAATTCAGGTGGTACCCCTATTGATAAGGGAGACAAGTTTAGTCTCAATTAATGCCTCATTGATAAATTTAAAGAAAATGACATACGTGAAATTCTCTATGCTTCAACAATTGAGAATTTAACCGTTTGATAGACATAATTTTCCATGGAAAATGGAAAATATTTTTCATTTTTCAACTTTTGTAGTGTTTGATTGACGAAATTTTCTCGGGAAAATATTTTCCAACTTTCTAAATTTTCACATTTTTGAGGAAAATAAATTCTTGATGTTTTGGTGAGAATATTTTCCAGTTTTTTCGCAATTGGAAGAAGTTATAGACACAATGGTAAAAAAGATTTTTACATTTATTGACAATTTCCATGCAAAACAAAGCCAAACGAATGGTATTCGGTATGATTAATTTTTTTCAATTTTATTTTATTTTTTTATTTTTGATAATTGGAATAAATTCTAGACCTAACAGTAGAAAATATTATCACTTTAATGGACATTTTCATAAAAAACGAAGTCAAACGGACTTCAAACTTTCAACATTATCCATAGAAAATTATACCAATCAACACAATTAATTACAATTTCCAGTAAAACAATTTCTAAGAAAATCTTTTCGTTGTAAAATATTTTTTTTCCACCCATTTTCCACCTTACAATCAAACGGACCCTAAGTTCTTAGTTGTTAAGAAAAAAATTCAGAGTGGTTAGATTTATATAAAGTATATAAGGACAAACTCTATAATCATGGATCCATTTACTAAATAGCTACCACCCAAAGTCTTTCATGAGCATAATGCTCACATGAGTGTTGTATTTTTGATGATATGTCAGTTTAGTGAGAGTTTGTATTTTGGATGTTGTCTTTTGACACATAATTTTTGTTGTGCACATTCAAGTTTATTTTAGTAATAAAGTATTCACTTCAATTTTCACTCTAATTAAGGTTGATCTTACAAAGGTATTAAAGAATAAAGTAGGGCCAGTTGGAAATAGATATATTTGGATCACATTGCATGTAATTTTCACTCTACACATCCACACTTGATCTATATCATTTGATTGTATTAATGTACACGACCATAGATGGTTTACTTATGATATTTGTAACGAAGACTGCTTTAATCATATATTGATATAATCAATGGACGAAATTGTTTGGAAATGCTTTTTGTTATAATAGCAAACGTTTTGAGCTCATAAGATTATACACATTTATAATATAACATATGTGGCCCAAGTGGGAGATTGTTAGGAAATTATTTAATTTGCTATGTGTGCGACATATGTAATTAATTGTGTGTAAATGCTATCTTAAAATGAAGCCCAAAATTAAAGTGATATAATAAAGAATTAAGTGATTGAGCTTTATTCATCTAAATAAAGTGTGGGCCGGACTAAACTATTATAAGGTTATGGTCCCCAATTCATTTGTAATTTTCTCATTCTTTGTGATATCTCATCAACACAAGAATATCAGAGAAAGGATATTGAAGAGGAAAATCCATAAACTCACAATCAAGAATCAAGAAGAAGGTTGGTCCAATTAAATTGAAGAACAAAATATTAAGATTCAAGATTTTTCATTCAAGATACAATTCAATTGATCAAGGTATGTTCCGTGTTAATTAAGTTTCTTGGTGATTTGACATTAAGATCTTCGTAATTACGTAAAGTTTATAAAGTTTAATTTTCATGAAAAATTTCAACAATTTCTAGATCAAGTATAGAAGCTAAGTACAAATCTTGGCCATAGCAACAGCAGAATTGTATTGGCTACACATGCAACATGTTCAAAGAAATAGGGGTGGTTCTTTCCAATACACCTACTTTATGGTGTGATAACATAGGTTCAATTGCCTTGGCATCCAATCCAGTATTACATGCAAGAACTAAGCATGTGGAAATCGATTATCACTTTATCAGAGAAAAGGTTATGAATCAAGATATATTGGTGAAGTTTATCTCAACTCAGGATCAGCTGTCAGGCATCGTTACAAAAGAGCAAACTGCATCACGTTTTACTTTTCTAAGGGGGTGTTAGAGTATCTTATCAAGATTCAAGTACAGAAGTCAGTAGGAATCCAAGAAATAAATTATTGGTTGATAAGATTTTGATTTGTTCAAACTATTAGTAACAATGTTTTTTTTTTTTAACAAACTTAGTTGAAGAACATTATCAAAAAATTCTCCTTGTTATCTATTTTGTTATTCCGTAATCGCTCAATATACAAGAGTTTGGTGTGTAGTGCCAGACTACACAATCCACCCTCGATCTCTCTCTACTATATTTGCATTACACATAGAAGGAAGGTTTCATATTTTCCAAACTGTCACCTTGTCAATAACTTTCCATAATACCAAGCACCAAATAAGATCAAAAAATGATTTTGGCCATACAAGGACAGTCTACCAACTCGCTGCCACCTAGTCTAGTGCTAAATAGTATTACTTGAAATTTTACCATATATTAAGGCACAAAATATTGAAGAAAAATTAATAGTGGATATTCGCCATAAAACAAAGGTTCTGGAACCTAATAAATTCTCGTAAATCCATTTACTAATAATGCATGATTCTACAGCTATATAAACAGCATTGGAAATCAAGTAGGAGGGCTCATTTTACACATACACAATTCACTATGTTCACTCCCTGCTACAGATTATCGTGGCATCTTGCCCTACTTTTCATTATAATTTCAGCATCCTTAGGTGAAGCTCTATTAAATAATTCGATTTCAGCCGTTCTTGTTTTCGGAGATTCTACTGTTGATTCTGGAAACAACAATTATATTGGAACTCTTTTGAAAGCCAACTTTCCACCTTATGGAATAGATTTTGTGAACCACGTTCCCACTGGAAGATTTACCAATGGCCGCCTTGTCACTGATTTTGTTGGTAATTAACATTTTTTTTTTTTTATTCTCCATAGAAAATTTATTGGATTGATTAATTTGTTCTCTTTTACTCATATTAACAGCTAGTTATATTGGGATCAAAGACTACGTGCCACCCTATTTGGACCCGACGCTTAGCCTTGAGGAGATGATGACTGGAGTTTGTTTTGCTTCTGCTGGTTCAGGATATGACCCGTTTACGGCCCAAATAAGCGTCTCTCTCTCTCTCTCAAATGCACACGTTTATTTATATACATTTTGCATGAAGTGGAATAAGAAAGATTAACTGTTCATTAATGACTATAAGAACCAATAAAAAGAAAAAAATAAATACACTTTTATTAGAACAAGAAATGGAAAAGTGAGCATTTCTTAATTGGGATTTGATTACAATTTGAACACGTTAAATTAGAGATAATAAATGTTTGTAACTTTTATGTTGATTTTGTTTGTAATTGTTGCAGAGCGTGATTCCAGTGCAAAAGCAACTGGAATACTTCAAAGAGTACAAAACAAAACTTGTAAATTCAATTGGAGAGGAAAGAACAAAAAGTCTGATAAATAATGCTGCTTTCATCATAAGCGCCGGTACAAACGACTTCGTAGTCAATTATTATGGCATCCCATATCGACGCGAAATATACAATATCACCAGTTACCAGCAATTCATATTGCAGCATCAAAAACAATTTATACAGGTCAGTCCATCAAATTAATCATTCATGTAAAAAAGTGGGTCACCTGCCCCCACAGTAAATTTTAAATCCAAAATTTCACACAACATTTTCCCAGATTTTGGACACGATCTTCAAAAAATACCTTAATAGTTTTCAATTTCGCCCTCACAATTCTAAAACTCTAACTATGTCCCTGTGTGTGTTCAGGATCTAATCAATGAGGGGGCTCGATTGATAGCTTTGGTGGGGCTTCCGCCTATGGGTTGCCTACCGATCGTAATCACTCTTACTTCTGGAGTTACATTCACTCGCCGTGCATGTTATGAATCATTAACCTCCCTTGCACTTGATTACAATCAGAAGCTCCAGAATGAAATAAAGGATATGCAAACTGATGATGGCCCCACGATTGTCTATTTCGACATTCATCAACCGTTGATCAACATAATACAAAATCCCTCGCAATTTGGTAAGTGTAATCAACCTTTAATTACTTGTCTTTTATTCAGTCCTCATGGATCTCCAAGACTAAGAAATCCAACCAATGAACTGGTCTAAAGTCCCGTTTGGCATGACTTTTGTTTTTACTTCCTATAAAAGAGTTTTTAGAGAAAATTATATTAATTTTTATTTGAAAACTAATTTTTAAAAATACTTCCTATTCCAGAAGTGCTTTTATAGGAAGTTACAATAGACTATCTTTCTTTAAAAGCTCTTCTAACTTCCGAAAATATTTTATAAAATTAGTCAAATGGGTCTCAAAAGATCTCTTTGACTTTTTAAAAGTGATGCCAAACAACCCTAAGACCATTTGGACACCATTATCAAAAATGAAGTCAATGCATATATTTCATAGTTTATATCCTATAATTTCAAAATTATTCGCAATGAATTGCAGGTTTTGATGAGAACAATGTTGGTTGCTGTGGAAGCGGGCTTATCGAAACAACTTTTTTCTGTAATGGAGAATCACATGTTTGTTCCAATACCTCGGAGTATATTTTCTTCGACTCGATTCACCCAACTGAAGCGACATACAATTATATCTTTAAGACCATAAAGCCCACTATTGACAAGATTATTCAAGCACATTGAAGTCATTTTGAAATTTTGGTTTAGTCCTATTTATGTTTTTGTATGTTAGCACGTATTAGTGAAATCTAATTCAACAAATTAAAATTTTTTACTTATTTTTCCTCTATTATTCTAGTTTCCTTTTTTAAATGTTTTTTTCCATTAAGAAAAACGTAAGTCAATATTTTATTCTTTAATGTTAGAAACTGGAAAGAAAATAGAGAAATGAATAAATTTTTGTGTATTTTATTAAGAACCAAAACTCTATATTTTTAAGTCACAAATAATAATTTGTTGACCACAGTCCTCTTAAATTTGAATGGGACAAAAACCAAACAAAGGAAAAACTGCGAAAAAAAATAGAGTATTAAAATGTTGTTTCAATAGAACATTTTCAATAAAACCCAACGGAGCATAATGGAAAGAAAAAGAGTAAATCTATTCCCTTTATTTCAATTAATGAAAATCATTGTATATTCTTGTCTGGCACATCAATATTTTCAACATAATAATCCTAGTCAACTATGTTTCATATTTTCATGTTACAGTTCCAAACAATATCCTTTTCATACAAGATATTTATCTATCTTCCTTTGAATTTAGTCAACAATATGGTTTCCTCAAAAAAAAAATTGTTACTCTTTTCGGGAATCTTGTATGCAATTTATATCATACGGGAGTAAAATCATTAAATTTAAGGGTAAATGCCCTTTTAAGTTATGGACATTAATTATACAAATAATATGCATTGTTAAAATTTTACTAGAAAAATCAGGTGACAAAAATCCTAATGAAGAGAAATAGTAAATTATTAATTTGAGTATGCTACAAAAGTTGCTTGTTAACAAATCTTGCGATAAAAATCTAATGGGACATAATCTTGAGTAGGAATAAAAAGAGAACAATGCAAATTTATTCCCCTCGAGATAATATCATTTGAATATGCTTCAATCATATTAAGATTTTAATAATAGCATTTATAGCGACCGAGAAAATAAAATAAAATCTTGTGTTTCATAATTTTTTCTTGTATAAATCGAAAAATAATTTAAGTTATATTATTAAGTCACTACGATCCTTCCTAAGGCCATCTCCAGTGCTGCACTATTTGCACCAAATCTTGCACCAAACTAAAATTCATCTCCAACCATTACACCAAAACTTACACCAAATGAACAGTGTTTAATCATTTTCTTCTCTTTTTTTATTCTTAGTAATTTATTTATTCGAAATATTATTTATTTATTTATTTTAAAAATATATAAATTACTAAATAAATAATTACACTAAATTAAGGAAAATATTAAATTCATTAATAAATATATTATTAAAACATAGTACAATTAAAACATATTAAATTACTAAATATGAAGTCGAAATATCATTGCAATCACTACACCAAAAAAGAGCTTTTGCAGCGGCCAAAAAATGTTGCAAAAGCCCTTTTGCAGCGTTTTTCTAAGTGTTGTGAGGTCGGTGTTGCCGTTGAAGGAAGACTTTTTGCAGCGTTTATTCAACGTTGCGAAAAAGTCTTTTGCAACATTTTTTCAACGTTGCGGTAGACCTCTTTTGCAGCGTTTTTTAAACGTTGTGGTAGACCCCACTTTTGCAACATTTTTTCAGTGTTGCGGTAGACCCCTTTTGCAGCGTTTTTTAAACGTTGCGATAGACTCTTTTGCAGCGTTTTTTCAACGTTGTCGTAGACTTTTTTTTTTTTTTACAATTATATATGGTAATTGACCGCTAAAATTGAAAATGACACTTTGTAAACAAATTTTGAAATTGCATGAAAATTGATAATTTCATTATAAATTTTTGAATCAATACAACATTAGAATGTGTTACAACACAACCTATCTAAAAATGAGTAATGATTAAAGAGCGAAACTATAATAAACTAGTTACAACACAACCTATCTAAAATTCTTGTTGCCGTATACAATATATTTCTGACCAGATTACCCTCTCCTTCGAGAATATCAACATCCTCCTCAAAAGCATTTCTCTTGAACTTTGACTCCCCACGGGGGAAATTAGTCTGCTTCTTCATTGATGTATCTTTTACCCTTTCCTTTCCTATTCTGTCACTGGAATTCAACTCCTGAGAACTAGTATTTCCAGACACTGAGCACTCTAGTTCAACTCTTTGTTTCAATGGTCTATTAGAGATTGTACCTCTCTTAGAACCACCTGTTTTAGTACTATGATTAATCAGCAGATTTTGAGGCTTCAAATCTCGATGAAGGATTATGTGAGAATGACAATAAACAACGCCAAGTAGTATTTGATGCAGAAATATCTGCAAAAATTTAAACATGACATAATCATGAGTCAGAGGGATTTCTTTTCATTGAAACTACAGGAGGTAAATCAACATTACCAACTGGATTTACTTTTCTCTAGATCCTTATTCACACATGCAAGATCCCATAACACATATCAATTACATCAACAAATATGACAGTTAAAAGAAGAAAATGAAGAGAGTACTCAAATAAAAGTTGTTAACTTCTAACTGAAACAATCGAAGAATTAAAAATTCATAAACTGATAAATCTCTTCAAACAATGAACTTAATTTTGAAGTATCATTTTCAGTGACCTCTCGTGCAAAGAAATAGGACACACACTCACTTTAAACCAAACGAGGATCTGTTGAGAATTCTGGGCAAGACTCAATGTATTTCATCATATCCAAGACCATGTATTCAAATACAAGATACAAACTCTTCTCCTCAATATACACAACGTCCTGCAACCTATCACCAAATAAAGGAGAAAGTTTACTGCTACACATTATAAAATTTCAAGGTAATTTATTTATGAATTAAGAACATTTTCACAAGGCTATCTCTATCTAACAATATCATAAATGTCCCAAATCCATTTTAACTACATTAAAAGGCAGCAAAATCAATTGAAATGGCATAACCATCCATTTTGTACAGCATGTTCTTTGCATTCGCCTGTTGATATCAAGTTTCTGCCACTGTAAAAATATGAACCATACTAATTGAGACTATTGTTGCACTTTACGATGTTTGCATGCTATCAAGATAGAAATCTCTCTGATTGATGTGCTAGGAAAACCATGGTCTAGTCTCTCTAGCACAATTTCTTCATAGCAAGAATTTCATTGATGTGCTAGGAAAACCCTGGCCAATCTTCTCAAGTTTTTCATACTGTGTCCAAAGTTAACATCATCACAATCCCTTTCAAGCACAAATAAATGGACAAAACCAAGACTAAAGGCCATAACTAAATACCTTGTCCATCTAATCCACACCAGCCAGCAACAGAAAAATGATATGGTCAGTACATAACATAAAATTATTGTAGATGTGTCTTTCGTGAGATGGCATCTAGTATAAGTGTGCACACAACACAACTCTATCGAAGTGCAACAGGCTCTCCAACAAAGCACAGATGGCATCTAGTATAAGTGTGCACTGGAGTTTCAGGTTTGCTAGCCAAACCATATCAACATCATTGTACATAACATTATAGCCCAGCTCCAAAATATTCAGGAGGATTATATAAAAGGGATGAATAAAGTTTTCAAATAAAAGTGTTAGCTATTAGAAATATGGAAATAAAAAAGAGATAAATATATTATTAAAACAATATATAGAACGCACTACTAGAGAAATTCCTAATAAATCGTTTGTAATAGACAGTTTTCCAATTTATAAAGCATTCATTCTTCTGAAATAAAATCAGAAAGGCCAAACTCTGTGGCAAGAACTCAGACCTTGAAATGATGTAACTTATTTCTATTTTTTTTTCCTTAGATCAACATGTATGGATGTTTATGGTTAGTGTTTTTTTTCTTTTTTCCTATTAATATTAAATAACCGATACTAAAGAAAAATTTGAGGATCAAAGACAACTCAAAAACCAAACCTATACAAGAAGAAACACATAGTGGCTGACTGAGCTACTAAGCACTCAAATATTCCATTAGCAATCAATGTGTACACATAATTGGAAACATAAGCACTAAACACATAAGATCAACAATATTTTAAGTACGCAGCATTGGCATCTCATATATTTGATCTTCTAAGTTAACTAACTGATACAAGTGGGGTAGATAATATGGTCAACTTGGGATCTGTAAAATAAAGCTTTCTATTCTCACATTAAATTATATTGAAATATTAGAATAAACACGAAAATTATCAGATTAATGCTCAAAAGATATGATACATATAATTAGGTAGAGTTCTAGAATCCTAAAAGAGATGCAGCAGCAAGTACCTGAGGCATAGGTAGTGTGGCAATAAGATCAATGAAGAAATCAGATCTTATATATCTTCGGGCAATCTTCTTAAGATTCCTGATAAGCTCATCCCTTCCAAACACCCGTGAACTGGGTGCCACATAAGCCGTCCTGAACTTAATCACCACATGTAACAAATAGAAAAGATCTGCTATTGTACGAAGAAATGTCACAACAATCTGTAAACTCGTATCAGATCTCACACACCAAGAGTCATTATTCCCTCCTATACTAGGCAAGTAAAAATACATTGGGTCGACAAAGAGCTCCACCAAGCAAGAAACAATGAAAACCTTGTTCGATTTCAGCACAATTTCACTACCCGGATCAAGTATTCACGTGTGCCATGTCTCATGGTCCTCAGGGTAGACCTTGGATCTCCCAAACTTAAGGGAATTAGTAATTTTACATTTCCTAACAGTATTCAACATGGATGGAAGTTGATACCCTGAACATGATTTCTCTAGAGAAGAAAAGCCATCTTTTTCTCCCCATAACATAAAACCCTTCCGGTCTTTTTCTTCTAAATAAAACCTAAGGAATTGTTTAGCCCCAAAACAGCAGAAATTAGAAACCCCTTTGTTAAATCGCCCTAAAACCCCACAAAAAAAAACCCCCTAGATATAGAAAATTAGATCTACCAAGTTGCAATTTTAGAGTTTTCACTTGACTGAAATCTCAAGCTTAAGATTTTGAGGTCATAAAATGCAATTTCGCAAGATTCAGTATTTTCCTTGAGCTTTTACTACATTTTCTCTGATAAACAATAGAATTGAACTTAAAGAAGCAAAAGATTAGTCCTTTTTAAGCTCCAAAATAAGAGAATCCACATTTTTTGTTTAAAAAATGAAATCTTTCTTCAAATATACATTATTTTTTTCACGACTTTTCATTCTTTCTACTAATGTCACTTCTTAAAATGATTATATATATATATATAAAACAAACCCACAAAAAGGGCAACATTAAAACAGTAAACACAACAACAATAAAAAAACCCAGAAATAAGAAATTAACAAGACATCAACATACTCAGTTTAAGAAGTTCGGCACCCTTGGGTTTTCGCTGTGTCTTTGATCTTGACTTCTGAATTTCTGCTGGGCTGTAACTGCTTCTTTCTGAATCCATCTTGAATTTTTCGGACACAAAAACACGTACAATGTGAAAGTCAGAGAACAGAATCCCTAAGGTGGCTTTATGAATTCCTCTCCCGCGCTATTCACGTCAATTTCTTCAATTTAAGTAAAATCACAAATGAGATCTGGAAGAATCGACGAAGGAAGATGGAAGAGTCTGAAGATTGGTTGAGGAGAAAACAAATGAATTGGGTATCCTTCTAAACCTAAGATTTTGGGCGGGTCGGGTTAACCCAGTCCACAATTGACCCAACCAATTCGTCTAACCCGGTTTACTTTTCGCAACGTTTTAATAAACGTTGCGAAATGTTTGATTTTTTGCAACGTTTATTAAACGCTGCAAAAATTTGATCTTCTCCAACGTTTAATAAACGTTGCAAAAATCCAAACTTTTCTCAACATTCGATAAATGTTGCAAAATGCACTTTTTGCAACGTTTATTAAACGCTGCAAAAATTTGATCTTCTCCAACGTTTAATAAACGTTGCAAAAATCCAAACTTTTCTCAACATTCGATAAATGTTACAAAATGCACTTTTTGCAACGTTTATTTATAACTAGGTGCAAGCAACGTGCAATGCACGTTTGCTTAGTTTATATTTAATAGTTTTGTTTAAGAATTAATTTGTTATTAATAAAGATGTAATTTTTTTGGTTAATTAAATAATTAATGATGTAATGTTTATGTAATTGATAAATAATTAAATAAAGTGTTTCTCTCTGTCGTCTCCAACCCAAAATCACAAACATAAAACTCAAAGTTCATATTATGCACAATAATATTATATTATATTCTAAAAACAAATGACAAGAAAAAGATGCCCACAAATGGAAATACATTTTGAACATCTAATGACATTAACATCTATCAGACAAACTTCAGTTAGCTTCGTATTCTTATTTTTGTGTCTATATGTCAAAAGAGTCACAATCATTATTTATTTCACATGACTTACATTGAGGAAGTACTTCTCTCTGAGTTTTTCACCTCCAAATACACATATGAAGTCGGTACAGCTTGCTATAGAACTATAGTCTACAGAGGATATGTGGGATCACGAGGTGTAATCTTCGTTCTCAGTAAGCTCACCTATTACATTGTGCTCGAGATGGAGGAATCTGAGGTGGGCGGGAACTGCAAGTGAGAAATGGGAGAAATAGGCTATTTCCTTCCTTTTTGCCCTATTTTGAAACGTCTTCTATCTCTTTTCTCCCGAACATGCCGATTTTTTTTTATTTTCTGTAAGGCTTCTGTGAAACAGTAGCCTGTAAGTCTAGCATTTCTTATGAATTGATTGCTGGATTTGAATGGATTAAATTGGATGTCACCATATATTGCTTGTGTGAGAGAAAAAGATGATTATTGCGCCCATGATTAATCCAACTAAGATGATGGGCAAGCACAACCGCCCCCAACCTCCGGCCACTACGGTTTTTTGGGAGCGTCGGCCATGAAAAGGGGGGAAGAGCTTCTCCATTAAAGTTTTTCCAGTGTTTTGAAAACCGACCCGGTCATCGACCAGGAAAATGTGAAGGGTCAGGGTCAAAGGTTCAACTGGGGTTGAATCGGATGCAATAAATACATACAAAAATAATAAAATAATATATATTTTTTTAAATTTTCATATTAATAATTCAAAATAAATATATTTTTACTAATTAGATTCATTATCCTACAATTAGTCTCAATACTAAAAATTAAAAATCAATATGTTAAAATAGTTTACTTTATTAAATTAAAATAATTTAAACTTATAGAAAATGATAGCTAACATTAATATATTAATAATCAAGTGTAATTTAAGTTAAATTTGAAAATTAAATAAATGAAATAATGAAGGTGAATATTACAATTTAATTAGTTGTTATTAAAAATCAAATTAGCCAAACATACATTTGAAAATGATTTTAATGGGTATTTTAACATTTTTTGGTTATATATTACTATCTCACATTGGAAGTTTATAAAATTATTAGAGTTAAGAGCATGTATAAAAGGCACAATCCCACATTGGAAGTTTATGAAACCTTTGGAGAAAAGTGCATCTATAAAATGAGCATGACATCCATTACTTCTCCATGGGCCTTAAAATTCTAAATAAATTTTGAAGCCCATTTATGAAGTTAAAAATTTTTAAACCAAAAAAAAAAATCGAAAATCGGGACCGGTTTGATGGGTTTTAACCGGTTTTGAAAATAATCAAAAATCGGACATGATTTGGCCCCGTTTTGGGCTCGGTTCCCGATTTTTCCAGTCGAACCGGCTGGGCCGGACCGGGTTTGACAACATTGGGTTTTTCAGTCATGAAAGATTAAAGGTTTTTTTCGGTTTTTGGAAGTTGAGGAGACGGGGGCTTCTTGTGTAAATTTGATATGTTAAGGTCATTGGCTGCAATTTAAGGATTATGGTTAAATTTTAAGTTTTAGTCCCTAAGGTTTTAAATAAATTCAAGTTGGACCCCAAAGTTATAGGTTTTCCGTTAAAACAAGAAATTCCGTTAATTTTTTCGTTAAAACAAGAAATTCCGTTAATTTTTCCGTTAAACCAAGAAATTCTGTTTCATAGCCACTTTTTATATATAGAAAGATATATATACTAGGTGTAAGCAACGTGCAATGCACGTTTGCTTAGTTTATATTTAATAGTTTTATTTAAAAATTAATTTGTTATTAATAAAGATGTAATTTTTTTGGTTAATTAAATAATTAATGATGTAATGTTTATATAATTGATAAATAATTAAATAAAGTGCTTCTCACTGTCATTTCCAACCCAAAATTACAAACAGAAAACTCAAGGTATGTTAAGGGGTAAGAAGATGAGTTTACTTAGGCTCCATTTGATTCTCATTAATGTAGAATGAGAATGAAAAATATTGCCGTTATTGGATCCCACACAAGAGATAGAAATTCAAAATTGATAGATTGATGTGATGGATAACGGTCATATTTTTCATTTTTATGGATTTTTAATGAGAAACAAACGGAGGCTTAAACTTTTTGTATGACTTAAGTCTTTACTCTTTTTTAAGTAATAATACAATTCATTTTATTGCTAAAGCATTATATGTATTACGATAATATATGTATATCATGTGTTAGACTTAGTATTGGTAAGTGACGGGTAAATTTTCGAGGACGAAAATATTTTAAGGGGGTGAGAATGTAATACCCCAAAAATTTTCATAAAATATAATTCAATTTTTATATACTATATTTTAATATTTTGAAAGTTAGGGACTAAATGATACATTTATCAAATTATATTTTATTTGTGTCAAATATTTAGATATTGATGGAGTTATCGTAAATATATGAATATTGGTCTCGTTGGATAAATCGTAATTAGATATATAAATCAGATTCGAGAAAAAGTCGATTCGGATAAGTTAGCTCCAAGATATTTTAGTTTGAAGGAATTATCAAAAGCTAATTTATTATTATTATTATTTAATTATAATTTTGAAAGTAGGGGATGGTGAAAAAAAAATTCCGTTAAAAACAAGAAATTCCGTTAGTTTTTCCGTTAAATCAAGAAATTCCGTTAGTTTTTCCGTTAAACCAACAAATTCCGTTAAATAGACACTTTTTATATATAGAAAGAAATGTTGCTAAAGCTCAATTATATTAACCAATAGCAACATTCATTTATTAAAATGTTGCGATAGGCCCCTTTAGCAACACTTTACTACCGAATGTTGCCTTTTATGTGTTGCAAATACTCATTTTTAGCGTAGTGAATTTAATTCTCGGAATTCGCATGTTCTTCTCACTAATGATCGATTAATGCATTTCGAAGTTCTTCCGGAGTACTAAACTATTTACTTGTTTTTATGTATCGTTTTATTTAAATAAAACTAAATTAATGTAAATGTGGTTATAGTAATAAATTTCTTGTTAACTATAAATAATCGTGTTAGTTATATTTTAAATTTTTTCATTCTTATTTTAATTAATTGAGTAATTATTATTTTTAACATTAAAAATTTATTTTAAATGCAAATAATAATAATAATAATAATAATAATAATAATAATTGTATTAAAATTATATAATACTTATGACACAAATACCCTCCAATTATTCTTTTCACAAATAAAAAAAAGGGCAAATTGGGCTTTGCACCATTTTGGTGTCTCTAAGAGTTCAAATTAAAATTTTGTTGCACACTTCTTGTTTTTTTTTTGTTTTTATTTTATTTTTGTAAGGTATCGATTTTTTCTTAAACTATAAATTATTTTATGTTGACGACACATTATATTAATTGTTGCATACATGTTTAGTACTTCAATTTTAAAAATTGGATAAACCAGTTATGATGTACCAAATGACCCTTAATTCATCCCCATTTATTTCTTAATTTATTTTTATATTCCATCAACTCGATTTTTCATTTTTTCTCCATTATATTTATCATTTGAGAACTGAATAGTTGTACCTCCAACAATTATGAACACAATTAATATTTTCACCTACCATTTGTTTTACTCCCATTTTCTTTTAGCCATTACTTTCATGCATTTGCATTTGAAAACTCGTATGGCTTCTAAAGCCAACTTTCTCTCCTAAACCATTATACCAATACATAAAGTTATTTTTTTTTCATAAACATAAAATACTTTGAATCAGGAAATTTCTAAAGAAGAGGCAAAGAGTGCACTGAATTTTATTACATATTGAATGCCAAAGGATATTCAAACTCCAAGTGTTTCGGCACTTTTGTAAGTGAAGTAAAAATTACTTGTTTTAGATTTGCATTTTAACGTGTTATTGTTTTACTCATGAGAGAATGGAAGCACCCTTTGGTGTTTCAAATAAGAGATGAAGAGATGATTTATGACACGTGTACGGGGTTGTTAAAAACTTGAGAGTAAACGGACTGATTGATTACCGATTCGTTTTGCAGAATTGACGGTGACACAAATAACCAAAATTGCATTTCTGAAAAATATATATATTTTTACAATTTATTTAAGTGTTTCCTACCGAGTATTACTTGTGATACTCACTCCTACAAAATTTACAGGTTAAATGAAGGCATAGCAAGTGTTTGGCATGGTGGCAAGTAAAATGCTTTTAACTTTCCAATAAAATTTCCCTTTGTGAAGTTTCTTTTATGAATACCTAGAAAACACTTTTAAAATGTCAAATTTCTATTTCGCCTACTTTTATATATATTGGATGTCGACTATAATTTAAAAACATTGGAACACTATACCAAAAAACAACTTTTGCAACGGTCAAAAAACGCTGCAAAAGACCTTTTGTAGCATTTTAGCGTGTGTTGCAGGGGTCGGTGTTGCCTTGAGGAAAGAGATACATCAACGTTTATTCACCGTTACGAAAAATTTTTTACAGCATTTTTTTAAACGTTGCAAAAGATACTTTTTGCAACGTTTTTTCAATGTTGTGATAGACCTTTTCGCAACGTTTTTTCATCATTGCCGTAGACCTTTTTGCAACGTTGTTCCAATGTTGTCGTAGACTTTTTTTTAACAGTTATATATGGTAATTAACTGACAAAATTGAAAAAGGCATTTTGTGAACAAATTTAGGAATTGGATAAAAATTGATAATTTCATTACAATTTTTTTAATCAATACAACATTAGAATGTAATACAATACAATCTATTTAAAAAGGAGTAAGGATTAAAAAGTTCCTTTTACATCTTCTATAAAGCTCGAAACTACAATAAACTATCCAAACTACAAATTGCACATAAACAATGACAAAAAAACAAGATCACCAGGTTGTTGCTGAAGAACACATTGCCCATGAATCGTTTGAGCTATCAAAGCTAAATGAAAAGGGGGCTGCCTAGCAATGATCTAAAGTTTCTTTTGTTTAATGAATGGAGCTGAATCCTTGTTGTCACCTCCAGTATTAGACTACAACATTAATCCACTTTGTCCTATTTCATTGCACATTTAATTTCTTACACCCAAAAAATACTAAAAAGGATTCTAAAGTTACAAACCTTGTCAATTCCGGTAATGCTTAATAGTTGATCTTGGTACTCTAATCCAATGCAAGGCTCTAAGCTACTGAAAATGTACATCATTGGGGCATTGGCTAGTGTAGAAGGCAGATAACACATGAATCTATAATCTGCAATTGATATAACACAAGAATAAGAGAATGAGTAAAAAAGCCCAATAGGGAAAACTTTGACAATATTGAGAAAAGGCTTACCAGCAATAATTGACAAAAGCAAGCACTCGCATCTCCTGAGAAATTCACATATCAAATTGCTCTTCAATCCCAGTCTTTTTGCAATGTAATCAAGATATGAAAGTGGGGTCACTGGATTCATCTTCCATTACAGTGCGGACAGTACTAAAATCTCCATTCTTTGAATAGCTTTTGCCTCAAACACATATTTAGACTGTTCTACCTATTTACAACAACAATCCCTTATAAATCATCTTAACCATTTTACAGAAGAAGAGATCCATCATAGTTTTGAATTTTACTTACTTGGAAGTCTAAAAGGAAAGGCACTTGAGTCTCATCTACTTTTGCAGCCAAAGAAAGACAAGCCACAGCGGCTAGTTGAGTTATCCATGGCTTCTCATTGTGAGACTGAAACCCATAGAGGAACCTATCCAAATAGTTAACTGAAAGAACCGTAGTAAGAGCTGAAAAAAGTAATATTCAATAACCTTGAGCATCTACTCTACTGTCTCACCTCTAGCCTTAGCTAAAGATGGGTTCTCTTGAATCCCATTGTACATTTCATTTTCCTGCTCTTTAGACAATAAAGAACTCAACTCTTCATCTTCCCAAAGCAAGTCCTGTTCCAATAACACCACTGGATGTTGAAAGTTTATGAAATCGGCAAGAAATCTACTCTTTTCTTCTATGAAAACTTTGTTTTCAACTTCTCCATTATCCCAATGTCCATCCTCACAATACAAAGCATCTAAAGCTAATGGAGAATTTGGTTGATAAGAAGCCATCTTCTTCCAAGAAGATGAATTTCCAAGCATACATTCATTAAAATCAAGCAGAAGTGAATAGCATGATAAAGAAATAGAGGGCTACAGAATTGCTCTTAGCCATCTCTATTGGAAGTTGTAGTGGGAGACCCTAGCCAATGCCCACATATTGTGTTTTTATGGGTACTAGCTAAGTAGGCTTCGAGCTATGGCCAACTATTGTAATCTCTAAGTTAGGTGTGTGTGAATCATGGATCATGCAGCACAATAACTCGACACGTGAGTTCTTATACGCGTGTTATATGTATATGTGGATTCATCTGAATAGAGAGAGGCCTACAGGGCACAGATTCCATGCAATTAATTAGCTAAGATAAGCTGGATCAACCAACCATGGTCCCTTCCATAAGAGATGGCATCTTATAGTGTAATATGCTAATAATCATGTATATTAAAACACGAGTATGGCAGTGTG
This sequence comes from Fraxinus excelsior, assembly GCA_019097785.1. NCBI lineage: Eukaryota > Viridiplantae > Streptophyta > Magnoliopsida > Lamiales > Oleaceae > Fraxinus > Fraxinus excelsior. The sequence goes on along the minus strand of CM032625.1, from coordinate 27,933,017 downwards.
TTATTCAGCAACAAACATAACACATACAACATAACATAGTACCCGCGCAATCACTTAAAGAGTTGTTCAGGTTGAACTTGACTTGAGCTCAAAAATTCGCAAAAGAAAGCCTAGACAACCTCTAGTTGATGTTATCGTGAGGTATAGAATAAGTTGTGTGAAGAAAAAATGCATGAAGACACATCCAAGAGACATTCAAAAGTATGAGAAAATGAAAGAAGATGAATACTCAAAATCACATAAATATATTAAGCTTCATAAACATACTCCTGCAGAAGTCACAAGCTCAAGAATATCAGAAAGTGCTGAATGCTCTACCTTCTACACCATTATCGTGCCTAGATGAAGGAGAAGGATCAACCACAGCCCCTCTATAAGCTTCTTGCAAGGTAACCAAATGAGGCTTTGTAGAAATAAACTCTTCATTAAAGCTATCACGTAGTTCAGCACATACTCCTGCAGAATTACAAAACCATTTTTCTTATAAAAAGCCACTCCAAGAATTGCAATCTATGCTAGTAAATTTATAGATAAGTCTAATAACCGGTTATCAATGGCTCAAAAAGGGTACCATCCTTTCTCATTTTGTTGTTTAATTTCCAGAAGTCCAGAGAAGAGCGAGGGCAATTCTTCAGGCGACGTATATCACCGGTATCATTTAGTGAGTTTCTCATATACCTGGTATCAGGGGCGGACGCAGAAGTTTAACATTGAGGGGCACAATTGAACTTGCAAAGAAGTTGGGAGAAATTTTATAATCGAAAATTTACGTCCAAAAAAATCATACCCCATGTAATTTTACATCCGAAAATTTACATAGGATATCACTTTTTTGGATGTAAAATTTCGAAAATTTTTGAAAATTTTCTAATAAAATGATGAAAATTACATTGAGAAGTTTGTATCGTAAAAATAATAAATGTTAATGAAATAATTGGATTTTTTTTAAAATATGAGTTATACGTCTTTTTAAAGACTAACGTTTAACGCATTTTTAACTATTTTCGATATATGTTTGAACTATTTGATATGCTCATAATGTAGTTCTTGAAATAAACTTCAAAATGATATAAGCAATTTGTAGATTCGATTAGCTTACGATTATCAGTGAATTTTTAAAATTAGTATATTATTGAAATTCAAATTTATTTTGATTGTCCATGTTTAGTGGAGATTAAAATCAAATTTTTAGTAAATTTTGATAAAAATTAAACAGTTATGAATTTCATGAAATACGTTATTAAAATTAATTGTTAACTTTAATTTAGATTAAAATTTAAATTTCAATCGATACCAAACATGATTTTAAAAAAAAAAAACTCAAAGGTTGGGGGGCACCTGCCACCCAGGACCCCCCGGGTCCGCCTATGCCTTGTATCACCATATAATATAAGGCAAATATTCCTTAATATAATCATTGCCTTTTATATTCCAGTAGAAGCCCCTAGGCAGTATTTCTTCTCCCACATTGACATCATTTCATATTTTTTCCCATTAATTTCCTGAAGCACCAAAAAACCTGCAAATACCCCAAACTGATTGGGCCAAATCACCAATCTAAAATACAAAAACCTCAAATTCAAGTCACAAACCCTTCACCACATGAGTCGTGATGCACAAAATCCCCAACCCATCAATAGATCACTAAACAATCAATACAACAATTCAAAATTCAATTACTAAAAACAATCCACTATGAAAAACTACTAAAAGAATCAAAACCAAAGAGTTTCAAACCTTCATGTTGCAAGAACTGGCGTTGTCCAGATGGGGTCTCTTCATATTCAGCAGATGCCCAAAAATCTCCCCACCTTCCTTACGAATTCGAAAGCAGCCTCTCATCGGCTTGTCGAAGTTGACCACCTCGTTGACTCCCTCCTGCTCCTTCTCCACCACTTTCGACCCGTCAATTCTACCTCGAACCAAACTCCAAACCACCGCCAAAGGTTGAAGAAAGATAGAGGAACAGTGTTTAGAGAAGAGAGAGAAAGAGAAAGGAAATGACGGTAGAAGGCTCTTGAATGATGCTTCAATTTCCTCACCTTCTCCAGTTACTAATTTACCATACTCCTCCCCATTTCCATCTTCAGTCTCTTCTTTTCGATTTTCCCGGTCACCCACGTGGAGATGATAGAGAGTAGGGGGAAAAGAGAGGAGAGATGGACACGAGAGTTTGAGGAAAACTTAGGCCTAAAAAAAAATTGCGAAAAACGTTTTTATTAAACGTTGCGAAAAATAAAACTTTCACAATATTTTTTAAACGTTGTGAAAGACGCTTTTCGCAACGTTTTAAAAAAGGTTTCGAAAAGCTTTATGTTCCGTAATGTTTAAAAAACGTTGCGAAAAATAAAAATAAAAATCGCAATACTAAAAAAACATTGCAAAAAGGCAACATTAGCAATATTCACTTAAAAAATGTTGTCAAAACTCAATTTTGTTAAGCAATGACAACACTAACGTATTAAAATGCTGCATAGAGCCCTTTAGCAACATTTTATTAGTGAATGTTGTATTTTTAGTGTTGCAAATGATAATTTTTGTTGTAGTGGACAGATTATGCATGAAGTTTATTTATTGCTGGATTGAATTTCAGATTCTGTTCTCCTACTTAAAAATGGTATAACTTTAGCTACAATGCATGTTTTAGAATGAAATCAGTGGGGTTTGAAAGGACCGAGTCTTTTTATTGGTGTATTTGGAATTATACTAAAATATTATCTAGAGAAAACGTTGTGTCCATCTTGGTAGACTGCGTCAAGTCAAATCCGAATTTTCTGTCCAGTATAGTCGAACAATATTTTCATGTTTCAAAAATTATCATCGAGACCCCAATTTTTTTATATGATGTACATATATGAATTTCATAGTATTTGTTAAAATTTCATAATTTTTAGTCGGCGTTTACTAGGCCAAACATATTTTCTTTCCACTGCCGCGCAACCAAAAGTTGCTGAACTTTCTCGAGATGTTTTTCAAAAAATCAAATTACACCATAAGTTTCTAAATTCTATATGGACATATATCTTCCACTATAATTTTTATATGTTTCAAACTCCAAAATTTTTCTTATTTACAATTTATTTTAGTTAGCATTAAATAGGTCAAACAAAGAGTAGATTTTTTTAACGCTTCGAGTTCCGAGAATTTGGGGTGTTACAGTATTAGTAGTCATACGAGATGAGTTGACCATAATCAAATTTAATAGATGCATATCAAATTCATGTATTGACAAGATAACAACTTGTAGACTTGTAATTGCATCTACCACAAAATAATTTATCGATTTATATAATACTTTGGAAATTCTTTATATTGAGAGTCATGTATTACATGCTACAACTTTATTTTATTTTTTAATTTCATTTTAGCTTAAGTATACGACTTTAGGTGTTTGGATTGTAGGTCTTCAAACTTAAAGTTTACTAATCATTTTCTACATTGTATGCTTTCAACAAATAAAGTCTACAAAAAAATATGAAAAGTTTGAGACCGTAGCTACAATTATCCTTTAAATTCTTGTTGATTTCACTTTGTTTATTTCTGGAATAAATAAATAATTACCAAACCCTCCAACTGTTGACCTATGGTTGATTTTATCCTCAATGTTTTGATTATAACAAATAAGATTAATATTGTTTCTAACAATTGATTTTAAGTGATGATAGTTCAATGTTAAACTCTATCGAGTTATAGCAATTGATTTTGAATGATGATAGTTCAATGTTAAATTCTATCGAGTATTGCCAAAATCAACACATCATATATCGGACTCGAAATGAATAGAAAAGTGAAAGTTAAGCATTCAAATCAAATCATTCAAGACGAGAGCTTAAAAGATCAAAATCAAGACTATTAAATCGGGCTCATGAAGAAAGTCAAGATCGAAGTCAAGCATTGAAGCCAAACAATGAAAGAAACTTCGAAACAAGATCAAAGACCAGGCTTTCGAGATCATATGTAAAGGTATAACATTTTGATCTTTAGTAATGAATGAAAATAGCTCAAAAACTATTTTGTGCACGAAAAATTATTTTCACTACCATTTGCATAAAATGTTTTGATCAAAAGTAAAATTGATTTTCAAAATGATGTTTGGACTTATATCATATTTTCATTCAAAATATTTTGCAAAAAAAAAAAAGTCAACGGTCAACCGGACGTTCGGTACGACAACGGTCAAATTTTCAGACCGTTCTGACTTTTGACACCCAACGGCTATATTGGTCGTCCGATTGGGCAGAACTTTACCGTTTTGATTCCTATAAATACCAATTCTTTTTCATTCATCAACAACAACTTCAAGAGAGCTTTCTAATGAAATATACGAGTGAAAAATCTTCTTTGAGCCTACATCTTTATATTCATTTCATCTATTTCTTTAACAAAAACTTTGGTTGTTGAATCAAATTTCTTGAATTATTTATTTCATCAACGTTTTTCATTTCTCTTTGTAATTAACTTATTTATATCTATTTTAAAAGAGAAATATATTTTTGAAGAAATTATTGGCACTTACATTGCATAAACTTATTCTACTTTATCATATTGAAACTTTGATTAAATCAAACTTGTAAACATCATATTCATCAAAGTTTCTACTCTCTCTCTTAGTGCTTAATTTATCACACATTATTCATTGAAAAGGTGATATACTTTTGAAGAAGATTTTTGCACTTACATTGTATAAACCCTTCTTCTCCTTCTTCATATCAAAACTTTGATTGATTGAAGTAAAACTTGTAAAATCATCATATTCAACAAAGTTTTTCATCTAACACTTGAGCTATCATTCATTGCTATCTATTAAAGTGTTAGTCCACTTCTCTTATTGTACTCAACTTTGAATTTATCATTCATTAAGAAGAGAATATTTCATTTGTAAAATTTATTTAAGTGTGGGTCGTGTTGAAATCCCTTAAAGATCAACATTGTATAAGGATCTGTGCTCCTTGTTGAAAGTCACCGCGTGGGTCATATTGAGGTCCCATAAAGCTCAACGGTGTGGGTCGGTTGAGGTCCCGTAAAGCTCAACATTGTATAAGGATCGGTACTCCTTGGTTGTAAGTCACAGAAGCATTGTAAAAGGTTGGATTGCACCATAAGTCAATCAACATAGTGAAAAAGGCTTTGTTCGTGCCGGAGAGCTTGGTAATGGAGGATGTAGATCATTGCGTTGGATCAAACCTCCATAACTATATCATTTGTATTCTCTATCCCTTTTGCTTAACGCTTTTACTTTATGCAAATTATATTGTCTCGCTTATTTGCTTACTTGTATTTAGTTGTCTTCGTTTATTTACACTTATTATTTGATTGATCTACTTGTTTGAACTAGCTTACGATTATTAATTTATCAACGTGTTTTTAACTTACGTGATTTTAGTTAATTATTTGAAAAAGTTTTCAAAACCAATTCACCCCCCCTCCCCTCTTGGTTAGCCAATCTTGGGTTTTCACCAACAAGAAAAATTGTTCAGTTGCTAGATATTATCCCAAGAAATCAAAGAACCAACAAGAATACACTGATTATTTCTACAGATTTACAAACTCAAAATATTCAGTGACATCAAAGTACCAATCCTTTTTTGCTCAAAATCATTGCACCTTTTTGTACAAAAGAAAAAGTTCAAACCCTAACCCTCAAAAGATGAATCGCTGATACTTCGATGGACCTAAATGATATCACGTAGACATCAACTATTTCCTTCACTCTAAGAATCACGTAGACTCAATATTCACAAAGAATCATCCCAAAACCAGATGTTTTAAGATAACACAATGAAAACGAAAGGAACCAAAAAGTCTCAAAGAGAATCCAGAGAGTTTTACAAGACACAAATGAAAAATCACCAATTAGGGAAACGACTCAAACCCTTTAATATTCATTCCCATCACCGTTGATATCAATAAGTGATCAATAGTCCAGAGCAACACATGTCTACCTATTTTTGGGCTCAAGTTATGAGCTACTTTATTTTGAGTTATCAAGCAATGGCAAAGCAGTAGTTTGGGTCAAGCTCAAGCTTCATCATTGCCCTAATGGATTGGATCAATTTGGCATCATTGCCCAACAAATCTCCACCTTGATGCCAATGATAAAAAAAACAACTTCAGAACACTAAGAATCGGAAAAGAATCACAATTCCACACTGATCACCAGCATTAGGTTATTTGTGCATATAACATCACAAAAATTACCCAATATCAATTCTTAACATTTGTAAACAGGATCTAAACTTGTTAAAAGGAAGCACATTCGTCCCCATATGAGCATGATTGAATTCAGTAGGAATTTTCTTAAGTAATATATATTCCTTCTGAATTATATCTCTAATGAAGCACATCCTAACATCTATATGTTTAGTTCTTTCAGAAAAAATGGGGATTTTGCATAAATGGGTGTCACTTTGAAAAATGGGGATTTTGCATAAATGGGTGTCACTTTGAAAAATGGGTGTCACTTTGACTATCATAATAAACTGCTACAGGACTAACAAGTTCATTTAACTCACTCAACAAAACTTAGATTCTTTAATGGCTTCACTAGAAGATGTATATTATGCTTCTATGGTACTACTGTTGTGATTTCCAACTTATACAAGTATCACACAAAGTAAACATATAAGCCGTGGTTGATTTTCTAGTATCCGTATCACTAGCATAGTCAAAATCTGCATACCATTTTAAAATAACTCCTTATGTACAGATTTAAAACACAAACATAAGTCAGAAGATCCTCTTCGGCACCTTAATAAACACTTTTAAGGCAGTCCAATGTTTTGGGCCAGGATTGGCCATAAATCTACTCAAAGTACTTATAGCAAGGGCAACATCATGTACATACCGTGGTATACATGACAAACCTTACATCATTTGCATATAGAACCTTTTGCATATATTTAATTTCAAATAGAGGTGGCGATTGAGCCGAGTGGCTTGTCGGCTCAGCCGCTCAACTCGTAGTGTTCATGCACACGACCAGCTCGGGCTCGTCAAAAAATGAGCCCGAGCACGAGCCGAGCAGGGCGGCTCGTAACAGCGGCGAGTTGCTCGTGGGCTCGTCTTAGACAAGCCTTTTTTTTAAACGAGCCACGAGCCGCTCGGCTGGTAGCTCGTTAAAAAAATAAATAAATGAAATAAAATAACATTCAAAAGTCAGTGACCGTTTTGGTCCTTATTTTTTTTCAATTTCATTATTTTTCCTCTATAAATACCCATTATAATCAACCATTTTTCCCCTCACCAATATCAATATCTCATTTTTTACTATACTTATACTCTCTACAATTTACATTCTCCAATCCCCATTTATCAATTATCAACAATATCATTCATTCATTCTATAATCATCTTCTACATTTTTTTATTATTTCTTGCTATTTTACAATTCATTTCAGTATTTTATACACTACTACATAATCTTCATTCACTTCTTAATTCTACATTTCTACGTTCAATTTCTATTATTCATAACAAATGGATTCACGATCATTTGTTGAAAACTTGTTCGGTATTGATAACGAAACACAAACACCTGCCTAAAATCAATTTGAGAATGAATTCTCCGGTCTCAATGAATTACTAATCCTTGAAAATATTGAAGATTTCGACGTTCGTAATAGTCATCCAAATGATTTGGATGACATTGATGTTGCAGCTAGTGTTCCAATTGATTTGGAACAAGATGAAGAACCTATATTAAATATTCATGATGCAAGAGAGAAGAGAAAAAGGAAGAAGCAGGCAAAATGTTGTGACCATTTTAAATTGGTTCCCAATGGTCGTGTGGTTGATGGACTTCCAGAAATCAAAGCGGTATGTAAATACTACCAACAACAACTGGCATGGCAAAAAGACATTGGAACCACCCACCTCAACCATCACTACAAATCATGTGAAGCCAAACATAGGCTTCTTCCAGATGGTCAAACACAACTACAATTTGGTATTCCAGAAGCCAGTGCTGCTACTACTACACCACTTTCTACATGGATGTATTCGGAGGAGGAAGCTCGAACGGGAATGGTGAAGTTCGTTGCCGCGGTGGAGCTGCCACTAGTAATAGCGGACAACCAACATTTCGTAAACTACGTCAAAAGATATCTTCAACCAAGGTACCAAGGGGTAAGTAGAAATACTCTTCGTTCCGATACAATTGCATATTTTCTAAATGCAAAACTATTGATTTTGGATTTGGAATAATATGGGATTGTGATATCTTTAACTTCAAATATGTGGTAAAGGATTAATAAGAGAGGTTATATGATTCCAACTGCACACTACATAAACCTACTTTGGGTCATGCATAAAAAAATTATTGTTTTTAAAATTGTTGAGTATTCGCACAATGCTCAAACTATATTTAATGATATTATGTTAATAATTAGATAATAAAAATGTGAGAGTAAAATTCGTTCTTTTACGTTCGACAACACTACTGTAAATAAGGTTGTTATCGATAAATTGTATAGAGTACTTCAACCCAATTTCGGTGGCTATCTATTTCATATTCGATGTGTATGCCATATTTTTAATTTAATAGTACAAGACGATTTAAAACATGTTAAGGATGAAATTAATCGAATTAGGAATGCACTTATGTATATCACGGTTACACCTAGTAGAAAACAAGGATTTGAGGATTTTTGTGCAGAATCTGGGATGACGGATATGAAAACCTTTATTACTGACGTAGGCCATAGATGGAACTCAGCGTACTTATTACTAAAATCATGTGAAGGTTATGAAGCATTAATTACTGAATTTTATAAAAATAAGCATGTTAGAGACGAAGACGATACTATCTTGAGTGAATCTGATTGGAATATAGTTTTTAAAATAAAAAAAATTGACAAGTTTTTATGAGTCCACAAATATATTGTCTGGTGTTTATTATCCCACTAGTTATATGGTTCTTGAACGTCTTTATATAATTGCTATAGCTTTTGCGAGATTTTAAAATGACCCCGATTTTCACGCTGTTATATATTCCATGGAATTGAAATTTAGAAAATATTGGGAAGAATTACCTATGTTATTTCCTTTAGCATGTGTCATGGACCCCCGATATAATTTATCGGGTACTAAATTTATAATTGATCAAATGTCAAATGCTTTAACTTTTAATACACCTGTTACTTATAGGAATTTGGAAACGACGTTCCGTGAAATGTATGAATTATATGTTTCACGAATGAGTACACATATTAATCGTGTACCTACACATACTCCTCCTACTAATATAACAGATGACGACGCTGAAATTTTGAATTTATTTGAAAGCATGCACTCGTATAGATTTGATGCAACTGCATATACATGTGGTTCCTTTAGTAGTAGTAGTTTAGCTTCCACTGCATGTACTCAAACTTCCAGTCGTAGTCCAAATCCAAATACGTTGCTATATGAATTAATTGATTACTTTAGTCAACATTTGCCTAGTAACAAAGCAATTAGTAAAAGTTCAGAAGATGTCCTTGAATTCTGGTGAAATAACGAACGCCGATGGCTAGTAGTTTCTACAATGACAAAAGATCTACTAACACCTTCGGTTGACACTATAGCTTTGGAGTCTGCTTTTAGTGTAGGGAAGAGGGTTCTCTCTGAGATTAGGAGTCGACTAAAAGAAGATATTTTGGAAGCGTTAATGTGCGTGAAGGACTAGGAAGACACTATAAATATGCTGAAATTGCATGTAACCAAATAAGTGTTATTTAATTTCACCACATTCATCACAATATTTTATTTTCATACCTTTATAATTTTTAAAAAAAAATTGTACACGTAATAAGTTATTCGTGTACAATTTTTAACTTTGCCTACTCGATAAACCCTCCAAATGATCCGTCTGGCCTCCATGTGGATCCCCCCTATGCTTTGCATCATTACTCTCGGTCCAAATAAACGAAAATATCAGTAGAATAATGGTACGAATGTGTCTACATCGAACATATTGTCTAGAATACCATCATATCTGGAACCTCTATCTCACTCCCTCTCCTAAACTCATAGGAATTCGAAAAATATCTCCAAAATGCTACCATACTACATTGGAAATGCTATTGCCAGTAAAGATGTGATTGATAGTCTCAGTCTCAAAACAACACTAGCTACGAGAAGCCAACTGGCATCCAATCCTGTTCTGAATAACCGCGTCTACTGGAATGGTAGTTGTGCATTCATTTCACAAATCGATTTCACAAATCGAACCTAAAAATTTCAAAGAAGCGGAATTTGATGAGTTTTGGACTCTAGCAATGCAAGACGAACTAAATCAATTTGAAAGAAACCATGTATGGGACTTGGTTGCTAGACTAACAAATCAAACCGTTATCGGCACTAAATGGGTTTTTCGAAATAAAAAGGATGAAAATGGAATCATCGTACGTAACAAGGCTAGATTAGTGGCTTAAGGTTACAATCAAGAAGAAGGAATTGATTATGAGGAAACATTTGCACCAGTAGCTCGATTAGAATCCATTCGCATGCTTCTTGCTTTTGCATGTCACAAAGATTTCACTCTTTATCAAATGGATGTTAAAAGTGCATTTTTAAATGGATTTATTCAAGAAGAAGTCTATGTTGAACAACCACCCGGCTTTGCAAATCATAATTTTCCAAACCATGTATTTAAACTTAGAAAAGCTCTCTACGGCCTCAAACAAGCTCCTAGAGCTTAGTATGAACGGTTGAGCAAATTCTTACTTTCAAATAGTTTCTCTATTGGAAAAGTCGATACTACTCTCTTTATCAAAACTCAAAAACAAGACATGTTTATTGTTCAAATTTATGTTGATGACATTATCTTTGGTGCAACAAATATTCAACTTTGTGAAGAATTTTCTAAAAACATGAGCATGGAATTTGAAATGAGCATGATGGGTGAACTTAAATTCTTTCTCGGACTTCAAATCAAACAAACATGTAATGGCATATTCATAAATCAAAGCAAGTACATCTTAGATATGCTAAAGAAGTTCGAATTAAAAGATCTAAAACCAATGAATACTCCAATGAGCACTTCCATAAAGTTTGACAAGGATGAACGAGGCACTTCCATCGGCATCACTAAATATCGAGGTATGATCGGATCCCTTCTTTATTTAACTGCAAGTAGACCCGATATTATGTTTAGTGTATGTTTATGTGCTCATTTTCAATCTAATCCTAAGGAATCCCACCTCAAAGCCGTTAAAAGAATTTTTAGATACCTTAGTGGGACTCAATACTTAGGACTTTGGTATCCAAAACGGACTCACCTTGATCTACTTAGTTACTCGGATGCCGATTGGGCCGGTTGTCAAGTTGATCGGAAAAGCACTAGTGGTACTTGTCATTTCCTCGGTTTTGCCTTAGTATCATGGTTCAGTAAGAAACAAAACTCCGTGGCCTTATCCACGGCCGATGCCGAATACATTTTCGCCGCTAGTTGTTGTGCTCAAGTGCTCTGGATAAAACAAACTTTTAGTGACTATCATTTATCCTATGATCGTATTCCTGTCATGTGTGACAATACTAGTGCTATTAATCTATCCAAAAATCCCGTCTTACACTCTTGAACGAAACATATTGAAATTCGACATCATTTTCTAAGAGACCATGTTCAAAACCGTGATATTTCACTTGAATTTGTTGATAACAAACACCAATTAGCTGATATTTTCACCAAACCTCTTGCACCCGATCGTTTTTCCTTTATTAGAAGAGGTTTAGGTCTAATCAATGAAAATGAAATATATGGTTAAATTCATGGGACTATTATAGGCTTCATATTCATCTTCAGCTGGACCGGACAGAGAACCGGACGTCCGGATCAGAACAGGACAGTCCCAGGTTGCTTCAGTCTGCTGAACCGGACGTCCGGTTCAAACATCCGGACGTCCGGATGTGCAGATCTGAGATTCGCGATTTAAATCTCCTCATCTTCACTTCCTCTTTCATTTTTTTTCACCTTTTTCCCCAAATTCTCTACCTACATCTCTTCTCCATAGAGTTACCTTACACCTTAAATCTTCATTTACTCTTAAATTTTACAAAACCCATCACTTCTACATTTCAATTTCTCACAAAACTTCATTTTTCATATCCAAATCTCCAATTTTTCCCAAAAATTATTTAAAACCCTAAAACAACAAATCATCTCACATGGCAACTACAAGAAGTAAGGGAAAACGTCTCAAAAGCACGGTACAGCGCTCTCATCCACCTTCTTCCGACGAGGACATGGATTTCGAACCCGATGTGCCGGTCAACCATTTTGCAAAATCACCCATTCTACTTGGTAAGAATGTAAATTTTGCTGATTTTACTTTTGATGCACCCTCTTTTCACATTGAAGAAACCTTTGAAAATATAGGTTGGATTTTCGTCGCTACATTAGAGGAAAATGCATATCCCCGCCTTATGCAAATTTTCTATCATGACATGGCAATTTCACCCTCAAATGAAATCTCATGTTTTATCAAAAATAAACGCATTATTATCAACAATTCACTCATTCGTGATATCTTAGAACTTGAAGAATGTAGTACTCAAATATTTTCACACAAAACTCATCCAAAACTTAATAGTTACGCTCCTACCGATGCTTGTCGTTGCGTCACCGGGAAAATTTTTGAAAATATCACCAAAGTTAGCGCACATCAATTATCTCTTCCTTGCAAAGTTTTACACAACATTGTCGCTAATGTCATTGTTCCTCGAAAAGGCCATCGAGATGAAGTAAGTGCTTTTGAACTCTTTCTTCTCGATTCCTTTCTCGTAGGAAGAAAACTCGACTTTCCAACCATCGTAATAGGTCTTATGAAACTTATTCACTCCTCCCGAGCCATCAAGGCCTTACCATATGGCATGCTTCTTACCAAAATTTTCAAACATTTTAACATTGCATTAGATGATGAGGCATTCATATCCCCAAAGCCCACCGACACCATCAACATTCAAACACTTAAACGTATGAAAATAGTAAAAGAACACGATCAATGGGTGGCACATACAAAAGGGTTTGACCCCACTTCGGGTCCATCTACTCTTCCCTTTGACGGTGATGAAGATGAAGAAGATGATACTGATATACCACCAGATCCACAACATGCTCCAAGTACCCATTCCTCATCCGGTGGCTTCACATTTACCGAAGATCACTACAACATGTTAAACGGTCGCATTTATTCTCTTGCCTCCACGGTTGATGGTCTCAGCGGAATGCTTCAACGAGTACTTACTCAACAGGAAACTATGCAAGCTCAGCAGAATGCTTTTTACGCTCACTTTTACGCCCAGTTTCCTCCTCCTCCTCCTCCTCCAGAATCTTAGTTTTGGATCCTTTCGGGTTTAACTTGCTTCTATCTTTTACGTTTTTACGTTGAACTCTCTGTTATACTTTCTTTATGTTAAGAACTTCGGTTTTAATTATGATTATGTCTTTGCTTATGATTCTCTGTGATCTATCTATCTTTTTGTTTATGCCAAAAGGGGGAAAACATATAAGAAATGATTTGAATACATATTTAATATGGGAACTCTTGATCTATAAAACATAGGGGGAACAAAATTGCAATTGTTGAAATATACGATATACATTTTCCATCACAAATCATTTATTGTTTGTCATAATCAAAAAGGGGGAAATTGTTGACCTATGGTCATACAATATGTTTTGATTATAACAAACAACTCATGTTTATCTTTAACATTATCTTTAAATTGACATGTTGGCAAATTGAGTCTAAACAATTGAATGAGAAGTTATCAAGGAAGCTCAAACAAAGATTGATCAAGCTCTTATGGGGGAAAAGCTTTACATCTCAAAACAAGCACTCGCATCAAATTCATCAAAGATATTGTATCTAGGCCTCTTATAACTTGATTGTAAAGGTAAAGCATTTTTAATTCTTAGCAATGACACTTCGAGCTCAAGAAATGGTTTTCTCACACTTAACACAAGTTACGTGATAAAAACGTTTGCACGAGATTATGCTTAAAATGAAAAGTTTTTCCAAACATATCTCTTATAAACTATCAAGACAAACTTATATTGAAAAATCGGGAAAAACATTATTTGCAAACCAAAATAAAAAGAAAAAGGAATTTTGTCATCCGAACGTCCGGATGGTGAACCGAACGTCCGGTTCATCAGCAACGGTAACTTTTTTGACCGTTCTGACAAAAGTGACTCTAACGGTAAGTTGGTCATCCGGTTCTGAACCGGACGTCCGGTTGGACAGAGACTTTGACGTTTTGCAACTATTATAAATACCAACTCATCTACCATTTGATAATCAATCATTTGAGCATAAAATTGCATACTACTTGAGTCTACATTTGATCTTGCATACTTGCTCTTGAAAAATCTTTGATCAAAAACTAATTCTTGAAGATCATTCTCACATCAAAGATTTATACACAAAACACTTGAACTTCATTCATTGCTATCCATTAAAGTGTTTACCTACTTCTCCTCTTACACTCAACCTTGTACTCATCATTAGTTAAGAAGAGAAGTTTATCACTTGTATTATTCATTTGTGAATTGTGGGTCGTGTTGAGGTCCCGGAAAGCTCAACATTGTAAAGGGATCGGTGCTCCTTGGTTGTAAGTCACCGGAAGCGTTGTAAAAGGTTGGATTGCACAACAAGTCAATCAACCTAGTGAAAAAGGCCTTGCTCGTGACGGAGAGCTCGGTAACGGGGGACGTAGATCATTGCGTTGGATCGAACCTCCATATCATATCGTTTGCATTCTCTAACTCTTTTACTTAACGCTATTACCTTGTGCAAACTTATTTCCCTTACCTACATGTCTATTTGCATTTATATTGGTTTATTATCATTTGTGTGAACATTAGTTTTTAAATCTTATATTACTATCGAAAAAGTTTAAAAACCAATTCACCCCCCCCCCCCCCCCTCTTGGTTAGCCAATCTTGGGCTTTCACAAATGCTATATTATTCTAAACTTATTGATTAATTTAGGATATGATCAAATAAACCCCCATCAAGTCCTCGTCTGTTAAATGGGTCCAACTCAACTAATTCTCTACTTATAAAATTAGAAATTAACATAAAATTCAGTGTTGCAGAGAAAGAAGAGTCGTTTCTGAAAGATCAAAGGAGTCGTGGATAACAAATTTTGTAGAATAGAATCTAGCTAGTCCATGCCCATTATGAAGAAACTATATAATTACTTTTCTATTTATTCACATTACAGGCAAATACAAGTTGTATGTTGAAGGGGGTTGGCGCGGAAGATATAAAGGAAAGAGAGCTAATCATTCAAACTCCAACAAATGGTGTAATATCTGAAATTCAGTCGGTGAAATATCGTATTTTTAGCAAGGTCATGTTCCTACAAAATGACATTGAAGTAGCATGGTCACACACACACAAAATAAAGGAATTTATATTATAAGGAAAAATAAAAAATTTATATGGTTCTCATTAAAAAAGATCCAATGCAGTAAATGAATTAAGAACCTTGAAAATGACATCAAAAGCTTCAATGACTTTGGACAACTCCTTATAGAAAGTCCTCTCTGAGTAGTCTACATTAAATTTAGGTATGTTAGTGTAACGCCCCAATTTTCATTAAACTCAAGGCGCTACTTAAGTCGAAATATCCTGTAAATCATTTTCCCCAATAAACGCCAAAATGCGTAAATATTTTTTTTTTTCAAAACTATAGCAATTTAACATTAAATGCGGAAACATCATTTGAATAGTTCACTCATCTAAGAGTCAATACCAAACATAATAAGTAAATTGTCACAATTTGCAAAATACTAAAATTTGAGATTTAAGACAAAATGGAGACCGGCTATTAAAATACTAGTTTCAAAAATTTATAAATTAAATCGTCTATTATTTAATCATGATTGCCCCGCTCATTGCCTTGCCTTGCCGAACTCCTTAACCTGAAATGGTGGATAGATATTGGGGTGAGCATAACGAATTATACTCAGTGGGGAAACAACAATCAGTCCAAGTTAAATCTAAACATGAAATGAAATTATGAATATAATACAAATACAACATACTGTAGAAATATGTACTGTGGGACATCCCCAAGGACCCAATTACGATCCCGGACCTATTTACGGTCCCTGACAACATGTTATAGCGCTTAACAATTTTGCACTGTGGGACAACCCCAAGGACCCACTTTCGATCCCGGACCTATTTACGGCCCCTGGCAACCTTTTCATATGTACATGCATAATATCACAATCAAAATCACATATCAAGAATTAACATAGACAAAATAACCACAATTGCTTAAATGTAAATCCCACCTCAAAGTCTTGGAAATTTTTCTTGAAATTGAACTGATGTGATGATACCGTGCTTTAAACTTTTCCCGCGACCTCGTCTAGCAAGAACAAAATTAATATAATTTAGGATACTAAGTCCTAATTAATGTTTTAGAACTTTTAGGGACTTTGATTGAACCTTTGAAAGTAAGGAATTGAGTAATTGAAAAATTCTTTAAATCTTTAGGGTCTAATTATGAAAATTAAAATGTTTAGGGCCAATAAGATAAAATTAGAAAATATAATAAAATTAATTTGAATAATACATAAACTTTAGGGGTGGTAAAGGAATTAAAATCAAGTAAGGGACTAACTTAAATGTTTTGCCAAACTTTGGGATTTAAAAGGTAAATTTTCATATTTAATACCATGCCCCCATTCACAAACAATTTCACGCAGAGAGAGAGACAAGTTCCTGGCTGGTTTCTAAATCAACCTTTTTTTCCAAAATGGGTTTTCAAAAATTTCCAACAAAATTGAGGATTTAAGAATGAGTTGTCCATATTTAGTACAAACCCCATATTCCCAAACTCCATTTTCACGTCCAGCAGGTTCCAGTTTCAAAAATCAGTTTTGGTCTAACTGGGTTTCTACATTTTGACGTTTTTCAACTAAAATTGAGGCAAGAGGAGGAAGTCTAACAACATGGAGAGCAAGGATTTGAGTTGCAGGTCACAACAAAGCTCTCGACTCGCATTAAATACAGAAATTTCGTTTTCTCCCTTCCATTTTTTTTTTAACGTGTATATATATATATATATATATATATATATATATATATATATAGAAGATCAAAGATTACAGGATTCCGATGAATTGAAATTATTTTTGAATGAGTTACCTGACCGAGTTTTGCCGAGAAAGATCTACAGGTTCGAGATTTCAGTTTGAAATTGTAGCTTGGACTTGGAAGAACTGTGCAGTGCTAATGGATTAGATGATGATGATGATAAAATCGAAGAAAAATAATTGTTCCAACTTGAGAAGTTTACCTTGGAGAAATCCAGATTTCTTGTGAAATTTTTGGCAGCCGTGAGTGAATATTTGGAGATGAAATTGATTGGATTTAAGGTTTTGATACTATAGAGGCATACAAACCTAGGCTCCATATTTTGAACACTTGATTGGGCTGTTAATGGACTTAAACTTGGGCCGAATAAGAATAATGGACCAAGAGTAATTTAAAATAGGTTTTAGGTGTAAAATTCGACCCAAGAAGAAAATATTGAATTTTTAAGATTAAAAATCGTTTTCGAATTATTATATTAAATGTTTTGCTAGACAACTCGACGGACGTAAAATAAATTCTAAAATTTGACGGAAACGTCGTAGCGACATAACTTAAGTTATAAAATTGGCATTTTAAAAATTCGGGTCGCTACAACCTCCCCCACTTAAATAAATTTCGTCCTCGAAATTAAACTTACTTGATTTGATGTCTGGGTATTTAGCCAAGATCTCATCTTCTCTTTCCCATGTTGTCTCTTCTCTACCATGTTTGCTCCATTGGACTTTAACTAAAGGAATATCTTTATTCCTCAAGGTATGAACTTTCCTCTCGAGTATAACTGCAGGAGTCTCCTCATATGTCATATCCTTGTTAACATCCAATGAGGTATAACTAACAATGTGGTCCGGATCATGGACATATTTCCTTAACATTGAGATGTGGAAAACATTATGCACTGCTGATAGCTCTGGCGGTAAAGCCAACCTGTAGGCCATGTTTCCAACTTTTTCCAAGATTTCAAAAGGTCCAATAAACCTTGGTCTAAGCTTCCCTTTCTTTCCAAACCTTACCACACCTTTCATAGGAGACACTTTAAGGAACACTTTTTCACCAATTTCAAATTGTAGTTCCTTTCGTCTCTTGTCGGCATAAGACTTCTGTCTGTCTTGTGCTGTCTTAATCCTTTCTCTAATCTTTTCCACAGCATTTACAGTTTGTTCCACTATTTCTGGACCCAAAATCCTTTTCTCACCAACTTCATCCCAATGAATTGGTGATCTGCACTTTCTGCCATAAAGGGCTTCATATGGTGCCATGCCAATAGTAGACTGGAAACTATTGTTATATGCAAACTCAACCAACGGTAAATGCATTTCCCAGTTACCACTAAGGTCTAAAACGCAAGCTCTCAACATGTCCTCTAAAATCTGTATAGTTCTCTCTGACTGTCCATCTGTCTGTGGATGATATGCTGTACTGAATTTCAATCTAGTACCCATGGCTGTCTGCAGGCTTTCCCAGAACTTGGATGTAAATCTGGTATCCCTGTCTGACACTATAGAAACTGGTACACCATGCAATCTTACAATTTCTCTGATGTACAACTGAGCATACTGGTCTAAACTGAAAGTCATCTTCACTGGTAGAAAATGAGCAGATTTTGTCAAACGATCAACTATGACCCATATAGCTTGATGACCTCTAACTGATCTAGGAAGTCCAACGACAAAATCCATTGCTATGTGTTCCCACTTCCATTCTGGGATCTCCAGTGGGTTCAATAATCCAGAAGGACGTTGATGTTCGGCTTTAACTTGTTGGCAAGTCATGCACTTCTCAACAAACAAGCCAATTGACCTCTTCATATTTCTCCACCAATAAATTTTTCGTAGATCTTGATACATCTTTGTACCTCCTGGGTGTGCAGTATAAGGTGAATAATGTGCTTCCTCTAGAATCTCCTTCCTCAAGGGTTCATCCTTCGGTACACACAATCTTCCCTTGAACATGAGAGTGTCATCAGTTGATACTTCAAAACCTTTAACACTGCCAGCAAGTACACGGTCCTTAGTCTTGCCCAAAAATTTATCCTTACCTTGAGCTTCTTTAATTCTGTCTCTGAGAGTCGGTCGAACAATCAAAGCAGTTATAATTGCAGTTGTGTAATGTGGAGGAGTAACAACTTCAAGTCCCATGTTGGCAAAGTCCTTGATCAACTGTTCTTGACTGGTTAGGGCAGCTAACTGTCCCTTACCTTTCCGACTAAGTGCATCAGCAACAACATTAGCCTTGCCAGGGTGATAGTGGATAGTACAGTCATAATCTTTAACTAACTCCAACCACCTTCTCTGTCTCATATTCAATTCCTTCTGAGTAAATAAATACTTTAGACTCTTATGGTCTGTGTATATCTCGCACTTACTACCATATAGATAGTGTCGCCATATTTTTAGAGCATGAATTACAGCAGCCAATTCCAAGTCATGCGTAGGGTAGTTCTGCTCATGTTGCTTCAACTGTCTAGAAGCATATGCAATTACTTTTCCATGTTGCATCAGTACACAACCCAAACCTTGTTTCGATGCATCACTATAGATAACAAAACCTTCTGACCCTTCTGGAATAGCCAAAACTGGTGCAGATATCAATTTCTGTTTCAATTCTTGGAAACTCTTCTCGCACTTTTCTGTCCACTGAAACTTCACTCCCTTCCTGGTCAACTGTGTCATCGGTCCAGCTATTTTCGAAAATCCTTCAATAAACCTTCGATAATAGCCAGCCAATCCCAAGAAGCTACGAACTTCATTCACATTGGTTGGTGCACTCCAATTAGTGACAGCCTCAACTTTGGCTGGATCAACTTCAATACCTTCTGCGGTAATCACATGTCCAAGAAAACCAATTCGATCGAGCCAAAATTCGCACTTCTTGAATTTTGCATACAACCTTTCCTGTCGAAGTGTCTGTAAAACAATGCTGAGATGTTCCTCATGTTGTTCCTTGTCTCTTGAATAAATCAAAATGTCATCAATAAAGACAATTACAAACTGATCTAAGTATTGATGGAATACTCGATTCATCAAGTCCATGAAGACAGCTGGTGCATTAGTTAACCCAAACGGCATCACAGTGAATTCGTAATGTCCGTATCGAGTCCTAAATGCGGTCTTTGGTATATCATTGTCCTTAACCTTCAATTGATGATAACCTGATCTCAAATCAATCTTGGAGAATACAGTGGCACCCTTTAACTGATCAAACAAATCTTCTATTCGTGGTAAAGGATACTTATTCTTAACTGTGAGACGATTCAACTCCCTGTAATCAATGCACATCCTCATTGATCCGTCTTTCTTTTTCACAAACAGTACCGGCGCTCCCCAAGGAGATACACTAGGCCGAATAAATCCTTTATCCAACAGTTCCTGTAGTTGTACCTTCAACTCCTGGAGTTCCTTCGGTGCCATCCTGTAGGGTGCTTTAGATATAGGTGCAGCTCCAGGAACCAAGTCTATCGTGAATTCCACTTGCCTATCTGGTGGAATACCAAACAGGTCTTCTGGAAATACATCCACAAAATTACGCACAACTGGTACATCTGTAGCAGTTACCTCAGTTGCCTGAACACTAGTGATGCTCACTAGATATCCCTGACTGGTACTCTTTCTCAACATCCTTTGTGCTTTCAATGCTGATATGACACGAGGCATGGTTTTGACTTTTGTCCCAAAGAAGGTGAATTCACATTCTCCTGGTTTCTGAAATAGCACCTCCCTCTCATGACATTTAATCGTAGCGTGATTACAACTAAGCCAGTCCATGCCTAAAATGATATCAAAATCCTTCATGTCTATTAAGTACAAGTCCGCCTCTAAGTTCTTCCCATCTATTTCAAACTTAACAGCTTTCGACATCAGATTAGTGATAATAGTTTCACCTGAGGGAATACTAACCTCTAGAGCATCATTCACACTTTCACATACATTTTCAATCTTAGCATGAAAACTAGCAGAGATGAAAGAATGCGTAGCACCAGAATCAATCAAAACAATAGCAGGTACATTGAATACTGGTAGAATACCTGTTATCACGTCGGGATCTTCCTGTGCCTCCTTCTGAGTTAAAGCAAAAACTCGAGCCTTTCCTCTCTTAGCATCTTCCTTACCCTTGAATTCAGGGCATTCACCAGCAAAATGACCAGTTTTCTTACATCTGAAACACATTCCCTTTCCGAGCAGGCACTCCCCATAGTGTTGCTTACCACACTTCGGGCATACGGGTTTCTCAGTGCTAGCCTTTTCCTCAACTTTTCCCCATGATTTCCCTTTCTTGTTCTGATATCTGTCTTTGCCCATATTCTGACTGTCCCATTTCCTTTTCACTGGTGCCTCTGCAGGTTTTTGAGTAGTCTTTTCCAGGTTTAAGCGAGAAGATATAGCTTGTGCTCGCTCAATAGCTTCGGCATAGGTAGTGAGTCCCAAACCTGCCATGATTCCTCCGATTTCTGAGCGTAAACCCCTTTCAAATCTTCTAGCCTTCTTGATATCCGTGTCAACCAGATGGATAGCATACCTGGACAACTGGTTGAATTTCGTTTCATATTCCACCACTGACATACTTCCCTGCCTAAGTTCAAGGAACTCCGTTTCTTTCTGATCCCGGAAAGATTGAGGAAAATACCTTTGTAGTATTAATTCCTTAAACCCTGCCCATGTCAGTTCAAGTTGTTGTGCCTCAGTCCTAGTGCGCTGATATGACTCCCACCAATGATCTGCGTCCTCAGCGAGCTGGAACACAGCGCATGACACTTTCTGAGTGTCCAAGCAGGCTATGTGTTTAAAGATCCGTTCTAAGGCCCTTAGCCATTCCTCTGCAGCTAGGGGTCCCTCTCGACCATTGAATGTTGGTGGCTTATATCGGCGAAACTGTTCAACAACCATGCTGGTGTTGTTTGCATTAGCATGTGGATTCGATAAATTAGGGGCACTCCGTGGAGCTGTTGGGACTTGTTGCTGAGTGAACCTCTGGAGAGCATTCGCGAGGTCCCTTAATGCGTTATTTCCCGTATCGCTAGTAGCAATCTGGCCGGGGGTAGCTTGTCTTCCAGCAGCCCGATTCGTAGGAGTTCGATTTGTTCTACGAGACATTTCCTAAACCATAACAATATTAGTCTCAGCATCCACTTAATTGTGCAACTCACAATATTCATCCATGAGAGATAAAATCTAAAAATGAAACATCATAGAAAACACAGTGGAGCTAAAAGCAAATTTTATTATTATCTCATATTTTCCAAAAGGAAAATAAAATGATAAAATTGCAACTAATATCTATAATCCAAAATATGTTCTCCTACTGAATTCCACAAACAATCCTTCCTACATCTCTCTCTCATACATTCCTTTTGGCATATAAATTATGCAAGTACATTCCATTGAAATGAGTTACTACATGTTTTAGTCTAATTCCGAGGACTAAATTTATAATTTCTGAAATTTTTTAAAATATTTCACATCACAAGTTCAACTCCTAAACATAATAATTCATGGAAAATTTTATAACATGTACTGGATACAAACTTTCAAACATTTCAAACTGCATCAACTATAGTAAAATTTCATTCTCATGTAACTTTTCGTAGTAAACATTCAATTTCAGATGCAGCTATATAATAAATTCATGGTATCCAGCAATTGAAAATTTTCAAATTTTATCAAATAAAATTTTCTAAACATTTTTACCTTTTTCGGAGTCGGCGTGGCGCGGCAGGAGCGGGTGGCATTCAAATTAATTACTAAACATTTTCTCATTTATTTTATTTTTACAAATATTTCACAAGTCTACAGAAAGGTAAACCTGCGCTCTGATACCACACTGTAACGCCCCAATTTTCATTAAACTCAAGGCGCTACTTAAGTCGAAATATCCTGTAAATCATTTTCCCCAATAAACGTCAAAATGCGTAAATATTTTTTTTTTCAAAACTATAGCAATTTAACATTAAATGCGGAAACATCATTTGAATAGTTCACTCATCTAAGAGTCAATACCAAACATAATAAGTAAATTGTCACAATTTGCAAAATACTAAAATTTGAGATTTAAGACAAAATGGAGACCGGCTATTAAAATACTAGTTTCAAAAATTTATAAATTAAATCGTCTATTATTTAATCATGATTGCCCCGCTCATTGCCTTGCCTTGCCGAGCTCCTTAACCTGAAATGGTGGATAGATATTGGGGTGAGCATAACGAATTATACTCAGTGGGGAAACAACAATCAGTCCAAGTTAAATCTAAACATGAAATGAAATTATGAATATAATACAAATACAACATACTGTAGAAATATGTACTGTGGGACATCCCCAAGGACCCAATTACGATCCCGGACCTATTTACGGTCCCTGACAACATGTTATAGCGCTTAACAATTTTGCACTGTGGGACAACCCCAAGGACCCACTTTCGATCCCGGACCTATTTACGGCCCCTGGCAACCTTTTCATATGTACATGCATAATATCACAATCAAAATCACATATCAAGAATTAACATAGACAAAATAACCACAATTGCTTAAATGTAAATCCCACCTCAAAGTCTTGGAAATTTTTCTTGAAATTGAACTGATGTGATGATACCGTGCTTTAAACTTTTCCCGCGACCTCGTCTAGCAAGAACAAAATTAATATAATTTAGGATACTAAGTCCTAATTAATGTTTTAGAACTTTTAGGGACTTTGATTGAACCTTTGAAAGTAACAAATTGAGTAATTGAAAAATTCTTTAAATCTTTAGGGTCTAATTATGAAAATTAAAATGTTTAGGGCCAATAAGATAAAATTAGAAAATATAATAAAATTAATTTGAATAATACATAAACTTTAAGGGTGGTAAAGGAATTAAAATCAAGTAAGGGACTAACTTAAATGTTTTGCCAAACTTTGGGATTTAAAAGGTAAATTTTCATATTTAATACCATGCCCCCATTCACAAACAATTTCACGCAGAGAGAGAGACAAGTTCCTGGCTGGTTTCTAAATCAACCTTTTTTTCCAAAATGGGTTTTCAAAAATTTCCAACAAAATTGAGGATTTAAGAATGAGTTGTCCATATTTAGTACAAACCCCATATTCCCAAACTCCATTTTCACGTCCAGCAGGTTCCAGTTTCAAAAATCAGTTTTGGTCTAACTGGGTTTCTACATTTTGACGTTTTTCAACTAAAATTGAGGCAAGAGGAGGAAGTCTAACAACATGGAGAGCAAGGATTTGAGTTGCAGGTCACAACAAAGCTCTCGACTCGCATTAAATACAGAAATTTCGTTTTCTCCCTTCCATTTTTTTTTTAACGTGTATATATATATATATATATATATATATATATAGAAGATCAAAGATTACAGGATTCCGATGAATTGAAATTATTTTTGAATGAGTTACCTGACCGAGTTTTGCCGAGAAAGATCTACAGGTTCGAGATTTCAGTTTGAAATTGTAGCTTGGACTTGGAAGAACTGTGCAGTGCTAATGGATTAGATGATGATGATGATAAAATCGAAGAAAAATAATTGTTCCAACTTGAGAAGTTTACCTTGGAGAAATCCAGATTTCTTGTGAAATTTTTGGCAGCCGTGAGTGAATATTTGGAGATGAAATTGATTGGATTTAAGGTTTTGATACTATAGAGGCATACAAACCTAGGCTCCATATTTTGAACACTTGATTGGGCTGTTAATGGACTTAAACTTGGGCCGAATAAGAATAATGGACCAAGAGTAATTTAAAATAGGTATTGGGTGTAAAATTCGACCCAAGAAGAAAATATTGAATTTTTAAGATTAAAAATCGTTTTCGAATTATTATATTAAATGTTTTGCTAGACAACTCGACGGACGTAAAATAAATTCTAAAATTTGACGGAAACGTCGTAGCGACATAACTTAAGTTATAAAATTGGCATTTTAAAAATTCGGGTCGCTACAACTTAGCTTTGAAAGTTCCCTTACATTCTGATGAGGACAATGATGTAGAGACATTGTGGCCCAAGAACAAAGCTTGATCCCCCAAAGTATTCAATTCAACCAAACTATAGGCATGTTCACTTCCCTCCCCATGACATTCTTCTAGCCTCAAAATAGAGAAACCAATCATATAGCATCTGGACTTCACGTTGTTTTCATCATCACATTCAAATAAGGTGCCTCCTCGAATACGAGAAACAAGCAAAAGATCTCTTGCTGATTCAACAAGATATTTTTGAATTGAATCGTGTCTTAGTTAGAGCAGGAGCCACCACTATTGCTTTAGAGCCATTATCGTCATCAAGGTCACAAACAACTACAACTCCATGACAATCAACAACGTAAAATTTACCACTATAGTAAACAATATCTTCGTAAGAACGGGAAGGGACCCTAATATATATTGGTCCAAACAATATCTCCTAGTCTTGCAGAAGCCAATATATCAACTTCTCCATAAATAGCAGCTACAATGCAATCTGGATAATAATTAGGTGAACTTTTCTTCATTCCAGGATTTGAGGACATCACTATCTTTCTCACAAAGAAATAATAGAAATCCTGTGGTGGAAATTGGTCATTATAATCATACTGAACAGGGAAGGTCAGCATTCTAAAATCTATTTGCGGAACTTTCGAGACTTCGAGAATTATTGATGCTTAAGATTTCTAATCTTTCTTCACTCTTCATCTTTTATTTCTTAAACAAAGTCATTTAAATTTTTCAATCTGTGCAACTCTTTTATTTTAGTAGATTGTTACTGTTGGATTTTGATGCTCCAACTTGTCTTTCCGGGCTCAGAAAACAACCAAAATCGATACCACACGGCTCAAGCTCGACCCAACACTTCCCTCCACTTGGTTGCCACAAGTTTCACTCTCCTATTAACCCACAAAGGATCAATAATAGGTGGATGCAATAAACCACTAAAGAAGGAAGAAAGAAAAGGGAAGCAATGGCTCCAAAATCACCAAGAACGACTCCTCTCTTCTCTTCACACACTGTTGCACCACACTAGACTCACGGTTCCAAAAGGGGATGGATATATATATGAATAGATGGAATTAGGTCACGTTATTGGGCCAAAAGAAATGGGTCAGCTTAATACCAATAAATGGGCCTAGCAATAAACTTAAACCACAAACCAATCACAACCCCAACTTGGACCTTCCAAAAGTGTCGGTAGTATTTGAGTCGAGCCAAGTTTATGATATCGATAAATTTCCGACAACTGTTTTAAATTATCGCCCGGATTTATTGGGTATCAAAACCCAACAAATCTCCACCTTGATTCCCAATAAATCTGCAAGCAACCAAAACACACAGTTTATACTTGCACAACCAAGGTAACCAATAAATTGGTATTACAGACCTTACCTCGTGTCTCCATCTAAACACATACCATATCTGCTCCATATACTCACCAGGGCTAAGGTCAAGAACACCCAAGTAGAAGCAAATAATCACAGCAATCAATCAAGAGCATATAAACATGCGATAGAGGTATCATATAGGATAACGCAGATCTTTTCAAACAAGTTCACACAGAACAACAGATTAACACCAAGTCAATCAATAGGCTAACACATACGCAACAAATGCATAAATGACCACACTAAGATCTCACCACACTTATCCTATCCCATTCCGTGTTACTCACTCCTCGAGAACACATATCTCACCTCATCGCCCACCATGCTCACTAGACTAATCACTCAAACAAACTCATGTCTAACTGGTAAGTCTCTATAGATCCTAAGTTCTAGGGATAATCTTCTATCACCACATCACATCTCCAACCTAAGTGGATAATGGGTTTCCACCTAACAGAAGTGATAAAAGTGCCTCACTTGCACTCCACCTGATCAGGGTCTCTTCACAGATAAAAGATTCCAACATTTGATCACATCTCCACCGTGATCCAAATGTCACACTCCACATCCCACGGTACAAACTACAATGTACCCCTAGGCCTCTATACTCTACCTTACAGAAAGACACAACATACTGCAAATGCATCACAAAAAAAAACCCACAATTCATGCAAACAATTACACACAGTAATAAGATCACTTAAAACATGCCAATGCACATATCAAACATTTTGAAACTATAACATATAACCACGCAATAGAATTAAGTAATCACACACATGCAGAAAATGATTACACACGGATGCAAATGCAGTAACTAGGGTTACACTCAGTAAACCTCACTAGGGTCATCACTCGACCCTATAACCAGATTCGCATCACCTCTCATCTTACCATTCTGCATATCCTTCCTTTTGGGACAGTCCCTAATGAAGTGTCCAGACTTACCACAACTGTAACACCGTCTACCACCAGACTTGTCCCACTTCTTGCTCTTCTTCTTACCATCATCATCACTCGAGTCGCTACTCGAATCACCACTGTTTTGATTTCTACCCAAACTCATTTGCTTAAATTTCATTCTACTCCTCATCATATGCAACTCACCGCTTTCCTTATCATGTTTTCAGCTCTCATCTCCATCTCCTTACTTCTAAGGGAATCAATGACAATTTCAGGCGTCAAGGTGTCTCTACCATACTTAATAGCATTTTTTACTTCACGATAAGTATCAGGTATAGCATTTAGCAAAATGATAGCTTTGTAAGTTTCAGACACCGACTCACCACAGTTAACAATATCTTGAACAAGTTTGTTAAACACATCCAAATTGTCATCCAAATCTTTTGAAGAATCCATTTTGAAACTAAAAAATCTTTCAAGCAAGTACAATTTATTAGGAGTAGATTTGAGCAAATATAAATCCTCCAACTTTTTCCAAAGTTCTTTTGTAGAATCAAATTTTTCAACTTTTCTCAAAACAGTGTCAGACAAGTGTAAAATAATTGAAGTGTATGCAAGTTCATCATATTCTTCCTTTTGTGCTTCTGTAAAATCTACGGGAAATTTGTCGTCTATGGCCTTTGAAACTTTTTGTTGAACCAAAATACCTCTCATTTTTTGTTGCCGAATAGAAAAGTCACCCTTTCCATTGAAAGTTCCAACTTCGAAACGTGAAGTCATCTTGAAAAACAGAACCAAGAAATGCACAAATAGGTCACACAGAGTAATCATAAGGTAGCAATATACACCGTACTAGATTCCCAGGTTTTCGTGAGACTCAAAATCTCAGATCAAGGGAACGTTCGAACGGGTCAAGTCCAGGTGTTCTAACAAGATAATCAATGCAACACGAAGGTAATTTCCAAACAGTGCAGTCTCACACAGTGACTAAACAACAATTACGGCACAAAAATAAATTACCAACTTGCAATCAAAATCAATACTTCAAATAGAGCAAAAATTCCTAAAATTCTAGCACAAGCAATGGTTACCCCTTCACGGTAACCCCAAACCTAATGTCACCCCACACGATGACTCGCTAGTGCTGAAATTTAACGGGATAAGCCAATTTACCAGAGCGGACTTATCTGAGTCCGTAAGTTTCGAGGAATACTATTTAACACTTTAGGGCCACCAGTATTCGCCCTAAAGTTTGCAACAACCGATAGAACGCAAAACGGAATTTCGAACGAGCAAGGGCAAAATCGTCCAACTTTCTCTGTGAAACCTGAAACACTAAACAAAAAATATCAGCACGTTCACAAAGTCGAAATAAAGATACTACCTGAAGAAACCGTGGCCGGAATCCACCGCACGCGTCGTCGCCGGAGCTGCCACGCGCCGCCGTCGCCGTCACCACCACGTGCAGGTGACCCAGAATCTCCTCGACCTGCAAGTTCCACCAGTGGTCACCGTTTGTCCAGAAAGTCCACGGATTTGCCGGAAATCGATTTTGAAGTTCCGGTTTTGGGCAAAAAACGGGACATTTTTTTTCTTCTGGTTTCTGCTCGATTTCTGGACGGTTTTGGTTGATTTCTTGCTGAAAATTCACGCCAAACAAGGCTCTGATACCAAATGTTGGATTTTGATGCTCCAACTTGTCTTTCCGGGCTCAGAAAACAACCAAAATCGATACCACAAGGCTCAAGCTCGACCCAACACTTCCCTCCACTTGGTTGCCACAAGTTTCACTCTCCTATTAACCCACAAAGGATCAATAATAGGTGGATGCAATAAACCACTAAAGAAGGAAGAAAGAAAAGGGAAGCAATGGCTCCAAAATCACCAAGAACGACTCCTCTCTTCTCTTCACACACTGTTGCACCACACTAGACTCACGGTTCCAAAAGGGGATGGATATATATATGAATAGATGGAATTAGGTCACGTTATTGGGCCAAAAGAAATGGGTCAGCTTAATACCAATAAATGGGCCTAACAATAAACTTAAACCACAAACCAATCACAACCCCAACTTGGACCTTCCAAAAGTGTCGGTAGTATTTGAGTCGAGCCAAGTTTATGGTATCGATAAATTTCCGACAACTGTTTTAAATCATCGCCCGGATTTATTGGGTATCAAAACCCAACATTGCTCTTGCTACGCCAATACTATAGAAGAAAGTAGAAAAGGAAAAAAAAATTGGAAATTTATGCCACCTCCAATTTCTTTTTCTCCAATTCAAAGACCCGGTCATGAGCTGCTATCATGATTTGATTTGCCTGCGCATAGTTTTTTTGTCTTCTTCATTTTCTCATTGCCTTGTTTAAAAAAAAATAAAAATTAAATACTTGATCAGCTAATATTAATAAATTAAATTAGCTAAAAATAAAATTAAGTGCAAGTGTGTATTAATAGTAATATTTGGTACCTCATTCAATTATTACTTTGAGCCCCATGGTCACGTCTTTTGTGCTCTAGTAGATCAGCTTCTCTCCAATATATCGTGCCACATATTTTACATTTAACACCACCATCTTCTAAAAGATTTTTGTGCTTTGAATCATTGTGCGCGTTCATCGCATTTTCACTATTATATACTCTGCTACAATCATAACAAAAGTTTTCCAAGCGCTTTTCTTTCGCCATCTTCATAAAACAAAAATAACAGCACAGATGGTCATAATGACACTATAATCAATAGAAGACAGAAAATCTAGAATATGGGCCGTTGTTTTAGCTAGGGCCTCTTACAACTCGAACTACTACAAGATATATTACGGGATAACCATCTCTCAAATGAAAAATAAGACTAAAAACTACAAAATAACACATAAGAGAACTCAAAAGGTTTGAGGCAAGACAAATGAGCACACACCTTAGTAGTACTGAGCGTCGAGTAATAAGCCTTACTTAAGTTGTATGTCTTGAGGAGACTGTTGAATGGAAGCCTCAAGTGAAGCAGGACTCAAGTGCAAGCTTTGCCTGCAACGTCTTCTACAGCAACATAGAAACAGTAAATTTACTCTCAATGGGCTAATATATATATACAGGCAAAATGAAATCATTTCTTTGGGCCATGGACCTCACTTTAACCACCCTCCCTCAGCGTAAGAGGCATACATGCATGCTTGTTTCTTTATAAGCCAAACCTAGTCTTTTTCAATTGCCAATCTAAAGCAGATGGAAGTCCATGAGAAAGTAAAAAAAGAAACCTTTATTCAATTTCAGATGCAACAATATTAACATAATAAATTACATGGTATCCAGCAATAATGAAAAATTTTTACAAAAAACTTATTATCAAATCAAAATTTATCTAAAACATTTTTAAAACCTTTTTCGGACGTCGGCGTAGGACGCGGCAGGAACGGTAGCATGCATTCCAAATACAAATTACTAACATTTTTTCGCTCATTTATTTTATTTTTACACCAATATTTACAAGGGGTCATACAGAATGGTAAAACCTCGCCTCTGAACCAAACAACTAAGTAAACGTCCCCAAAATATTATATCATTAAACTCAAAGGACGCACTATATAAGTCGTCAACTAAATAATATCTGCTATTTCTTCCAATTATTAATGTAACGCCCCAATTTTCATAAACACAAGACGCTACTTAAGTCGAAATATCCTGTAAATAACTTTCCTCAATAAACGCCAAAATGCGTAAATATTTATTTTTTTCAAACTATATCAAATAAACACTAAATGCGGAAACATAATTTGAATAATTTACTCATTCAACAGTCAATACCAAATAAAATAAGTAAGGTGCCACAATTTGCAAAAATACTAAAATTTGAGATTTAAGACAAAATAAAAACCGGCTGTTAAAATACTAGTTTCAAAAATTTATAATTTAAATTGTCTATTATTTAATCATGGTTGCCCCGCTCATTGCCTTGCCTTGCCGAGCTCCTTAACCTGGAAGAGTGGAAAAATATTGGGATGAGCATAACGAATTATACTCAGTGGGAGAAACAGCAATCAGTCCAGGTTAAATCTAAACATGAAATCAAATTATGAATATAATACAAATACAACATACTGTAGAAATATGTACTGTGGGACATCCCCAAGGACCCAATTACGATCCCGGACCTATTTACGGTCCCTGACAACATGTTATAGCGCTTAACAATTTTGCACTGTGGGACAACCCCAAGGACCCACTTTCGATCCCAGACCTATTTACGGCCCCTGGCAACCTTTTCATATGTATAGGCATAATATCACAATCAAAATCACATATCAAGAATTAACATAGACAAAATAATCACAATTGCTTAAATGTAAATCCCACCTCAAAGTCTTGGAAATTTTTCTTGAAATTGAACTGATGTAATGTTACTATGCTTCAAACTTTCCCCGCGATCTCGTCTAGCAAGAACAAAATTAATATAATTTAGGATACTAAGTCCTAATTAATACTTTAAAACTCTTAGGGACCTTGATTGAACTTTTGAAAGTAAAGAAATGGGTAATTGGATAATTATTTAAATCTTGAGGGTCTAATTATGAAAATTAAAATGTTTAGAGCCAATAAGGTAAAATTAGAAAATATTTTATAATTAATTTGAATAATACATAAACTTTAGGGATGAAGAAAGAATAAAAATCAAATAGGGGACTAACTTAAATGTTTGACCAAACTTGAGGATTTAAAACTAAACTTTCAATATTTATAACCCAACCCCCCATCCCCAAATCATATTCACGCAGAGAGAGTCCCAGGTAGCCAAAAATCACTTGGGTTTTTACATGTTAATGGTTTTCAATCAAAATCAAGGTTGGAGAAGGAAGTCCAAAAGCAAAAGCAAGATATGGAGAGCAAGAATCGAATTTTCAGGTTACTATAAAACTCGATTCACTGTATCAAACTCGAAAATTCCGTTTTCTTCTTTTATCTATTCCCTTTTTTTATTTCCTCCATTTATGAATATATTTGAGAAGAACATAGATTATGGAATTTCGAAAATTAATTTAAGGAAGTTACCTGCACCGATCTTTTTGGAGAATGAATTACTGGTTCTTGCAACGTGAAGCTTGGAGGGATGAAGAACTAGTTGAATGCCCAGATTCTTGTTGAGTTTCAGTCGTGAGATGAAATAATTTGGAGATGAAATTGATTGGATTTTAGGTTTTGACACAAGTGAACCCTACAACCTTGAGCTCTAAAATTTTGACAATTGATTTGGGCTGATAATTGATTTGGGATGATAATGGACTTAAACTTGGGCCAAAAAGGAATATTGGACCAAGAGAAATTTTAAAATAGATGTTGGGTGTAAAATTTGACCCGATAAGGAAAATTTGAATTTTTAAGATTAAAAATCGTTTTGAATTCTTATATTAAATATTTTGCTAGACAACTCGACGAAACGTAAAATAAATTCTAAATTTTGACGGAAGCGTCGTAGCGACACAACTTAAGTTATAAAATTGGCATTTTAAAATTCGGGGTCGCTACAACCTCCCTCACTTAAATAAATTTCGCCCTCGAAATTAAACTTACTTGATTTGAAAATGTTTGGGTATTTGGCTAAGATCTCCTCTTCTCTTTCCCACGTTGCATCTTCTCTACCATGTTTGCGCCATTGGACTTTAACTAAAGGAATATCTTTATTCCTCAAGGTATGAACTTTCCTCTCAAGTATAACTGCAGGAGTTTCCTCATATGTCATATCCTTGTTAACATCCAATGATGCATAACTAACAATGTGGTCCGGATCATGGACATATTTCCTTAACATTGAGATGTGGAAAACATTATGTACTGTTGATAGCTCTGGCGGTAAGGCCAACCTATAGGCCACGTTTCCAACTCTTTCCAAGATTTCAAAAGGTCCAATAAACCTTGGTCTAAGTTTCCCTTTCCTTCCAAACCTCACCACACCTTTCATAGGAGACACTTTTAAGGAACACTTTTTCACCAATTTCAAATTGTAGTTCCTTTCGTCTCTTGTCAGCATAAGACTTCTGTCTGTCTTGTGCCGTCTTAATCCTTTCTCTGATCTTCTCCACCGCATTTACAGTCTGTTCCACTATTTCAGGACCCAAAACCCTCTTCTCACCAACTTCATCCCAATGAATTGGTGATCTGCACTTTCTGCCATAAAGAGCTTCATATGGTGCCATGCCAATGGTAGACTGGAAACTATTGTTATATGCAAACTCAACCAATGGTAAATGCATTTCCCAGTTACCACCAAGGTCTAAAACGCAAGCTCTCAACATGTCCTCTAAAATCTGTATAGTTCTCTCTGACTGTCCATCTGTCTGTGGATGATATGCTGTGCTGAATTTCAATCTAGTTCCCATAGCTGTCTGCAGGCTTTCCCAGAACTTGGATGTAAATCTGGTATCCCTGTCTGAAACTATAGAAACTGGTACACCATGCAATCTTACAATTTCTCTGATGTACAACTGAGCATATTGGTCTAAACTGAAAGTCATCTTCACTGGTAGAAAATGAGCAGATTTTGTCAAACGATCAACTATGACCCATATAGCTTGATGACCTCTAACTGATCTAGGAAGTCCAACGACAAAATCCATTGCTATGTGTTCCCACTTCCATTCTGGGATCTCCAGTGGGTTCAATAATCCAGAAGGACGTTGATGTTCGGCTTTAACTTGTTGGCAAGTCATGCACTTCTCAACAAACAAGCCAATTGACCTCTTCATATTTCTCCACCAATAAATTTTTCGTAGATCTTGGTACATCTTTGTACCTCCTGGGTGTGCAGTATAAGGTGAATAATGTGCTTCCTCTAGAATCTCCTTCCTCAAGGGTTCATCCTTCGGTACACACAATCTTCCCTTGAACATGAGAGTGTCATCAGTTGATACTTCAAAACCTTTAACACTGCCAGCAAGTACACGGTCCTTAGTCTTGCCCAAAAATTTATCCTTACCTTGAGCTTCTTTAATTCTGTCTCTGAGAGTCGGTCGAACAATCAAAGCAGTTATAATTGCAGTTGTGTAATGTGGAGGAGTAACAACTTCAAGTCCCATGTTGGCAAAGTCCTTGATCAACTGTTCTTGACTGGTTAGGGCAGCTAACTGTCCTTTACCTTTCCGACTAAGTGCATCAGCAACAACATTAGCCTTGCCAGGGTGGTAGTGGATAGTACAGTCATAATCTTTAACTAACTCCAACCACCTTCTCTGTCTCATATTCAATTCCTTCTGAGTAAATAAATACTTTAGACTCTTATGGTCTGTGTATATCTCGCACTTACTACCATATAGATAGTGTCGCCATATTTTTAGAGCATGAATTACAGCAGCCAATTCCAAGTCATGCGTAGGGTAGTTCTGCTCATGTTGCTTCAACTGTCTAGAAGCATATGCAATTACTTTTCCATGCTGCATCAGTACACAACCCAAACCTTGTTTCGATGCATCACTATAGATAACAAAACCTTCTGACCCTTCTGGAATAACCAAAACTGGTGCAGATATCAATTTCTGTTTCAATTCTTGGAAACTCTTCTCGCACTTTTTTGTCCACTGAAACTTCACTCCCTTCCTGGTCAACTGTGTCATCGGTCCAGCTATTTTCGAAAATCCTTCAATAAACCTTCGATAATAGCCAGCCAATCCCAAGAAGCTACGAACTTCATTCACATTGGTTGGTGCACTCCAATTAGTGACAGCCTCAACTTTGGCTGGATCAACTTCAATACCTTCTGCGGTAATCACATGTCCAAGAAAACCAATTCGATCGAGCCAAAATTCGCACTTCTTGAATTTTGCATACAACCTTTCCTGTCGAAGTGTCTGTAAAACAATGCTGAGATGTTCCTCATGTTGTTCCTTGTCTCTTGAATAAATCAAAATGTCATCAATAAAGACAATTACAAATTGATCTAAGTATTGATGGAATACTCGATTCATCAAGTCCATGAAGACAGCTGGTGCATTAGTTAACCCAAACGGGCATCACAGTGAATTCGTAATGTCCGTATCGAGTCCTAAATGCGGTCTTTGGTATATCATTGTCCTTAACCTTCAATTGATGATAACCTGATCTCAAATCAATCTTGGAGAATACAGTGGCACCCTTTAACTGATCAAACAAATCTTCTATTCGTGGTAAAGGATACTTATTCTTAACTGTGAGACGATTCAACTCCCTGTAATCAATGCACATCCTCATTGATCCGTCTTTCTTTTTCACAAACAGTACCGACGCTCCCCAAGGAGATACACTAGGCCGAATAAACCCTTTATCCAACAGTTCCTGTAGTTGTACCTTCAACTCCTGGAGTTCCTTCGGTGCCATCCTGTAGGGTGCTTTAGATATAGGTGCAGCTCCAGGAACCAAGTCTATCGTGAATTCCACTTGCCTATCTGGTGGAATACCAAACAGGTTTTCTGGAAATACATCCACAAAATTACGCACAACTGGTACATCTGTAGCAGTTACCTCAGTTGCCTGAACACTAGTGATGCTCACTAGATCTCCCTGACTGGTACTCTTTCTCAACATCCTTTGTGCTTTCAATGCTGATATAATACGAGGTATGGTTTTGACTTTTGTCCCAAAGAAGGTGAATTCACATTCTCCTGGTTTCTGAAATAGCACCTCCCTCTCATGACACTTAATCGTAGCGTGATTACAACTAAGCCAGTCCATGCCTAAAATGATATCAAAATCCTTCATGTCTATTAAGTACAAGTCCGCCTCTAAGTTCTTCCCATCAATTTCAAACTTAACAGCTTTCGACATCAAATTAGTGATAATGGTTTCACCTGAGGGAATACTAACCTCTAGAGCATCATTCACACTTTCACATACATTTCCAATCTTAGCATGAAAACTAGCAGAGATGAAAGAATGCGTAGCACCAGAATCAATCAAAACAATAGCAGGTACATTGAATACTGATAGAATACCTGTTATCACGTCGGGATCTTTCTCTGCCTCCTTCTGAGTTAAAGTAAAAACTCGAGCCTTTCCCTTCTTTGCATCTTCTTTACCCTTGAATTCAGGACATTCACCAGCAAAGTGACCATGTTTCTTACATCTGAAACACATCCCCTTTCCGAGCAGGCACTCCCCATAGTGTTGCTTACCGCACTTCGAGCATACGGGTTTCTCAGTGCTAGCCTTTTCCTCAATTTTTCCCCATGATTTCCCTTTCTTGTTCTGATATCTGTCTTTACCCATATTTTGACTGTCCCATTTCCTTTTCACTGGTGCCTCTGCAGGTTTTTGAGTAGTCTTTTCCAGGTTTAAGCGAGAAGATATAGCTTGTGCTCGCTCAATAGCTTCGGCATAGGTAGTGAGTCCCAAACCTGCCATGATTCCTCCGATTTCTGAGCGTAAACCCCTTTCAAATCTTCTAGCCTTCTTGATATCCGTGTCAACCAGATGGATAGCATACCTGGACAACTGGTTGAATTTCGTTTCATATTCCATCACTGACATACTTCCCTGTCTAAGTTCAAGGAACTCCGTTTCTTTCTGATCCCGGAAAGATTGAGGAAAATACCTTTGTAGTATTAATTCCTTAAACCCTGCCCATGTCAGTTCAAGTTGTTGTGCCTCAGTCCTAGTGCGCTGATATGACTCCCACCAATGATCTGCGTCCTCAGCGAGCTGGAACACAGCGCATGACACTTTCTGAGTGTCCGAGCAGGCTATGTGTTTAAAGATCCGTTCTAATGCCCTTAGCCATTCATCTGCAGCTAGGGGTCCCTCTCGACCATTGAATGTTGGTGGCTTATATCGGCGAAACTGTTCAACAACCATGCTGGTGTTGTTTGCATTAGCATGTGGATTCGATAAATTAGGGGCACTCCGTGGAGCTGTTGGGACTTGTTGCTGAGTGAACCTCTGGAGAGCATTCGCGAGGTCCCTTAATGCGTTATTTCCCGTATCGCTAGTAGCAATCTGGCCGGGGGTAGCTTGTCTTCCAGCAGCCCGATTCGTAGGAGTTCGATTTGTTCTACGAGACATTTCCTAAACCATAACAATATTAGTCTCAGCATCCACTTAATTGTGCAACTCACAATATTCATCCATGAGAGATAAAATCTAAAAATGAAACATCATAGAAAACACAGTGGAGCTAAAAGCAAATTTTATTATTATCTCATATTTTCCAAAAGGAAAATAAAATGATAAAATTGCAACTAATATCTATAATCCAAAATATGTTCTCCTACTGAATTCCACAAACAATCCTTCCTACATCTCTCTCTCATACATTCCTTTTGGCATATAAATTATGCAAGTAAATTCCATTGAAAAGAGTTACTACATGTTTTAGTCTAATTCCGAGGACTAAATTTATAATTTCTGAAATTTTTTAAAATATTTCACATCACAAGTTCAACTCCTAAACATAATAATTCATGGAAAATTTTATAACATGTACTGGATACAAACTTTCAAACATTTCAAACTGCATCAACTATAGTAAAATTTCATTCTCATGTAACTTTTCGTAGTAAACATTCAATTTCAGATGTAGCTATATAATAAATTCATGGTATCCAGCAATTGAAAATTTTCAAATTTTATCAAATAAAATTTTCTAAACATTTTTACCTTTTTCGGAGTCGGCGTGGCGCGGCAGGAGCGGGTGGCATTCAAATTAATTACTAAACATTTTTTCATTTATTTTATTTTTACAAATATTTCACAAGTCTACAGAAAGGTAAACCTGCGCTCTGATACCACACTGTAACGCCCCAATTTTCATTAAACTCAAGGCGCTACTTAAGTCGAAATATCCTGTAAATCATTTTCCCCAATAAACGCCAAAATGCGTAAATATTTTTTTTTTTCAAAACTATAGCAATTTAACATTAAATGCGGAAACATCATTTGAATAGTTCACTCATCTAAGAGTCAATACCAAACATAATAAGTAAAGTGTCACAATTTGCAAAATACTAAAATTTGAGATTTAAGACAAAATGGAGACCGGCTATTAAAATACTAGTTTCAAAAATTTATAAATTAAATTGTCTATTATTTAATCATGATTGCCCCGCTCATTGCCTTGCCTTGCCGAGCTCCTTAACCTGAAATGGTGGATAAATATTGGGGTGAGCATAACGAATTATACTCAGTGGGGAAACAGCAATCAGTCCAGGTTAAATCTAAACATGAAATGAAATTATGAATATAATACAAATACAACATACTGTAGAAATATGTACTGTGGGACATCCCCAAGGACCCAATTACGATCCCGGACCTATTTACGGTCCCTGACAACATGTTATAGCGCTTAACAATTTTGCACTGTGGGACAACCCCAAGAACCCACTTTCGATCTCAGACCTATTTACGGCCCCTGGCAACCTTTTCATATGTATAGGCATAATATCACAATCAAAATCACATATCAAGAATTAACATAGACAAAATAACCACAATTGCTTAAATGTAAATCCCACCTCAAAGTCTTGAAATTTTCTTGAAATTGAACGAATGTAATGTTACTGTGCTTCAAACTTTTCCCGCGACCTCGTCTAGAAAGAACAAAATTAATATAATTTAGGATACTAAGTCCTAATTAATGTTTTAGAACTTTTAGGGACCTTGATTGAACCTTTGAAAGTAAGGAATTGAGTAATTGGAAAATTCTTTAAATCTTTAGGGTCTAATTATGAAAATTAAAATGTTTAGGGCCAATAAGATAAAATTAGAAAATATAATAAAATTAATTTGAATAATACATAAACTTTAGGGGTGGTAAAGGAATTAAAATCAAGTAAGGGACTAACTTAAATGTTTTGCCAAACTTTGGGATTTAAAAGGTAAATTTTCATATTTAATACCATGCCCCCATTCACAAAACCATTTCACGCAGAGAGAGAGACAAGTTCCTGGCTGGTTTCTAAATCAACCTTTTTTTCCAAAATGGGTTTTCAAAGATTTCCAACAAAATTGAAGATTTAAGAATGAGTTGTCCATATTTAGTACAAACCCCATATTCCCAAACTCCATTTTCACGTCTAGCAGGTTCCAGTTTCAAAAATCAGTTTTGGTCTAACTGGGTTTCTACATTTTGACGTTTTTCAACTAAAATTGAGGCAAGAGGAGGAAGTCTAACAACATGGAGAGCAAGGATTTGAGTTGCAGGTCACAACAAAGCTCTCGACTCGCATTAAATACAGAAATTTCGTTTTCTCCCTTCCATTTTTTTTATTAACGTGTGTATATATATATATATATAGAAGATCAAAGATTACAGGATTCCGATGAATTGAAATTATTTTTGAATGAGTTACCTGACCGAGTTTTTTCGAGAAAGATCTACAGGTTCGAGATTTCAGTTTGAAATTGTAGCTTGGACTTGGAAGAACTGTGCAGTGCTAATGGATTAGATGATGATGATGATAAAATCGAAGAAAAATAATTGTTCCAACTTGAGAAGTTTACCTTGGAGAAATCCAGATTTCTTGTGAAATTTTTGGCAGCCGTGAGTGAATATTTGGAGATGAAATTGATTGGATTTAAGGTTTTGATACTATAGAGGCATACAAACCTAGGCTCCATATTTTGAACACTTGATTGGGCTGTTAATGGACTTAAACTTGGGCCGAATAAGAATAATGGACCAAGAGTAATTTAAAATAGGTATTGGGTGTAAAATTCGACCCAAGAAGAAAATATTGAATTTTTAAGATTAAAAATCGTTTTCGAATTATTATATTAAATGTTTTGCTAGACAACTCGACGGACGTAAAATAAATTCTAAAATTTGACGGAAACGTCGTAGCGACATAACTTAAGTTATAAAATTGGCATTTTAAAAATTCGGGTCGCTACAGTTAGAAAATTGAAAAGAATAGACAAAATTCAAGAAAGTGTGGAGAAATTCCCTATACTAAAAAAAGATGAGTTATATTTTTCCTGCTATACCCTGTTTCTTAGCCAATCCAGTGGAATTCTCACTGATTTTCCCCTCTTCAATGGAACTCTCATCTTTCAATTCTTCATCCTCCAATAGCCCCAATTTTCTATGTTGAGCCTAAAGAAACAGATGAAGTCAGGGGGTATTACAAATAGAAAGCATCAACAACAAACCTACCTAGTATGAAATTATAATATTTCAAGACAAACTCAAATCAACACCTTCAGCTGCAACACAAGTAAAATACAGAGATGCATGCTTGCAAGCACAAGTCTAAATTTCTTGTTGACGAATAGTCGTTGCACACATAAGCTAAGTTAATGAACTCCAAACCAACTTTACACCATATGAAAGATAAGTCCATTGATGTTACAATTCGAACTAATTAGGACCTAGAAAAGACTAAGATTCAACAAGAGCTCTACTTTCATCCAATCATTAAAATCCAATTCATAGTTTATTAAGAATTCATGTTAGACTCTGAGGCAATTACCAAACTCTAATCCTGTATCACAACCTACAGAAATTCCTGAGTACATATGCATTTTTAACTAAAACAAGACCTAAATTGGACTAAAATTAGCACAATTCCCAACTTATATCAGATAATAACAACCTACATGCACATACAAATCGATGAAGATGCATTATAATACACAACAATAAATAGTTAACGAACAAAAACCTTAAAACGAAATAGTGTTAAATAGTCTTACATTATACCATGGAGGGTTAAAACTTAAAAATAGTAAAATGAATAATTTGCTAAGCCTCTGCTGATCTGGAGTGATCCCTTCCTTATCCTGAATCTTGGCCTTTACATTGTCGATGGTGTTGGAGCTTTCCACCTCAAGGGTGATGGTCTTGCCAGTTAGGGTTTTAACGAAGATCTGCATCTGCAAGATCGAACAACAGAAACCAATATAGAAACAAGTCGCTTCAATACATCAGAAAGACGAAATAAATTCAATCAACTAAAAAACTATGGTCATCTAACTCATCCAAGACCTAGTTAACAACATACAAAGAGAATAAACGAATTTCTCCAAGAACCTCTTCAAACTAAAGGAAGAAGAAATTATACAATGAATTCGCAAACATAATAAAATTCGTCAAAAGATATATATTTAAAACCTATTATAAAAATAGATATGCATGATCTGCTCAGAAATAATCCCAAATTAGAAGAAGAATTGCAAAATCAGAAAATCAAAGGCAAAGTAGATAGATAATCTTCAGATCTATAATGTCATTCCGAAAAAATAGATTTTTGCAATCAACTGATGCTAAAAAAAAAAGAAAGAAGGAAAGCCTTTAAATCCAAAAATCAATTTGTTTACAGAGAACCACCCACGTGGAGATGATAGAGAGTATGGAGAAAAAGAGAGGAGAGGCAGAGACGAGAGGAAGAAAAGTTAGGGCTAATGTTAAACTGATTTGATTTAGAGGGGAGGAAGAAAAGTTAGGGCTAATGTTAAATTGATTTGATTTAGAGGGGTATTGAAACTTTTTGCAATGTTCCTGAAACGTTGCGAAACAATCAGAAAAAAAAATTGCGAAAAGCATGTTTCGCAACGTTTTAAAAAACGTTGTGAAAGATGTTTTTCGCAACGTTTTATAAATGTTGCGAAAAATTTTGTCTTCTGCTTTAAAAAACGTTGCGAAAAATAAAAAAAAAATTCACAATACTAAAAAAACGTTGCAAAAAGACAACATTAGAAACATTAAAATGTTGCTAAATCTCAATTTTGTTAAGTAATGGCAACATCCACGTATCAGAATGTTGCGATAGACCCTTTTAGCAACATTTAACTACCGAATGTTGCCTTTTATGTGTTGAAAATGATCATTTTTGGCGTAGTCGTTTTGAGATAGCATAATGAAGACGAAAGGAACCAGAAAAACTCAGAAATTAATAAAAAATAAAAAAATATATATAAATGACATAAAATTTATACTTACATTTATTTATCATATAAATATATCACAACCATAACTTTCTATTTCTATAACTAGTCTGACCATTTATCTTCCAAATGTCCATTTTCTTTTTCTTAACAAATAAATTTTTTTTTGTCTGTTCAAATTCCACTACCTATCATTGTTTTTTTAAACCCAACATAAAATAAATTATATCTCTTTGAATTAAACTTTCAAAAATACAATTTAGTAAAAAAGAGTCTCTTCAATTTTCACGTACAAATCAAAAGGTTTGCAAGACCAGTACCATTTTCAAGTGAAAAAAAGAATTGGTAGAGTTCTTTGATCAGAAGAGGCGTCGATGTTAGAACTTTTTACGGGTTTGTAGAAAATCTTAGTGGTTTCAACACTAACACTTTCCAAATTTAGTTAGTAAAAAATGTATGGAGATTTATTTATCAAGGGAGTGGATACAACATTTGGCTTAGAGTGATCAAGTGGACATTTTTGTGACATTGCACAAACTGTCAGGTTTTATTGTTCCTCGACTAATTTAAAGTTTAATATTATTTTTATTTTATTTTTTGTATTTATTTAATATGTCTACTAGAAAGTATTTGTCTGGTCATGAAAAAAGAAAAAAAGAAAAAAAATTTGAAGAATTTATTCAATCTCAAGTGGGAGCTATGGACAATGTGAAAGGTCTGACACTTAAGTTGCTATCACAAACACGTTGGGAAAGTTAAGTCGAAAGTGTTAAAGTAATAAGATTTCAAGCACTAGAAATAAAAGCCGCTTTAAAACACTTGGTGGAAACATGTGCTGATCCTAAGACATATAGAGATGCTCAAAGCTTATTTTATGATATTATGGATTTTGAATTTTTGTTTGGCATGATTATTTGGTACAATATATTGTCTGCTATTAATAGAGTAAGCAAAATGTTACAAAGTAAAGACATGTCAATTGATGCTGCTATTAGTCACATGAAATCGCTTATTTCATTTTTTGAAACATACATAGAAACTGGATTTGAATGACAAAATTACTGCTAAAGAAATTGCTGATCAAATGGAAGTTGAACTTATATTTCAAGAAAAACGTATTATTCATATAAAGAAGTACTTTGATGAAAATCTTAATCATGAGATAACACATTCAGCTGAAGAATCATTTGAAATTGATTATTTCTTATATATAGTTGATCAAGCTCTTTCTTTGCTTAAGTTAAGATTTGAAAATTTTCAAAAATATGAAAATATTTTTTAGTTTTTGTTTGATTTAAAAAAATTGCAAATTGCAGATGATAGTTGTTTGAATTGTTGGTGTGATAAGCTTGAAATTTTTTTAAAACATGACATGGATTCTGACATTGATGGATCGGAGTTATTTGCTGACCTACAAATTGTGAGAAATAGTTATCCAGAAGAGACTAAAAAGGCGATTGAAGTGTTGGACTACATAAAAATGATGGACTATTTTCCAAATGTGTGGATTGCTTATAGAATATTATTGACTATACCAGTTACAGTTGCATCTGTCGAGAGGAGCTTCTTGAAATTGAAGTTGATAAAATCCTATCTTCGATCAACAATGTCACAAGAAAGATTGAATGGATTGGTCATGGTATCTATTGAAAAAGAAGTTCTAAAACAGATTGATTGTAATAATATAATTGTTAACTTTCTATTAAAAAATT
Organism: Fraxinus excelsior; assembly: GCA_019097785.1. Taxonomy (NCBI): domain Eukaryota; kingdom Viridiplantae; phylum Streptophyta; class Magnoliopsida; order Lamiales; family Oleaceae; genus Fraxinus; species Fraxinus excelsior. The sequence continues at coordinate 27,889,126 of CM032625.1, read as the reverse complement.
CTAGAAGAGTAAATTTAATTTAGACATTTAAAAGTTTTAATATATATATATATATATATAGGGGCCCCATATTTGAAATTAACATAAGGCCCCCAAAATATTCGGGCCGGCCCTGAAGTGATCAATGGTCCAGAGCAGCATCCGTGCCTCCTTATTTTTGGGCTGGGTTATAGGCTACTTGTTGAGTTAGTAGGCAAAGGTAAAGCAGTAGTTTAGGTCAAGCCCAATTTTCATCATCGCCCTAGTGGCCTAGATCAATTTGGCATCAGAGCCCAATACTAGAGGTTAATTCACCTTTTATCATAAAGGTGAACTTTGCCTTAAGTAGCTACTAAGGGTTAATTCTCCTCTTATTAGTAGCTTATTGTTCAATTATAAAACAGAGAATAAGCTACTAAAGTGGGAACAAAGATCTTATCAGAGAGAGCATACTGAATAGAGAATATAATTCTGATATTTCGGGAAGATAAAGTTGATGTTAAAACTGGCAACAATTAGTGAATAACTAAATAGGAATATCTTACTGTCTTTCAAATACTAAGCATGTGGAAATTTCTTAATAATAAATTTCAGATGCACGCATACTGAACCAATCTATTGTTACGTAATGGAATTTAGAGTCATTTCAACACAACATGAAAATCCCCACGCAATTAGAATCATTCTCTAGTCATTAATGGTCAATCGAAAGTCTTGTAACACTTTATAATCTTTTGTTTGTGTTTCAGTAACAGTGATTTCCCAAATTTCAAGAGCCCGACTCAGCAAAGGGCTGAGTGAAGTCCACAGTGAATATTTCCAGTGACAGGGTTTAATGCCTAGTAAGTATTATGCCCTAAATCCAATCGATTTTGTACATAAAAACACTTTTAATTAATAATTAATGTATTTTATTTATGACATATCTATAATTTAGTTGAATTAATATTCGAATAAATTAAATAATAAAATTCATATATTTAAGTTTTAGTAACTTGCTTATCACAATGAGTTGTGATTGTGAGACATGAATTACATATAATTGAATCTTAAATCATCTATGATCGTAAGTAATAACGAGATACAAATATCGTTATTACGAATAAAACATCACGTGTGACATTTCTTACTTGTGAAGTAAGTAACCGATCTCACAAGATAAAATGTGGTGACACTTAAATGTACACGTAAATGTTTTGTTATAGAACAAAACATTAGAGACCCGCCGGAAAGATTCAACATGGATAACAATATAAGTGTCAGTGATTAATCTCTAACGTTCGATAATGGAATTAGTCATTTGACTTGAGGTCATCATAGTACCTTAAATGGGGACAATCATGCTTCGATGATGTTGCTCTGCCAATAGTCACTACTACGATATCATTCGGATATGTTAAAAATCATATGAAAGTTGTGAATCATCAATAGAGAATTTGCCACTCTTAGATAGTAAGAGATTATGATCTATATTTCATTTAATTAAGTTGATAAAGAAATCATTGGTCAAGGTGTGTTCTAAAGTTAAAAAGAGTTTTCAACATATCTCCTCCTCTATTAAAAGAGTGAATCCGCAGTTTACTGTTCATTTATGGCCTATTTTGGTTTTCCCTGTTTATCCCCAGTTTCTTAACAAATTCCTCCTCTCTGTCCTCTATCTATATATTAAAAAGAGTTACTGTTCGGAGGAAAAAAAGGGTGGCGCCGAGAAAAAATATAGGCGCCGAGAATTTGCTTTTACCAATTAAAATGTAGGCGCCGAAATTCACTGTATTTTCTTACTTTAGTCGGTCGTCGATTTTCGCCGCTTTTGTTTTTTGTTCGAAGGCGGTGCTGTTTAGGGTTTTGCAACAGTGGTTGTATTGTCCTTATATAAAGGGGAAAAATGCATTTCATTTCATCACTTTGCAAATTGCAAATAAGAAGAAAAACAATTCCATTTCATCACTGGTCTTGAAGCAACTAAGCAACTGGTCTTCCACTTGCAGTGGAACAATCTGAAATTTTCATACCGTTCAGCGCGGTAAGTAATTATGTAAAATGGTTTTGCCTTTTATATTAGTTCTATTTACATGTTTAGTGTTTAAATAAAAATGTGTTTATGTTTAGGAATAAGAAATTTTGTATAACTGTTATTCCAAACAAAGAAAGTTGATGAAGTGATTAAATGATTATGTAAAAGTTATTTTTTTAGTTTTGCATGTTTGTTCAGTAAATACAAAATTAAATACAAAATGATATTATTTTGTAAAACAAAGTAAAAAAAACTTTAAGTGTTGGATGAAACAGAAAAAATTGCACAAAAAAAAAAGTATTGTATATAAACAAAATATATATATAGCACTCCCTCCGCGAGCGGAGGACTGCCTCTTCTCGCGGAGGGCATAGCCTCCGCGGGCGGATCCCGAATGGGAGTACCTCCGCCAACGGAGGTAAGCACCTCCGCTCGCGGAGGCATTGGCCTCCGCGAGAGGAGGCAGTGCTCTTTTGCGTTTAAAGCATAAACGACGGTGGTTGTATTCTTATATAAATAGTGGAAGAAGAACCTCCTCTCGCTGAGGTCCATTATTATTTTATTTTATTTTTTACTGTTGTGCTACCAATAATTTACAATTTTTTATTGTTGTATTAATCATTTAAGATTTTCAATGGAAGAAGAACCTCCTCTCGCGGAGGTCCATTATTATTTTATTTTATTTTATATTGTTGTGCTATCAATAATTTACAATTTTTATTGTTGTATTAATCATTTAACATTTTCAATATATTTTGTTCGTTCTTCTTCCAAAATCATTTAATAATTCTACTTAATTACAAATTATAAATACAATTTCACTTATTAATATATATACTTGGAGTTTTTATTTTTATTTATTATAAACTATAAATACAATTTCAATTGTTAATAATCCTAACAGTTACTAGCAATCTGCAAATAAGAAAAAAACTATTCCATTTCATCGTCCTCTTTTCTCTGCCAAGAAATTTGACGAATATTTATTCCATTTCATTCTGTCTCGTGAAGAAGCAAGTAAGCAACTGTTCTTGAAGCAACTAAACAACTGACTTCCACTTGCAACGGAATAATTCGAAATTTTCATACCGTTCAGCGGTGAGTACTTATGTAAAATGTTATGTTAGTTTTATATATTCAGCGTTTAAATAAAATGTTAAGTGCTTCTGTTTAGGAATAAGAAATTTTTAATGCTTGTTATTCCAAATCAAGAAATGCATTCAGTATTTGTTTAAATACTGAATGCATTTCTTGAAATTCAGTATTCTAAAAATGTTCATGTTCAGTATTTATTTAAATAGAATAGAAATCATCCGAACACAGTAAAAAAAAAATTGTCGAGTTGGATGGATTAAGCAGACAAATTGCATGTGTTTTATAAAAAAAAAATTTTACAATCCGAATGTTTCCTCCCTCGGAGAGGAGTACCTCCGCGGACGGAGGCGAACGCCTCCGCTGGCGAAGGCAAGTTCCTCCGCGCGCGGAGGTGTGAACCTCCGCTGGCAGAGGCAAGTACCTCCGCGCGCGGAGATACTTTACCTCCGCGCGCGGAGCTGCTAACCTCCGCGAGCGGAGGTTCACACCTCCGCGAGCGGAGGAACCAACCTCCGCTCGCGGAGGTGCCATACTCTTGTTCTGATCTCTCTCTCCCATTAATTTCTCTCAAACTTTCCCTAAATTTCCGTCTCTCTCTCTCTCCGTAAATCAACTTTCCCAAATCGGAAGACAGGCTCCAGCAGCCGCTCAGCGTCGGTCTCCGCACGTCAGACTTTTCCTACCTTCGGCGTCACTGTCGTCGTTTTCGTGTCCTAGCCGTACCCTTTCTTATCTAGCCACTTTAAAACTAGCAAAATCAACAGCAAACTCATCTCTTGTCCGACGGATTCCTGCAAAAATTAGAGCCAGAGACAGTGTAGAGGTATGATTTATTGATCTTTATTACTACCTGCACTGATTGATTTTTTGGGAAATATTGTGAAATGCAAATTGGGTTTTAAAATTTTTGAAAAAGTCCTTTGAGTTTTACTTGCATCTTTTCACCATTGTTTCACCATTGTTATGTTTGATACTAAAAGTACTGGTACGTGTCATCTTTTTTCTTGTTCAATATATTGTTTGCTTTTCTTTTTTATTTCCTCTGTTGTTTGACTATATGGCATAATTTATAGGTAAAAGGAGAGCCAAACATTTCTTATATATGCTCTAGGTACTATCGGGCTCCCGAGATGATATTCGGCATCACAAAGTACACTACTGCCATGGATATCTGGTCTGCCGGATGTGTGTTGGCTGAATCATTACTAGGACGGGTAATAGAACTTGTATATTTTAAATTCCTTTAATATTTAGGAAAGTTTTTATGATCATGTATTGAATTGAGAATTTCCTTGGGAATTTCAGCCCCTCTTTCCCGGTGAAAGTGGAGTGGACCAGCTTGTTGGAATAATTAAGGTAAACATGATTAGATGAATCCTTCTGTATGTTTGTTCCATTTTTTCTTGTCTATTTTGGGATGATTTTGTGCTTCCTTATTTGTTTTAGATTTTCAATTATTTGTGCTTTTGATGCTTTTCGGAAGCTGTAAATTTGGGATGATAATAGTAGTGTAAATATAATATTAATCCTTTCTCAAATTATCTGGTATTTGTTATTTGTGCTGACGATTTCTTCTTCATGGGGCATTACAAATTTCATATGGTGGGGGTAGATGATGTTCATGAATAATGGATATGAGTCTGCATTTATACTCTTGGCCATGTGTTGCAAAATAATTTTGTGGTAGTTATTGTTTGAATTGGAATTTTTTTATGAATATAAGCACACATTCTGACATAGATAAAAGAAATTGAATCTGAAATTCAGTGTTGATGATTATCTAGGGAGGGAGTCTAGCTAATTTTCATTAGTGATTTATAGGTCGTTGAAGCTTTGTGAGGAACAAGATCATGCAACCAGTGTATTAGCTTCACCAAAGTCGGAGCCTGATGTGCAAAAAGTCATGGATGGGTCTAGCTCTCAAGAGGTAGTGGTATTATCTTTCACTTTAGCTTGAAATTTAACGTTTAACAATGATTACTTCGTTGGTTGTAACTTTGTCTTTATGAAGAAGCAAGATTGCCAAACTTAGAAGAAAGATTTTGTTAATTATATTAGGTTGGGATTGCTGTAAATACTTGCGAGGACTTCAATGTATAGTTTATTTTGCATTTTTTTTTTTTTGGATATTCGAAGAAGTTGTGAAGTCATGTTGCTTAGGTATAGGGTCTTCTGTATGTGTTTATTGATTTCTGCCGTTGTCTTGTTGAATATTAGATTGTCTTCAATACACAAATTATTTTTCGCTTCTTCCCCTTCTTTTGAGAGGTGGAACCCAAATACGTAAACTATTATTTTCAAGGTGTCTTATTCTGTGACTAATTAATTAGTTACACAAAGGAAATAATGTGTAATGTTGTTAATATAGTTTTCTATATTTATCTTCTCTGTACTGATTCTTTCATTTGTGTAGTTGGATTTCATTTGTGTACTTTCAATCTAGATTGATCCGAGGCATCGATATGGGCACAACTTGCATCTTTATTATGAAGAGTGATGTAATACTAATGCTGGTCAGACATTCTTCTTCTGGTGAAAAAACTTTGAATTAATTGGATGCCATGAATTTCTACTTTGAGCATCTGTTCATATTGTCTACGGTCATAGTTCTTCATCTAGGCAGGTCAAGTGTATGATGTCTCATGTATATTTTTCTTGTTCTTATCTTTGAAGGGATTACATTTCTTGAACCCTTTGAGATTGTTTACAGATTTTTCACCATATTTTCTTTCACAAATGAGATAGGTTCATTCTAGCCTTTTTGTTGTTCAATAGAGATCTCCTTCCCACTACTATTGTTATTTATTGTTTGCTTTTAAATTCATTTCAAAGCAGTAAAATGGCAAAGCATTTATTTCCATTTGTCAAGATTTTTTGTGGTAGAGATTTCCAACTTCTAAATATGTATGTAATTTATGTTTAGAAGGGAGAATCATCAAACACATTTCCAGAAAAGGAATAAATGCTGCAATCATTGCAGAAGCTGGAGAAAGATTTGAAGGAAACACGCCTAGAAAGGGACAAAGCATTGCAAGGATTGAATCGTCTTAAGCAGCACTTATTAGAAAAGGTGTGCCACCTTTCTGGTCATACTTTTTTGAGTGGGCCATTACAAATGTTGATGTGACATTGAACTTCTGTTCTGTTGGTATCAATAACGCACTTTTAATATCTCCCATTTACATATTTTGCTAATTGATCGTGTCTGCTTTGTTCACAGGAAGCTGAAGAATCAGAGAAAATGGATGAGGATAGTAAAGTTATTGAGGAACTACGAGAAACCTACCAAAGAGTTCAAATATTGCATTTGGAGAAAGCTCTAAGGCAGGCAATTGGAAGCCACGAAGAAATTAAAATGTCTAATAGCAACGAGCTGAAGAAGTCTATGGAAACAATTGACGAGCTTAATAGAAAATTGGCTAGCTGTAGGAGCATAATAGAGGCTAAGAATATGGAAGTTCTTAATCTGCAAACTGCTCTTGGCCAGTATTATGCTGAAATTGAAGCTAAGGTTAATCTCCCTCTCTTTTCACGTATAACATAATATGAGGAAGGAAAAGGATATTTGAATAACATATTTACAAAACTTTATGTGTTCAGGAGCGTCTTAGATAAGAGTTGGCAGTTGTGAAAGAAGAATCAACTAGACTTTTTGAGCAATTGAAGGTAGTTTCTTAACTTTTCTGTCATAAGTTTGTTTGGTAGTCTCTGTGTCTTTAGTCTTCTAATACTTTTTTCAATATTGTCTTTAAACAGTGGCAATATAGAGTTATTATAGGCATGGGTGACATTATCTTACTCTTAAATAGAAAGCTCATCTTGATTATTTCATATGTGACATTATGCGTCTATCAAGTTAGAAGCTATTCGACATTGTACGCCTCTTAATAATACATAAGCTGCATCATACAGCTATGAGCTTTGATGCAATATTTTGTTGGCGTGTTGTTGATATCTTAATGCTGGTATGCTTTTAACTGTCGTATTGCAGATTTAGCAAATTGTCCGTCTATGCTTTAATGCAAATTGACTTTATTATCCTGCTATCTCACTTCAAATGTTTTCCAGGACGCACACCACCAAGCAGGAGCACTGAAAGGGGAAAAAGGTGAAATAATGGGAAATAACGCATACAATCGAAGTCCCAGTAGCATCAGGGAAGGCTTCACATATCTCTTCATTTGATTGAAAAACAAGAGGAATTGATTTCTATTGGCACTAAGTAAAACCCATTATCCATCAACAACCAGATTAAATTATATATTTTAAATGTATTTGGTTATGTTGATCCCATGTCTTATTATGTAGGTATCGTCAATTCCTTTTGCTGCTACTGTACATGTACACGAGCTTTTAAATTTGAAGGTATATCAACTTATATATGAAATTTATATTTTCATTTGGATACAAATTCTTAACTGTTAAAATAGCCGTTTCAGATATCCAAGCATAGTTGAAATTGGGTGCTTCATGTTTGTTTCATTAAGTTTTCACAACCACGCTATTAAATAGCCAACTACGCTGATAGCACGTGCATTGCACGTGCATCAAACTAGTATTGACTTAAGAGTGAGATGAAAGATATGATTAATAATCGAGACTGACACACATATATATTGATCGGATCATATTGACGAAAAAATTATACTTTTACGGTAAATGAACAAGTTTGGTTTTGTCATTACATGTGACATTTCCCGTTACATGTGTTGCTCGACACAATGATGGATGTCAATCTAAGACGACGAGTGTGAATTGTTGGACAATTAATTAATTGGGTTGCTTGTTAATAAACACGAATTAATTAATTAGATTAATTAATTCATGGACTAAATTTAATTAATTGGATTAATTAAATATTGGATCGGGTTAAGTTTAAAAGACGAGTTAAGCCTACTTGAAATTGTATAAATAGGTTGCTATGGATTGAGAAAATGATTATATTCTTGCTAGTACAAGAAAAGAAAAAAATTATAATTCTCTCCATCTTGTTCCCTGTGTGGAGGTTGAACAATTGGACAGTTGTGGATTGCATATCAAAATTGTTCTTCAAAGAATTCATCAAACGTATAATTTTCTATCACAATTTATATCTAAAGATAAAACAAATGCTAGGTGGGAATTGAAATCTATTTTATTTTTCGCTGTACATGATTAAGTAAATCCCCTATAGTGATATCAGAACAGACTTTGTGCTTGTAAGAAATTGTTAGTGTATCTTTAAACAGTCAAAAGTTGATTTTTGTTATTTTTGTTCTAGTTTTAAAGAAAAAAAGATTTTCTTGTTCTAAATCTGATTTTGAAATGAAAATTAATTTTAATTTTGGTCAAAATTGGATAAAAAAAAAGATGGGAAGTAGCCTTCGAAGAAGACGCGAGGGTGCCGCAACCCTGTTGTCGCGTGCGTAGCGATGAATGTCACCAATGTAGAAAAAGTAGCCATGATGGTACAAGGGATCGCGCAATGGAAATTGTAACGATGACCATTGCTACTGCAGTTAACGCAATGTATGGCACTTCTGTTATTGTAGTAGTAGCTAGCACCGATTGAGGTGTTGAAATAGCTCTCAGCACCACCACTGTCACTACCCTTCCTCGTGAAATGGTCGGTGCCGTCGAGGGAGAGAAATTTTTAAGTTTAGGGTTTCGAATTGGTTAGATTAGAGGCGGGGTCTCTGATGCAATTTGTGAAATTATAGGCCCCCACTTGCAAAATAATTTCTAGGGTCAATTTGCAAATTTTAATAGAGGGGCTGTTTTTGTAATTTTTGAAATTGAAAATGTCCGCCTAAAATTTTAAACCAGGGTCAGAATACAATTTCTAAAAGGGTAATTATTAAAGAATTTCTAAATTTGGATTTCAAAAGGGTTTTGACCCAAATTTTAATGTTGACGCAATTAAAATTTTATTTAAATTTGACGATTTTTATATTTCTGTTAAAATTGGATTATAACTTAAATATTAAACTTTGACCATAAATTGATTTTTATTTTAGGATTTTTATCCTAAATTAAAATGTTAATTTGATTATAATTAGAGTTCAACTCTAATTTGATATTTAATTAGAATTTGATTTTATTTAAATTATCTCACCCCTAATACATTCTTAGAAATAGAGTTGGTTTTTAATTTGATATTTAATCAGAATTTTACTTTAATTAAAATGTTATGCCCTAATTTTTTTTAATAAGATAGTTGGACTCTAATTTGGTATTTAAATAGAACTTGATTTTAATTAAATAGTTCCACCTTATAATTTTGGAATTAGAGTTGGATACTAATTTGGTGTTTAATTAAATTTTGATTTTAATCAAATAAATCCGCCCTATGATTGTGGAATTAAAGTTGGACTCTAATTCGATATTTAATTAAATAAACACGATAGTTAAATTAATTGATTAATTAATTATTTAATTACTCCAATCCATTTGTCTAAATTAGTTTAGACGATCTAAATTGATAGAAACTTGAAAGATATTTTCATATAATGTTAGATATTATATATTAAAGCATTTATATGATGAATGTTTTATTAGTGGATGATTATAAACACGATCGTGTGGATGTATTGAATGGTTAATTTATTCTTATTGTATTTTGGGCATGTGAGCTCTTAACTATTTTGGATCTGGGAGTCCATTGTAATTATCATGGGTCCGCATGTCCAAATATTTAGGCATGTATGCCAATTAGCATATGATAAAAGTTGCAGTTGGACTAATTGAAGATGCAAGAAGAGAAGAAGATCGTAGAAATGGAAAATTGTATGATTCAATGTTATGTTCTCTAGGAACTCATCAATTAGTCTTCCTTATGGCTCAGGAAGACTAGATAGTAAAAGTTCATGATCGTCAACAATATTATATGTATGTTTATTTGCATGCTAGATGTACGATAAAATATGTATAATTATCGTGATGAGACTTTGCACGTAAAACTCCTCATTAAAGTATTAAGTCAGTATTCTTATTCGCCTTCAATCACTATAGTGAAAAACAAGAGTTCTAAATCGATGTCAACTTGTTGAGATTGAACTTCTCTAAAACAAGAGTCCTAAAGGCTAGTCTTGAGATTGAGCTTCTCTAACCTGATCAATCAAAGTATCCCTAAATAGGGAATGAGCTAATAATGCCCTTGAAATAGTAGCAAACAATCGAGCATGCAACTTTCTGAACTCACAAGTCAAAGAAGCACATACTGCACTAGATGGAGAGGAAGAACTAGTTTTTCTACCAAAGCACATTGCACTAGATGGAGAGGAAGACTTAGTTTTTCTATTGAGAGCATCCGCAATTATATTAGCTTTCCCTGAATGGTAGTCAATTTTGCAATCATAATTCTTTGTGAACTCCAACTGTCTTCTTTGTCTCAAATTAAGTTCCTTATGATCAAAGATATACTTCGGACTTTCGTGATCAATAGATATATGATATTTCTCACCATAAAGGTAATGGCTCCAAATCTTCAGTGTCAACACCATTGTAGCTAACTTCAAATCATGTGTTGGGTAGTTTAACTTACGCTTCTTCAATTTTTTTGAAGTATAAGCTATAACTTTCCCATTCTACATTAGAGCACAACCTAATCTCTAACATGAAGTATCACTATAAATCACAAACTCTTCACCTAGGGATGAGAAAAATAAGTATAGGAGTAGAAGCTAATTTGTTCTTCAACTCTTGAAGACTATGCTCACATTCATCCATCCACACAAATTTAGAGTTCTTTCTAGTTAAACTAGTCAAAGGAAGAGAAATTTTAGAGAAATCTTTTACAAAGCAACGATAATAATCATGATATACAACTATCGCAAAGCAAAATCCAAATGGACTTTAGCATGTCTATGGGCTCTTAGCTTTCATCAAACTGCATTACTTGTCTTTGTTTGCAACCTCTTACTACTAACCTTGTTTTGTATTTAATGGATGTTTCCATCCATGACGACCTCTTTCTCGTAAACCCATTTACAACCTATGGGTTTTTCCAATCAAGCGAGTTGAACAAGGTCCAAACCTTATTTACATACATTGAGTTCATTTTGAATTCCATGGCCTCTGCCATCTCTTTAAGTCAACATTTTAACTTTGCTTTTGCGTAACTAGTAGGTTGATCATCCTCGATAGTTTTACCTAATTAGTAATTGTGAATTCGTGCCTCTAAGAGGTCAAATGATCGTATAAGATTTACATGGAGCTAACATGTCCTCAAGAGTCTCTACCTCCTGATCAAAAGTATGTGCCTTAGTAGGTATAAGATCAGACTCAAGTTTATCTACTTTGTCAACTATATATATAGATTCTTTAAACCAAGCTCAAGCAGTCTTTAAACCAACCACTACTCATCAAAATGCATCAAAGATGTTTGGTATATCTTACTGTCTCTCCATCTACATAAGAAAACCTTATGACATTGCTGATGTACCCTGGGTAATTGACACAGGTATAACAAATCACATGATCAGTTGCACATCCCTTTTTACCACTATAACAGCTCATGTTTCTTATTTAGTTAAACTCCATAATGGTAATGAAGTCCCAGTAACACATGTTGGTATAGTTTGCATTACTGAAACTTTAGTGCTCAAAGATATCTTATGTGTACCTTCATTTTATTTCAACTTGTTGTCAGCCATAAAATTGACAGAAACACTTACATGCTGTCTTGTTTGTTTGCCTAATTGTTGTTTCATATAGGACATTGTCACTTAGAGGACGATTGGGATGGGTGAAGTCAGAAATGGCCTCTATAATCTTGTGAACAATGTTGTTCCTCCTTTAAGCCTAGCCAATAGACTAGTCATCCTGATTAATAAAGACCCATTTGCTTCTACTGTTGTTGTTAACAATGTCCATGAAGCCAATCTTTGGCACTATTGTTTAGGACATATTTTTTTATTCCAGACTAAAACTCTTTAATGATCATATTGTAAAGAATAATGATATCCATAGTAATGACATTCCATGTTCTGTTTGACATTTAGCTAAGCATCATTGTCTTCATTTCCCTTCTAGCAAACACAAACCTTCTCATCTATTTGAACTTGTTCATTGTAACATTGGGGGCCATGTTCTACCATGGCATATGATGGTTCCAAATATTTCCTAACAATTGTTGATGACTTTTAAAGATGCACTTGGGTTTATTTGCTCAAACACAAATCAGAAGTTAGGCAATGCATTGAGTATTTCTATAACCTTGTTGAGAATAGTTTGGGACCAGAATTAAAATCTGAAGGAGTGACAATGGTACAGAATTTCAAGTTAGAGACTTTTTCAATAAGAAATGAATCGTTCACCAAAGAAGTTGTGTTGAGACATCATAACAAAATGGCATAGTGGAAAGAAAACATCAGCATCTGCTGAATGTAGCTCGAGCTTTAAAAATTCAATCCGACCTTTTTCTCAAATATTGGAGTGACTGCATTTTGACCGCCACCTATTTGATCAATAGAACACATATCCCTTTGCTTGACAATAAAACTCCCTATGAAATCGTTTTCAAAACTAAACCCTCTTATAAACACATGAAAGTTTTTGGATGTCTGTGTTTTGCTTCCACCTTAAGCCATGGCAGAAAAAAGTTTCATCCAAAAGGCAGAAAATGTGTATTCCTTGGATATATCTTTGGGGTTAAAGGATACAAATTACTTGATCTTGATAGTCAATCCATTTTTCTGTCAAGGGATGTTATATTCTATTAGACTACTTTTCCTTTCGAAACTAATTTAATTGCTCCATCTCCTTAGATTTATGATATTGATCTTCCTTCTTCCACCATAGGAATAACAGATTTTACATTCACTCATCCTCCTAATACTCAAAGAATTCTCTCAATTCCTCATCATCATACCAAAATGAGTCAAACATTCCATCTATATCCTATGACAAGACTTTATCTATTCCTGACACATCACAATATTCAGAACATGTAGTACCTTCACCACACATGCAGATCAACCCCTCTGAACAATCAGACTCAAATGACCAACTTTCCAATTTACCCCTTCGTAAATATACTAGAGAAAATAGAACTCTAAGATACCTACAAGATTTTCATTGTTCATTGGCAAAATCTACTTCCTCAGCTCAATCAATGGACAAGGCACAAGTTCCTCCCTCAGGTACACATTTCCCTTTAATCCACTTTCTTTCTTATAAGAATTTGTCATCTCAATTTAAGGCTTTCTCCTCTTCCATTTGCAATCAACCTGAGCCTAGTACTATAAGCAAGCTGTACAAGATCCTAAATGGTGTAAAGCAATGCAATCATAATTGCTTGCCTTAGAACAGAACAATACTTGGGTCATGACATATTTGCCTACAGGAAAGAGCGCTATTGATTCTAAATACGTTTACAAGATTAAGTACAATTCAGATGGCACCATAGAGAGGTAGAAGGCACAACTAGTGGCTAAGGGAACACAACAAGAAGGGGTAGACTACTGTTCGTGCAAAACCCGCAAGCGTACGAGATCGTTGTACAAGTAATAAGATTTGTGAATTAAGAGTATCGTTCACACGAGGAATAAGGTCTAATCTGTAGTTTAATAGCTACTATTAAATTCGAATTGTGGTAATATCAAAAGAGATGGTTTATATGTTTTCTATACTAATCATAAACTAACAAAACAAATAAAGTATTTATATAATACGTGAATGTTTGTATTGGAATCGTGAATTCCCCTACTGCTATTTAGTTTAATTCTTAATCTAGTAAATTCATGTATTCAAGACAATCGATAATCCACTGTTATTCAATATTCTTTTTCAAGATATATTAAACATATGTTTAACACGACCCGATCCTATTCATAGTTCGAATTCATATGAAAAATAAGTGTTTCCCGCGCGCCTAGAACCAACTGACTCTCGGGTTAGGGAAAATAAGGTCATGCGCGTGCGCAGGTTTGTCTCTGAACAACTTCTGGTATTTTGACCATAACTTTCTCTACACATATCTGATTGAGCTGATTCAAGTTGTGTTAGAAAGCTATTTCAAAGATCTACAATTCTTATTGAAATATCAATTTTCCAATTCGAAAGATTTCTATGCCAAAATTGCGTCTCAATGTGAGCCTGAAAATTCGAAGCATAACTTTTTCGGCTGGAAGTTGATATGTGATAATACTTGGACTATATTTCATTCCTTTGGCTTCTTTCCTCATCCAATTGATGTCTAACACTCTCAAATATTCATCGTGAGGTTCGACGTAACTTTTGAATATTTTCATTTCAGCTCCCGAACTTTGTATTTGATACAATAGACCCTTTTTCTGCTATCTTTGCATTCTTTTCTTCAATTCTTCATCAAACATTGAGTTTTACCTACGCAATAAAATATAACACAAATTAAGCAGTATTTTATCCAAAGAACAATAAAATATCATCATTTAGGATCTTGAATAAGTGTAGAAACTACACTTATCAACTACCATGACACTCTTTTTCTAGTTGGCAAGCTGGTTACAGTAAGATGCTTACTGTCCATAGCAGCAATTAAGGGCTGGTTATTGTGACAATTGATGTTAACAATGCGTTTCTTCATGGAGATTTAAATGAAGAAATTTATATGCATAAGCCACCAGGTTACAATAAAGGAGGCTCACAGCAAGTGTGCAAACTTCTCAAGAGTTTGTACGAGCTTAAGCAGGCCTCGAGACAATGGTACTCTAAGTTTTATACCTCACTTGTAGAGTTTGGTTTTATACAATCTAAGGTTGATTACAGTTTATTCAATAAGAAGAATGGAGACTCTTTTACAGCACTACTGGTCTATGTTGATGATATTATAGTTGCTACCAACTATGAAAAATCGATCATTGAACTCATGTAGTTCTTGAACCAAAAATTCAAGATTAAAGACCTAGGTAGTCTGAGATACTTCTTAGGGATTGAAGTTGCTAGGACAACCAAGGGCATACAAATTTGTCATAGGAAATATGCTTTGGACATTTTGGCCGACTCAAGTACACTTGGCTCCAAACCAACAAAAGCCCCTATGGACCATGATCTAAAGCTCAGCAAGGATACATGACAGCTCTTGAAGGATCCAAGCATTTATAGGAGGTTGATTGGGAGACTCATTTATCTTACAATCACAAGACCGAATATATGTTATAGTGTTCAGAATTTGAGCCAATTCATGGCTAATCCCACTGATCTTCATTTGACATTAACACAAAAAGTTTAGAAGTACATCAAAGCGGCTCCTGGTCAAGGTCTATTCTTTCCTGCTTCATCCTCTTTATAATTGACAACATATTGCGATTCTGATTGGGCACATGCTCCGACACCAGAAGATCATTGAAATCAAAGAAGCATACAATTGTTTCTAGATCTTCAGCTGAGGTTGGGTATCGAGCAATGGCAGTCACATGTTTTGAGCTCACTTGGCTGAGGTATATTTTGTCAGATCTTCAAGTTCTTCACCCACAAGCTGCAGCCCTTCATTGTGACAACCAAGCAGCTTTACATATTGCTGCTAATCCAGTATTTCATGATCATACGAAACACATGAACTCAATTGTCACCTAATCCATGACAAAATACATGAAGGGAGCATTTGCACGGCTTATATTGGTACTCAATTCCAATAGGCTGATATTTTTACAAAAGCATTGTCCTCTCGCATTTTTAACATTCACCTCTCCAAGCCGCGAATAGTTAGCCTCTATTTTCCATCTTGTTGGAGGGGGGGTATTGCAGCATGAAGTATCAAGCAATGATGATCAAGAGATGATTCATGCTGCAGCTGGTGCAAGAGCAAAGAGAAATTGGAAAATGGCTAGTCATTCCCCTTTGTATAAAGTAGTGGAAATCAATTTATAGTTAGATGGTAGATAGTTGTATTGTAGGAGGCAATAGCATGTGCAGCCGGGTGCTGGTCAGTATTTTGTTAGAAGTTTGTTATTCCTTTGTGTATATATGTAACTCTGCTAATTGTATCAATAAATTCATTTTTCATGGAATGAAAAGTGAGATCAAGAACATGTTCAGAATTTCTTCTTCATTTGCATTTCTTTCATTACATTCCAGCTAAATTCCTTTTTCTATACTAATATCTTAGTATTATATTTGAATCTCGAGCTGAGTCGCCGAATAACAAAATTTGAATTTACCATAAACATATAAACTAATAATGTTGCCAAATATGGCAAGTCAACGACAGAGAAACATCAATTAAATATTCGAAGTTACAATGCTAACATAAAATTTCTACATGTACATTGTTTACACGAAAAATATTTAAGACTATACAAATCCAAATAGGGTGATTTCAATGCTAAACGGAAGGTAACTCGGTAAGAAACAAGCCTTCAAAATTTTTAATAACCAATGGACATTGTTAAGATCGCGAAACTGAAGCACAAAATTACTACCCTGACTCAGTTTTAATGTTCCACACGATCAACTTTGCAGATTTTCAAAAACTCTGTTTCTCAACCCTTTTTTCAGTGATTGGTGGCACTGGAATGATATCTTAGTATACTTTTACTGCATAAAATAGGAAAAGAATTGAGATCCTTGTACAGGAATTTTTACAGGTGATGAGGTGGCAACGTTAGATTGACTGATTTGAAGTTTCTTTTTGTCCAACATCCAATGAAATTATGACAGTTGACAATCTGTAAAATTGTCTGATAACCCCTGTACACGTGGTAAGGTTGATATGAAAAATTCACAACATCGTAAGTTTGTCACATTAGGGGTGGACAAAATGTCCAGACTAAACCAAACCAAACCAAACCAGAACCGAACCAAATCAAGCGGTTCGATTCGGTTCTACAAAAAAAATTAATAGTTTTGGTTCTTCGAACAAAAAACCATTTGGTTATAGTTTTGGTTCGGTTCTGATTCTAGAACCAAACCGAGAATCAAATTTAATTTATAATTTTATTTTTTTATGAATTTGATTTTATGTTAATTGAAGCCAGTCCAATAGCCATTATTTTGGTACAACTCATAAAACGTGTTTAGCCCATTAATTTTAATTGTATTCAATATTTGTGTTTAAACAT
The DNA here is from genome assembly GCA_019097785.1 of Fraxinus excelsior. NCBI lineage: Eukaryota > Viridiplantae > Streptophyta > Magnoliopsida > Lamiales > Oleaceae > Fraxinus > Fraxinus excelsior. Next base: position 27,872,020 of record CM032625.1, on the reverse strand, counting down.
CACTTCAATGCAGTATTTCAAATTCAAACCCTCAAAGTCCCAAACACCTCTAGACGCCTTCCTAAATTCGTAATCCCTAAAACCTCAAACACTGCAACTTTTCTATGCGAAAACTCCAACTTTGTCGCCACCAATTTACTGTTCCTCTAAAGCCATCAAGGGTAGTAAAAAATATCATAATTTACTGGACATCTTTCTTTTCTTTCATAGTTTTTTGTACAACTTTATACATATTAGTCAAAGATTCTAGTCAGTCAATATTTTTATTGAATTGTGATCTAAGTCAATTTGAAAAAAAAAAAAAAGTTAAAGTAGACTACAAATATTTTCTTATTATTCAATATTATATTATTTTTTTGGATTTTGGTATAGTACGACGTACGTTATCATGATGGGTCAATCTCACATTTATTCAATATAAAGCTTTTGTTTCTACTTTTATTTTTGTTACTAGTGTTGTTAAATGCTAATTGAAATGTTGTCTTCTCTATTTGGTAATTTAGATAGATTCTGATGTAGAAGAAGTTGTAAAGTAGTCTAAAGAGAGGTTAGAAGTATGGGCACATTTCACCGAGTAATCAGATGGAAAGACTGCAAAATACCATTATTGTAAGAAAGTCTACAAGTGTAATGGAACTTTTACTTTACGAAAGCACTTAAAACCTTGTTTTGCTTATAAATGTACTAAGACGGATGACAAGCAAATGGTTCTGAAACATCAAAAAAATCATTATTGTAATCGAGCTAATGGTGAGGGTGAAAGGATATATTATGGCATCATTATTTGATAAAAATAAGTGTTGAAAACATTGGTTAGGATGGTGATTATTGATGAATTTCATTTTTCCTTCGTGGAGGGTGAGGGTTTCAAAGCATTTGTGCAAGAACTTTGTCTAAAATTTGTGGTTCCTGGTCGTAGAACTATTGCAAGAGATGTGCTTCATCTCTACCATGAAACAAAAGAGTCCTTAAGGAATATGATGCAAGTTTGAAAATTTAAGTAATAGTACTAGGACCAGACCAAACCGAACCAGAACCAACAGTTCGGTTCCACATCTTAAAAAAACTAGAGAAATGCTATTTGTACCATTTCCCTTACCTTTTAGTTTCCTCGTTTGTGTCTTTTAACGAGTGTTTTGTCCATTTTACCCTTATTTCTAGGTGTTAGTTATTTTCTGCATTTAACCCCCATAATTGGTATCAAAGCCTAATAACGAAACTGAAGAAAATTTTTAGAACTTAAATAATATATTTTAAAATGAATAGAAAAGATAAAATGATTTTAGAAGAATTACAAAATATTAATATTTTAACTAATACTAATCGAATTAAATTGCAAGAATTAACGACAAATTTAAGTACTAAATATAAAACTCTAAGTGAAGAAATACAACAAATAAATAGTTCTCAACAATTAGCAGAAATAAAAAATAAAGGATTACAAATTTTAGTAGATAAATTTTCCGAACATGAAAAAGAAGACGTTATAATAAATCAATTTTTAGAACAATATGATAATTATGCTCAACTTTTAGAAAAAATGAATATTATAAATCAAAATGTTTTAACTCATATACTAAACATCGAATCCAATTTAGAAATTGTTAATGATAATATTAAAATAGGACCAAAAATCTTATATAAACAAATTGAATTAAAATTAAAAGAATCAAAACTAAAAAGAGATTTTTGTATATCAATTGAACCACATTTACCGACTTATGTTATAGAAGAATTAGAAACGAAATTCTTTGAAGCAACTGGAAAAGAATTAGAAGTCTACAAACAAAGTTTAGAACAATTAGCTATTCAAACTGAAAATATTTAAATGAATGATCATCCACTCAAAGAGGAAACTACTGAAATTAATACTCCACCTTTAAATCAACAAGTTGAAACTCAACCGTTAGTCGGAGAGACGAGTAGAACTAATATTACTATAGATTGGACACATGTCGAATCTGAAGACTGGAATCTAGAATGGATAAAAGAACATGTAATAACTGAAGAACGAGAATGTTACAATTTTAGAAAAGGACCCAAAATTATGTCAATTAAGCATATACATCTTAGGGATAATAATCCAGTTAAATTATTTATTGAACCAATTCCTACAACAAAAATATGGCTAGATGTTGATGAAAGCAATAATAAAAGTAAAATTATTGATTCGTGGGCAAAAACTACTGATTTAGCTGTTGCTTTTCATAAATAGAATACAACTCAAGCTTATAACTTTTTAATCCACACCTTTAGAGGAATTACTTCAAATATCTGGAGGAGAATTTCGGAAGAAACTAAAAATAAAATTAAATATGGAGAAAAATATACGATTACTATTGATAGTAATGAAAACTATAAGGAAATTTTAAAATGAATGAAAAATTTCTTTAGACATTTACTCTTAGGAAAAGTTATACCAGAAACTAAAACAGATATGATCACTCAAAAAGCCTTACAAGCAGAAAGATAAATGGAACTATTAAAAATCTGTGATATGTGTGAATTAAACGAATATACTAAGAAATTCGAAAAGATATATATCAAAGCATCTAAATCTATAAAAGAATGGAATCTATCAGAAGAAAATGTAAAATTATTAAATAGATATTTTCTTAAACTACCTTGGCTATGGGGTCAGAAATTATTTGAAGATTACCAAATTTATTGGAATAAAATAGAATGGGAAGAAGCTAACCACAAAGCTGATACTTTAGGAATGAGAACTTTATTCGCTAAGAGAAAAATATTTGAATGGTGTAGAAAATCTATGTACCAATACCTATTTAGAAAACATGGTAAGAAAGTAAGTTTATACTGTTATGGAGAAATAGCAGCAGTACCGCAATTTGGTTGTCACCAACCGCCTAAGAAACCATATTATAAGAAGAAATTTAGGAAGTATCTTAAACATTGGAAGAGAAACAAAGGATTTAAGAGCCATAAGAAATATTTTAAGAAAAAAAACCTTGGAAAAAGAAATATAACCAACATAAGAAACCTCAGAAAAAAATCTAAAAAAGAATTCTATAAAAAATGTAAATGTTTTACATGTAATGAAATAGGATGTATATCTCTCAATTGTCCTAATAAGAATAAAAGAAAAAATGTTAAAGCTATTAGGATAATGGAAGAAATAGAATCCAACTCAAACTATGAGATAATCAAAGACTTAGACGAATTATCTGAAACAGACTCAATATATGAGCTAGATATAGAAGAAATTGAAGAACTAGAATTTGAACAGATTTATATGAATCAAAAGATTATAGATACTATTGAGACCAACTTAGATAATGAAGAAGGAACTTCACAAACAGTCATGTTTGATGAAAAAAAATATGGAACCATAAAAGAAAAACAAATATCTTTAAAAGATAGAAATATTTTTGTAAGACCAATATTATTTTGGTTTAATAAAACAATATATATTGCTAAATATGATGAAATATATATTAACATCGAAAATGTTAAAGGCAACACTATTATACCCCTAATAACTAAAGAATGGGTTAATAGAGAATTAGCAAAAATAAATAGATCTACTAGGGAAAGATTAAAGAACATAGTGATTGGAGGAATCCAAATAATGGTCAAATGATATGTTGACAACATCTTTTGGGGTCAACAACATGATACTTTAAAGAAGGAATGTATATTCCTATACAAATGTACTTAATGGATAACAAAATATTTCATGATCCTATGGACGCTCTATTAGGAGTTGTCTCTGGAATTCTAGTATATAAGAAAATTATATTTACTATAAGACCTGGATTTGCCATGTCCCTATTAGATGAAAACTTAAGTGGTATTAAATCTATATCATAGAATTGATAGATTAATTATGTCACCAAGAAGTAAAGCTGTAACTTTACATTTTAAAGCTTTATATGCCTTTACTACTACACATCAAAAGGAAATCGATAAAGTCTCGGGAGATTTTATACAAATACATGAAGATTTTAGAGACCTAACACAATTTACACCACCAAGAATGTTTAGTAATAATAACATTTCGTTACCACATGATATATTGCTTGATTTTTATCAGCAATCTAGAAGAATAGATAATAACGTATGAAATGAAGGATTAGTTACCTTGAATACCTCTGAACAACTTATAGCTAGAATGTCTAGTAGAAGAATAGAAAGAAGTATTAGTACTAGAGAACTCTCAAGCTCTAGTAGAACATCTACAAATAGAAACTACTCAATAATGCCTAGAAATAGCATTGATATTGACCTAAGAAAATGTGAGGAAGATAATTTCCTTATTCTAACAGAATATATCAATAATCAGAATAACTACGAAGAAATCATAGCCCTTGTTAATACAGAAGTTAGTACCAGTCATATAAGAACAGGCCTAGTTGATCATTTACTAGAAGAAAAATTACCGCAAGGAATAACTCTTACAGATTATTATGGAATTAAATATGAAATTAAAACATTTGTTAATCTAGAACAAAATTTCACAGATATAGAAGGAGAACAATTTAAATTAAATCTTAAAATTCATAAAGACTATAGAAAGGGAAAATGTACTAGTCCAATATTAATGGAAATGAACTTTCTTGATAAAGTCTCACCATTCTATATCTAGAAGAATACTTTACAAATAATTATAGAAGGAAAACAAAACATGATTTCCAGAGTTAATAAAAACGAAGAACCAATCTATATGATACAAGGAATTAGATCAATCAAAACTAGCATACTTAATCCATATATTGAGATAACTCTCAATTTACCAAATTACTGTATGATAAAATTTCATGCTATACTTGATACTGGATCAGGTATTTGCATATGCAAAAGACGTGTTCCCAGAACATTACTATAAAAGAGACTATAAGAAGACAACTTATGGACAAACAGCCAGTGATATTGTAGAAATCTATAGAGATTTTGTAGAAAATGTTCCTATAATCATAGGAAATATAGAATGTTTTATACCTCGAATATATGCAACAGATAAAATCGGATGTGGTGTCCTTTTAGGAAAATTTTTTATCTATACATATATCCTTTTTATACAATATAAAGATAGTTTTGAATTTACCACACCTTGTAATCATAAAATTAAAACACCAAAAATCTATAAAGTCATTGGAATTGCACATCAACCAATTCACCATAAACTCAGACATCAGAGTTCTGCAGGTAATCGTGGTTGATGTTATACAGAAATTAATCAAAAATAAAAAATTCCAATATTAGAAATTAGCAATTTAGAAGAAAAATTAGAAAGTATTAAATTAGAACTAAAAGAATATTATCATGAACACCCCTTAGCTAAATGAGATAAAGATAAACCTATGTTTGAACTAAAAGACTCAGATGCTAAAATATCAAGAAAACAATTTCCTTATAGCGAAGAAGATAAAAAAGAATTGAAATACAAATTAAAGAACTCTTACAATTAGGAGTTATAAAAGAATCAACCAGTCTATATAATAGTCCAGCATTTATGGTTAGAAACCATAGTGAAATTAAAAGAGGAAAAGTTAGAATGGTAATTGATTATAGAGATTTAAACTCTAAAACTGTACCAAATAGTTATAAACTACCAATAAAAGAATTGTTAATAAAACAAATACAATGAAGTAAAATATATTCTAAATTTGATTATAAATTTGAATATTGGCAAATAAAACTAGATGAAGCATCAAAATCTTTAACTAATTTTACTACCCCTAATCCATTAGGATAATTCGAATGGAATGTTATGACATTTGGATTGATGAATGCACCAACAATATTTCAACAAATAATGGATAAAATTATTAGACCAATAAAAAACTTATGTATTGTTTATGTAGATGATATTCTTATTCATAATAAGAATCTAAAAGAGCATATTGAACATCTTAAAAAATTCAACTATATTGCTAGAAAATATGGATTAGCCTTATCAAAAAGAAAAGCAGAAATAGCTAAGACTAAAATTGAATTTTTAGGATATATTTTTATTGAAAAAAAAATACTTCAACAACCTCATATTGGGAAAAATATTATAGATTTTTCAGAAGAAATTAGAGATAAGAAAGAGCTACAAACCTTTATCGGATTATTAAATTATTCGGAAAAAATTATTAAAAATTTGACAAAATACAAAGTCCACTTTACAAGAAATTCAAAAAAGAAATTGAATGGGAATGGACACAAGAAGATATTGAAATGATAAATAAAATTAAGAGAATATGTGAAAATCTACCAGAATTAAATATTCCAAATAACGATGATTTCCTTATGTTAGAAACCGATGTATCTTTATTACACTGGGGAGCAATCCTCAAAAGAAAAGAAAATCATAAAGAATTTCTTTGTAATCCATTGTGTAAATGTCTAAAAGAGCTTGTTGCTTATACTTCAGGTACATTCAAAGATGTTGAAATAAGGTATGATATCAATCGTAAAGAATGTCTAGCCGTTAAGAAAGGAGTAGCAAAATTTGAACCTTACTTGCTACCTAAGAAATTTCTTATTAGAACGGATAATACTCAGGTAAACCCATTATTAACAAATAAACTTGGAACGAGTGCAGCTGAAAGGTCACTTATTAGAATGCAAATGTGGTTTGCACTATTCAAATTTGATATTGTCCATATTAAAGGAAAAGACAATTTTATTTTAGATTTTTTGACCAGGAATGGAGCAAATCAAGAAGGAGCTAAATGTATTGAAGTTCGAGATGAACATAAAGATTGCTGCAATAGAATCCAAGATAACTTTGATGGAAATGGCTGTTGCTGAGCCAATATCTCGGAAAGCCAATCAGGCTATATTATCTGAAGGCCCTAATGCCAATAAATCTGAAGGCCATAGCGCCAGTATTGAACAAGAAGCATTGAAGCTTCATAAATTATCAGTCAAAGAGAATACTACTTTGTCTCCTTCATAGGAGAGAACAATTACAAATGACAATATCTCCATACAAGAGCTTGATTGTTCAAATATTATCAAGGCATGTAACACCCTGGTGTTATGGATATGAAAAATAAAAACGATTTTATTCTTACATATGTATTGTTTAATCTAGACTGCTGCTAGTTCACTAGTATAGGAGGATGGATGAAAACTCTAACATATGGAACATATAACAAAGTAAATCTTTATCCCGGAGCCTCAGCTTATTGGGTTTGTGCTCTCTATGAAATGGGGAATATAATTTGTATTTACCCATCTAAATCTTTAAAAGAAATTTATATGTTACCAAAAGAAGTGGTCTGAACTATTGAAAGATATTGTCAAGTTCTTAACCATAAGAACATATACATTAGATTTTTCTCTACTAATCCCGAATGAGATAATGAAGAAGATAAACTGCTGCCAGTTAGCCACGTCATAAGGATTGTCACTACTTCAAAGCATCTTCAACCTGAGAAGAGTGAAATCCATGAAACTACACCAGAGGATGTCATTAATATAACAGCCTTTCGTAGAGCCAAGGATACAAGGAGCAGTTTGAGCATATTCAGAAAATTATTGAAGAAAAACAGAAAATATGGGTGTATGAGTCACAAGACCACCGATTTACAGCAAAGCTGTGGCACCCACTAAGCAAGAAGATTGGCACTATCTTGATATATGGTGTGATCATATTTTTGGAGGAGATGCTAGTGGAACACAGAAGACAAAAAATGAGATGTGTAAACAATTTTGGCATTATCCAAATCATAAGTGCGAGTGTTGCAGCAATGAAGAAGATGACTCACCAATTTCACTAGATCCCGATAAATTTCCAGATGTGTGGTTTGAGTCTCATATGGAAAAGTAGAGGACCCATTTATCACTATTTTATCAAAATCACTTTGATAAAGAAAAATTGTAGGGTTTCACCTCAATAATTTTCCATATTAAGACAAAGAACTTTAGGCCACAGTAAGATTCTCATTATCTTACACAGTAACACGACAGTAATGAAGGACAGATGGAAAACGTTTTGAGTCTATAAATGGAAGACTAATTCTCAGAAGAAGTCATCCCATCCTTGAGAAAAAACTTATTTCTCTCTCTCTCTCGTTTTCAAATCTTTAACCATTTCAGTTTCTTTCTTTCAATTGAAGCTTGTAATAAGGTAATCTCTATGGAGTTCTAATCTCTTTAGAGAAAGTACCAAGAGTGTAGCCAAAGTATGTATGTATACTCTCAAGTAAGAGATATTAGTGTGATGTGTTTATGAAATCAAAGTTGTTTGAAAATACTGTCTTTTTATCCTTATTATATTCTCAAAAACTCTTATCTTACTTACACTCCAACAGTGAAAACCTTAAGGGTTAGTGAAAGTATCTTGTTGCCGTGTGTAAGCGTTTTAGGCGTTGTTCGAGAAAGCCATGAGAACCCTGTTACAATTCAAGGTGATGTTTTAATTATGAGTTGAAAGTAAAATTGTGATTCCGTGTGATCTATTGTGAGATATGCAAAAGAGTCAGAGAGAAAATCAATAAGAGTGCGGAAGTCGTGTTGAACCATAATTCACTTTCTTAAACTCAAACAACACAGATCGCTTATATCTGAGTATACTAACATATGGGAGCAAACTCGAGAGAAATCTCGTTGATATTAATCTGCATTTACCTTCTGTTTCAATACTGTAAGATCTTTCTTATTTATGTTAGTTACTTGTATTAATATTTACACTCCTGCTATTTATTACGTTTTAATTAATTGTATTCGAAAATTAGAAATTAACTGTGAAAGAAAAAGAGAAAAAATTAAACCATGTTATACTGTGTTTGATTATTTTCTGAAAAATAATAGAGATATACTTGTGCCTGTAAAAGAAAATATAGTCAGAATTAATAGAGAAATTAATAAATTAGAAAATAAAATTAGAACATTAAACGAATGTTTTGATAAAAGATATAGATAAATACAAGCATAATTGACTTTTCCATTTATTAGAAGAAATAAACCAAAGATATCATTTATTGGAAATAGAGTACATTGACTTGACTAAAGAATAGAAGAAGGATATTTTTGTCTTTTTATCAGAAAGTGTAATCCAGAGTGTAAACCAACAAGTACGTGTAGCGCGATCGAAAAAACTATTTGGTTCCATTATCAAAAAAATCATTGGTTCATGGTTCAGTTCGATTCTCTTGGAACCAGAGCCAAATGGAACCACGTCCACCCCTATGTCACATCGTGTAAGACCAATTAGGTTAAAGTATACTTTTGTGCAAATGACTTTTCGACACCCTTACTCTTAAAAATTCGTATAGGAAAGCTAACTCAACAATGGGCATGCCACTATCTCTAAAATTCCAGACGAGTCCTATACTGTCTACAGAGGAGTTCGGCAATGTGCACTATCCCGACTTTGAAAACTCTAATTTATCACCAAGCCCAAAACCCACCATATATTATGTATTGGCAGTCGATTAAGGGCCTTCTATACATAAGAAATGAGCCGACAATACAGGCTTTATGAATTAAGTAGAACATCAATAGACATAATATTATTACGTGTAAATAAAACATTTATGAATATGAAGGCCGTCGCGATAGGCTTTATGAAAAAAATTATATCAATATAAGTCTTGTGATCACGAAAACAAGAAAGAGTTATGACTACGGAGGCTGTCAACACAAGCCATGTATACCTGTCGGCTGGTTGTTACTGTAAGCTATGAAATGATTGGTGCAAAATAATGAAGTTCGTAATGGTCACAAATTAATCCAAGTATAGATGTAGGTGATGCATTTGAGGACGTGAAGGTGACATGAAATCTGTAAATAACTAGGTCAATCGAATTAGGGTATCAACAATAGGAATGGTGAGTGCAAGGATCGTGCTGTGAGGCACACTTAGAGATGTAGCGGAAGAGCTTTCTCACATGTTTCTAGGACAAGATATGTACTTATTCGGGACCAAGGGCAAAGGAAAGCAATGACACTAAAGTCGAAAATCTCAACGAGCACAAGTATCTAGGATAGGGGATTTTCTGGGTTACAAGTAAAATAAAAGTATATTCGAATATTTAAACACAAAGCAAGACCAATCATTCTTAAAGAAAGACTCAACTTTTATTAATGCAATATATTTTTTGTTTTTTTTATGATACATTTGAAATTGAGAAATTAACACAAAAAGTAACGACGTGGAAAACTGTGAAGAATGAATGTATCCATAAATGGAATGTTCAATCTCATGGTCCTCTCCCCCCCTTCTGCCTTTTATCTTCAAGCTCAGCCGCATCCTTCAACATGTCAGCAGCATCCTCGTGCATGTCAAGTTTTGCAAGGGCAACTGACTGCATGTGAAAAGCAGTAGGCCAATCTGGATACACAATTTGTGCTTGCATTGCATCACGAAGGGCAGCATTAGGTTGATCGCACATGAGATAGCATAGACTACGCCGCGCATAGACAGTTGGGGAAACCATGGTTCCTACATCTATAAACTACATATATACGGAGTAAAAGAAATAATGCTAAGGATATCTCATTCTTAAAATTTATTATCTAATAAGCCAGTTTATCAAGTCTATCATGAAATTTAACAATGCATGTACACTAGATAGTGTTCAATAAGCATGAAATAATACATATTGATGGAAGCTTTAGTTAACAGTACAAAAAAGTGTCCATATCTCAACATTATTGTTGACAATAGAAATCAGATCAACAAATCTTCTTACCTAGCCAGGATTTTCAACTCCTAAACTCACTAGTTTCTATGCTCAAATTTGAAGAATGAGGGGAAATAGTTATTTGAAAGTGATATATTTGATTGCATCCATTTCCTCATCAAAAGTGGGGGTATATATAGATTTCCCTCCAAGACTTTGGGGTAATTTGGTCATTTTGGGAGGAATGATACCTGGCAGTTTTTTATTGGCTAACTTAATACTGATTCCGTTATGATACCACGTTTTATTCATTAACTTACATGTCCTGATAACAGTATTTAGCTAGCCTAGAAGGCGATAGGTTCGCCTAATTGGCACGAGCCTTTTAAGCTTTTGCGCCGTTTACATATGGCTTTCTCTTTGCAGGGTTGGTAAGGTTCGGGGAATGTACTTGATTCAACAATAGTCTCCAAAGTCTGGTTTTATTATTTATATTAAATCTAGGACTTTAATTGTAAAACGTTTTGGGATCGCAAATTTCTTTGATGATGCTGTCTAATTATTTTAGGCATTTAATGTTTAGGTTAAATGGAAAGTTTTTTTACTTTTTTTTTTTTAATGCAAATTCTTGCGTGATTCAAGGAAATGTTCTTTTTTCTCGATTCCACACGTGTCATGTTTGCTTACTATCGTTTGTTTTGTCTTTTTGTATTTAACGTCTTAAGATTGCGTGACACTTTAGGGGACGAGTCTGTTGGGATTCAATGGCTTTCTTTGACACTATATATATGCACCACGTTATCACTTGCTTTCATTTTCCTAATTGCAGAAGATGTATTTTGATATTTCGCTCATTCTTGATTTTGGGGAAGCCTCTTATCTCTCGTGAATCCTTTTAAGCATCGTTACTGGTTCTTCATCTTCGCTTTTTATTCCACTATATTTTTCCTGATGAATCACTTCTAGGCTTTATGTCAATACCTTATATAACCGGAGAAGACCTTAAAATTGCCCTAATCTGTCCCTTACCATGTTATGATCGCATATCTACATCCAATATTGACATATATTATTGAAAACCTGGCAGAGAATGGGTCGGAAGCTGCAAGTTTTGCCATGCTTTCACGTTTTCCACATGTATAAATCTGTGAGGTATCCCTATGGAAAGCATAGATCCAAACATTGTGATAAACCCTCATGCATTTCTTTCTGGACAAATGCCTGGTAAACTTCTAGAGATTGCTTTAGGCAAAGGGATCAACTTTGTTCTCGGTCTTTCCCTTATCTTTTGATTCACGAGATCTCTATAGGAACAATGAACGTGCAGGGTAGTTTAATTCGCAGAGTCTGTTTTTTGGCTATGCAATATATTTAATTCGCAGAGCATGCCTTTTCGCTATGTAATAGATTTAGCTCCCGAGTGTTACTTGTAACCTGCTCTTTTTACTAATGAGGATTTCCATTTTATCATACTCTTTGTTGAGCTTGTACAATAATTAATTAATTACCTTGGTCGGCGTCGCACAATAGGGAATCAAATAGTGAAATTGGATAGGTCTGCAAATAAGAGGAAATTAGTTTATTGAGTTTGCTCAACAAGAATTTGTTCCTATTTTATTGATGATATTTTCTTTAATACATGCAATTCCAGGGATGTTTAAGGGCTCTGTCATCCTTGCCTGCGAGCTTATATGTTCCTAATCCTACGACTTCAACTATTGTATACAGTCTTTTCCATTTTAGACCTAACAAACTAAAAATCATTTCATTCACTTTGACAATATTTTCTTTGAGACTAAGTTCCCTACTTTGAAGTTTTTCTTGCAAACCTTAGAGTTGAAATATCTTTTCATTCTCTTCTGGTATGCTACAGGCTTAACTTAAGAATCACCCTATTTTTCCTCTAAGAGGTCTAGGTTCGTCTTCATAGCTTCTTCATTTTGTTCCTCTCATTTTTCCTGCCGAACTGACACCAATCTCAACTGGTATCATGGCTTCCATCCCATGGGCTAGAGAGAAAGGGGTTTCCTATAGAGATTTTCGTGGTAGTTCGGTACGACTATAGGATTGTAGTAGTTCATCCGCCCATAATCCTTTCACCGTACCTAGCTTCCTTTTTAGGATGCTTTTTAATGTTTTATTGACAACTTCTACTTATCCTTTAGCTTGGGGATAGCACAGAGTGGAGAAATGACTTCAGATACCCAACTCTTTGCACATTGTTCTCAACTTTTTCCCTTGGAATTGCGTGACATTATTTGAAATTATAGAGTTTGGTACTTCGAATCGGCGGATTATGCCCGCTCAAGACCCTTACCTCTTGACGATCCATCCACAAATAATTTCTACATTTTTTTGTTCGGACTCCTCCTTGGAATGGGAACATCTGACAAATCTATAATAAAGTCAGCTAATGCCGTACTTTGATTGCGGATCATCCTTTATAGCTTATTTTGTTTTGTCTCAGCTCTACTGTCCATTTCTTTAGTCTTCCCAATGCATTAGGCTTTTGCAGTATTTGTTTGAGCACGAAATACGTCAATGATGTGGCTCTAGAAATAAGGTCGCAATTTTCGTGACGCTGTAACCAAGATAAAGGCCAGAGCTTTTCCATATCCGAATATCTTGCATCTTTTCCTTGCAGCGCTTTACTTATATAGTAGACTGGTAACTACTATTCCTCTTCCTCTTTTACCTGAGTGGACTGCCACCTGAGAAACTATTAAATATAGCAATAGCTTTTCCCAGGCTTAACTAATAGGGGTGCTCTCTCTAAATGATATTTTAGAGGCTAGAACGCTTGTCCGCATTTGTTGCTCCATTCGAACTTCTTTCCTATTTTCAACACTTGGAAGAAGGGGAAACATTTGCCCATTGCTCGTAATACAAACCTACTCAGGGCGGCAACCTTCCCGTTAGGCTTTGTACATCTTTTGGTTTAGATGAGGACCGCAATTTTATGAGGTCCTGAATTTTGCTAGGGTTTGCTTCAATACCTTGCTGATTGATCATGTAATCGAGAAACTTTTGGGATTTAACTCTAAAGACGAGTTTTAGCGAATGAAATTGATCATGTAATCGAGAAACTTTTTGGATTTAACTCTAAAGACACGTTTTAGCGGATTGAGTTTCATGTATTTTCGCAATACGTTGAAAGCCTCTTCCAGATGTTTTAAATGGTTTCCAGCCTCGAGGCTTTTCACAAGCATTTATCAATGTATACTTCTATCATTTTTCTTATATGATTCGTGAACATTTTGTTAACTAGCCTTTGATACGTAATCCCCATATTTTTTAGCCTAAATGACATTACTTAATAACATTATAGTCCCGATCCAATATGAATGCGGTATGTTCCTTGTCAGATCCATACATGGGATTCGATTATATTCCGAATACGGATCCATGAAGCTTAATAGTTCGTGTTATGCAATTGTATCCACCAGCTGATCAATTTTAGGAGCAAAAAGCTGTCTTTAGGACAGGTTTTATTCAAATCCGTAAAATCTTGACACGTTCATCATTTTTAATTACTTTTTATTACTAGAACTAAATTACTTACCCGTACTGGGTGTTGAGCTTTGCAAATAAAATCATTTTTTTTTATGATAAATAATCAGGGAAATTCACTAATCAAAAAGAATCACAGGGAGTGTATTATCATTTTAAACAAGAAAGAAAAGATATGAAGTTAGGCAGCCCCTCTATAGGATTCATAGTCGCTGCGTTAAACCAAGTATACAAAGTCAGAAAAAATAATTCTCTAAGTTGTTATGTGGCAAGTATTTGATCTTCAAAGCATCGGTTGTTCCTTTCCCCCCATACACACCAAACAATACATCCCGTGATAAGATTCCAAACTAGCTTGCTATCCCGCAACACATCCTCCATACGTCTAGGCAGCACCCAATCTATATGTTGAAAAGCCAGAATATTATTCTACAACCAACGGACTCCGTCACAGTGAATGAACAAGTGATCATGTGTCTCCCCATCGCTCCTACACATATAACACCACTCGGTAACATAAAAGCCTTTTTTCGGAGATTATCCATCGTTAATGTCTGTCCCCTCACTACCGTCCACAGTAAAAATGTCACCCGTGCGGGTAATTTGCAATGCCACACCATCCTCCAAGGGAATGAACTCTCCACAGAACCCGCGAAAGATCTAAAATAAGAGTGGACTGAAAAAATATCATTATGTGCCACCCTCCATCGGCTACAATCATCCTCTTCTACCCGAATTTGCACTTCATACAAACCCGCTAGAAACAATGCATAGTCATCCATTTCTCAATCCTGCAAACCCCTCTGAAAAGTGATATTCCAACTGTCGCTCCCATTGTGACTGGCTACAACTTCATTAACCATAGCAGAAGGCCTCAAAGTAATGTGGTGCAAAGAAGGAAACCTCAACTTTAATGGTAGATCTCCACACCAACAATCATCCCAAAATCTGATATTAGTACCATTTCCCACCACAAAAGTCAAGCATTTCCTAAAGTCATTCCAGCCTCGTCGAATATACCTCCAAAGACTTACCCCGTAGGACCCTCGACCCTCGACCCTCGACCCTCACCCGAACGCCATCCTCCCTCCATCACGCCATACTTCGCCCCAATGATTTCTCTCCAAAAAATCTCCCTCTCCACACCAAACCGTCACAGCCATTTGCCCAGTAGGGCCTTATTAAACAAAGTAAGCCTCCTCAAACCGAGACCCCCCATCCTCATAGGAGAGCAAACAACTCCCCATTTCACCAAATGAAGTTTCTTATCCTCTCCCAAACCTGCCTAAAGAAATTCCCTCTGAATCCTCTCTAATCTGTTAGCCACTGATGCAGGAATAGGAAACAATGACATAAAATAAGTAGGGATGTTAGAAAGCGTAGATTTAATGAGAGTCAGACGGCCACCCTTTGAAAGATACATACGCTTCCACCCCGCTAACCTCATTTCCACCTTCTCCACAATAGCATTCCAAATATGAGTACTTTTAAATCGCGCCCCTAGGGGAAGTCCGAGATATGTCATAGGTAGCTGCGCGACCCTATAACCCAAAATAATAGCAAGTTCCTCCACATTAGTGGCCTCCCCTACTGGAATAACCTCAGATTTTCCCAGATTAATCTTCAATCCTGATACAGCTTCAAAACATAAGAACAACCTGCGTAAATTTCTGACTTGCTCCTCCTCTGCATCACAAAAAATCAGAGTGTCACAAATAGCAAGTGAGACACTTGCAGTTGACCAACCGTAAATCCCGTAAGCAGGTTCTCCTGCCTCGCTTTCTCTAGCATCTTACTAAGGGCCTCCATTACAATAACGAACAGTAATGGAAACAATGGATCTCTTTGCCTCAATCCTCTACTACTCCGAAAGTAATCATCGGGGGTACCATTGACCAAAATTGAAAACGAAACTGTAGAGATACAGAACTAAATCCACTTGCACCACTTATTCCCAAATCCACATCTCCTAAGCATATACAAAAGGAATCTCCAGTTCACGTGATCATAAGATTTCTCAATATCAAGCTTGCATAGCATCCCTGGACCCCTATACACAGTCTTGTGTCAATGCATTCATTCGCTATCAGTACAGAATCCAAAATCTGACGGCCTTTCACAAAAGCATTCTGAAACTTAGACATCACTTTCCCTAGTACCTCCTTGAGTCTATTTGCCAAAACTTTTGCAAGTGCGTCGTCGGAGTGACGCGTGTGACGGCGCTCACCCCCGCCGACGTCGGAATGACCTGCTGAGGTCGCCTGTAGGGCGCGTCTGTCGAAAAAGCTGCCGAATGGTGGTGAATCTGGATCTGAGGTCCAGATTGGCTCCCTGCTTCCCTGAAATTGCCACCTTTGCTGCCGCTAGCTGACGTCGTCGCCTCCGTCCAGAACCCGTCGCCGATTGCGACTGCTCCGGGGGCGGCGGTGCTATGGTTTCCCCCTAGGGCCGCCGCCTGTGCGTGGTTATTATGTGGCATGAGGCTGGTATGGGTGGTGGGTTCGCCGGTCGGAGGCTCGTTGATGTCGTCGGCGCCGACCGGTGTTTGAAGGGTGGGTTGATGTATGGGTGTTTGGATTTTGGGAGAGGGTTCCATCGGGTATTACAGTTCCTTCAAATAAAATCATTTTTTAACTGCTTATCTACCTTGTTCTTCAACACCTCATACTTCTCAACGCTCATTAGCCGATGTCTATACATCTTAGGCTTGACCTTCGGATCAAGTTTTAGGGAAACAGGCAACTTTGGGATCTATTCCTACTCTGTCCTCATGTTTCCAAGTGAATACATTTAGGTTCACGGCTAAGAAATTTTTTAGCTATCCTTACATAAGTTCACTTTAACTCGTTGCTAATTTTTAGAGCTTTGCTTGCATCTTCTAAGCTCACGGAAAAGCTTTCTAACTCTTCGACCATAGCCGCATCTAACATGCAATCATTTATGCAGGGATCGATAGAGTTATCAATCTCTAATTTATCTCCGTGGCTACTTGTTTCAATTATCGCAACAATATTTTAGGAGCTCGCATGTATTCGTGCACGGATTCCTTGATTATACTTTTACGGACATTTCGCCCTTATTCAATGAATGTCACATGTGATTAATGGAGGAAGATGATTATGTTCGCATGCTTCATTACAGGTCGTCCAAGGATTCCGTTATATACGGATTTTCCATGACGATATTGAAATTCATATACCCTTGGTATGCCTGGGGTGCCACTCCTATCCTCACTAACAGTGGCATGTCTGCAAAGGACCGAACCTCCTTTGGCGAGGTAACGAAGCTTCGACACAAAGATCAAAGGGTTGTATTTTTGCATTCATTCAAATGCTTCGTCATATATCACGTTTTCCTCACTTTCAGTATCTAGAGTATATGGTGGAAACATTCTCCTGCTATTACTGCATGGATAACGATCACCTAATCTCCTCATTTTCATTATCTACGAGCGCTCCAGCTAATGTTTGCTCATTTTCACATATTTCAAGTATTTATGAGCTGGAACATAATATTTTGTGGTTTACTATTTTCAAGTTTCTCATATATGGTGCCAATTTATTGACGATATAAATCAGGTCAACAAATCCTCTCACCTAGCCACGATTTTCACCTCCTAAACTTATTAATTTCGATGATCAAAGTTGGAGCAAGAGGAAAAATAACTATTTGGATGGGAGATACTTGAATTGCATCATTTTCCTCTTCAAAAGAGGGAAAATGACTATTTGGAATAATCTAGTCATTTTGGGAGGAATGACAACTGACGTCATTTTATTAGCTAACTTATAACAATTCCGTTACAATATCATGTTTTATTCATTAACTTATATGTCATGTATTAATTCTGAATTCACACGCTAAACATTTGCCTTGTGTCCGGGTAACAGTATTTAGCTAGCTTGGATGGGGATAGCTTCGCCTAATTTGCACGAGCCTAAGCTTATGTTGCATAAGGCTTTCGCTTCGCCGGGGGTGGGCAAGATTCGCGAAGTATACTTGATTCAACAATTACAATTACTCTTCGTACAAGTCTAATCAACATGAATATTTTCCTTTCTTTTTCTTTGGTCTACATATTACTGGATCTTTAATTTAGATAAGAAAAGAAATGATCTTACATGGATTTTGGTTTTAAAAAAATAAGGATCTGTTTGTTACACAGACGTTAGTATACCCAATATTTTATTTTATTTATTTTTTCTTAATACTATACAATACTGTCTAGTACACCTTATCAAACATTTTATAGAGTATCGTTTTATAGTTCCATCTGATTAATCGAAGGTAGGTGGATGTGCATTATCAATTATACGACTTATTCCCAACTCCAGAATTTACAAAATAAGAAACTAGGAAAAAGGTGTAGACCACAATCTGCGTCGTTTCTGAATTTTATATTTATTTTCTTTATAATGTATATCATAGAGTTTAGGTTGATATACAGCAGCCACATCCATAGTGCACAAAGATATGAATAACATTTCAATGACGAGTATTGGGAAACCAACCTGAGAGTAGCCACCTATGGCAGCCTTAAAGTCCTTATCACGAAATGCAAGATCCCCACGCTTCCTTGCATCCAACATATCTTTCATCTGCTGGGTCCATTCTTGAAAAGACAACTGAACAAAGACAACAAAGACCTTCAAAAACACAACTCAAAGTGAAAGGAATGGAAGACGTCCACATTTTACTTGTTCAATACCTCGTTGGTTCCTTCATCATCTCGATAGTGCGTGGTAACTAAGATTTGATGTATTGCAGTGAGGTCCATCCGAGAACACGCCTCACCCATTGGTGAAAGTGGGCGCTTTGGAGTTAGTGGAGCTTCCTCATGTTTTGAAATTCCAAGCATGACATAAGAGGGAACCTAACACCCAGAATCATGCTAATAATTTTGGCACATAAAAGTAAAATGATATTATCTGTATACCATAGTTTTTTAACATGTGATCAGAAGGATGGTCAAAAAGTGGGGCAAAGAAAACATGCTCAGGTGAACCCCTACAAAATTATATTTGCAAGGACATCTGAGAAGTAAAAGGAACTACTAAAGGTAGTGGTTTCAAAATTTCGTTCTGGGTAGAATGCAGTTAGCTTATTTATTTCATAATTCTTCTTTATTGTGTACTTTCAGATCTCCCATATATGATATAACTATCTGATAAGGTTTGAAGAATGAAGCTGTGTTTTTGATGGATAAGATGAGAAATGAGAATCAACACAAATAAATGGACGTGACATTGACTTAGGATATATTACAAAATGACGACTGAGCAGCCCTTTACATACTTAGCGTGGACCTAAAAAGGCTCTTGTTCATAGGAGTAATGGGGTATCAATTTAGATGAGGAACGGGTGGAATAAAACTAACATGGCCTGTTTTAGTGTCTAACAATCTAGTTGCTTTGCAACTTCCACTGGATCTAGCAATGAAGCTAATGTAGCGACACAAATTCACATAGCAATCCAAATTTATTAGGAACAGTAGCTGTTGTTGTAGTAATGATCAGCATGAAAAAAAATTGTGGTAAAATATATAATTAAGGAGAATTATAGTGTAGCCTCATGGAAAACCTGATATTACATATATACGTGGGCAGAACCATATAACCTATGATGGAAACCATGTTATGCTGCATTTGCACCGCATATTTCACCCAAAAATAACTTGTTTCGGTTATTTTAGTTAATTCGCCGATTCGGTCCTAACAAGTATGGAACAACGGAATACATCGGTAACAGATTGACCTAAAGCAAAAGCATTTCTACAAAAAGACAGGATTATCCAAGTGAAACTAAGCCCTTGTTTGCTTCTTGTTTATAATCTGTTTATAAGCGGTGAAATCACATTTTAACCCCATAATTCTATCTATTTATATTTAATCCAATTATAAACCACTCCCAGACATGCTTTAAATATTCAAATTGTTAGCTTCATGTGAGTAATAAATTATCTTCATCTGCGTAAGAGGTCTTAGTCACAGAAACATTAAAATATTATCAACGATACATATCAAGGTTACATATATTCGTGTCGTGTAAACTATATGAGATGGAGTTTCAGATCCTTACATCAGATTTCAGCTCTAGAGGAGAAAGAGCGGCAACAAGGTCCTTTGTAATAGGTCTCTCCATGGGTTCATATTGCAAACATTGAGAGGCAAGACCAACAACTATAGTAGCTTCCTCAGTAGAAAACTTTCCCTCCAAATGTGAATCCATTAAAGGAATAACATTCTTGCCACTTATCATATCAAGAGCCTGCATACAGCCAGAGTTGATCAAATTCCCATAGCAACATTATATATAAATATATTTGCTGAGAAAAGAACAAAGAGTAATTGACTAAATACTTGAATGTTCCTATAAGAAAACACTTGTGATACTAAGAGCATGTTAAGAAATCCCTTAAGATGCCAGACTCAGGTCTGATTTTGTATTAGAGTTATTACTGGGCTGGACCACGACCCAAACCAAATCTGACTCCTATCATCAATTTTTATCACATATAAGATGTAAATTGCAGGTTATGTCATTTTAGTTATAGAAATGGGAATAAGGGGGCCAATGAACTTGCCTTCATGGTCATACAGATAGTGTGTCTATGAGTTGGGTCAATTGTAACCCTCTTCGTATTTCATCCACTGTTTGTGGCGATTTTGATTAATGAGAATGTTCTTTTGCTTTCAAAAAATATATATGATCTTCATCTGAATCAAGCAACTAGAAAGATAAGGAAGAAGCAAAAAGCATGAATTGAAGATGCAAGAGTAGGCACTAGTAGTGAACATATGCATATATGAGTCTGTTATGTCTAATATAGACCTGATCCAATAGGTATTTAAATCCAATCAAACTGATTGATAAAAGACAGAATAATTTCTTTGTTGTATTATTTAATATTTACATATTGCAATTATTCTCTCTGAATCTTTACTGCTTCTAATCAAGAATACATTCTGTTAACAATATGCACAGTGGGATTGCACTCTTATGTCTAAATTTAAAGATACTCATTGGATTCATAAACACATTATGACAATTACAAAATAAATCATGTTCATGATCCTGAATTCAAATTAATATCCTTCATAGGTCCATGCCAAAATATTATAAAACTCATTAGATTTTATTTCTTCAGATACTAAATAAGCATAACTGAAGGTTAAACATGGTATTTGATAATCGATTAATCATTCGATAACATTCCTCTTTTCTGTAAATAATATTACAGGTATCGCATTCTTGTATCAGAATATAATATAATGTGATGTTATAGTTCATGATATAACATTAAACAAGTTTTAGATTATTCTATCTGTCAAGGATATTGAATAAGATTCCAAAGATCGTCAAAGATTGCAATTATAATATTTTCTTTTAGTGTAGGATTACTTTCCTTAGTAGTAGATTGCATGATATTTCCTTTTATATTTATTTCCTTTTACAGTTATTTGTAACCCTATAAATAGGGTCTTTTACTTTGTAATAGAAACAAGTTTATTATATACAATTTATAATATTCTTCACATGGTATCAGAGCAGTTTCGATCCTAAACAAATTAACATTTGAATTTCGATTCCGGCGAGCGGCCTTGAGCCGCTCGTCCGGCTACCAATGTTGTTTTTCTTTTTTTTTTCTTTTCGGATGTATTCCTACAAAGTCGCATCACATTCGGGTGGCCACAACTCAGTTTCTGCAGTTTGTTTGGAGTTTTTCAGCTTTTGGTAATCTGCAGTTTGTTTGAAGTTTCTTCAACTTTTGGTAATCTGGAACTTGATCCAGTTTATTTGGAATTTGGTTTAGTATGTCCAGTTCATCTGGAATTTGGTCCAGTTCATCTGGAATTTGGTTTAGTATGTCCAGTTCATCTGGAATTTGGTCCAGTTCATCTGGAATTTGGTTTAGTATGTCCAGTTCATCTGGAATTTGGTCCAGTTCATCTGGAATTTGGTTTAGTATATGTCCAGTTCATCTGAAATTTGGTCCAGTTCATCTGGAATTTGGTTTAGTATATGTCCAGTTCATCTGGAATTTGGTTTAGTTCATTTGGAAATTTGGTTTGCAGTTTGGCCCAGTTGATGGGATTGAAAATTTGGTTTGTTTTTGGTTCTCGTTGTTTCTTTGGAGTGTTCTTGAAGTGGTTTTGGAGTGGTTCTTTGTTGTTCTTGGTTTCTCGTCGTCAGTACTTTTCGTCGTTGGTTGCTTTGATTTGGATTTCTTCTTCGTGGGCATAAATATTGTCATCGTCGTCAATTCATGATTACAAATTGATGATTTTACCAGCATCAATTTGAGGGGGGATGTCAAGGATATTGAATAAGATTCCAAAGATCGTCAAAGATTGCAATTATAATATTTCCTTTTAGTGTAGGATTACTTTCCTTAGTAGTAGATTGCATAATATTTCCTTTTATATTTATTTCCTTTTACAGTTATTTGTAACCCTATAAATAGGGTCTTTTACTTTGTAATAGAAACAAGTTTATTATATACAATTTATAATATTCTTCACACTATCTAAGTTGAATTGTTACAAGCACACAATCAATTGAAACTGCTTTTATTACTTTCTATTAAGCACACAATTATGAATCCAGATTAGGATTTCACTATATTCCAGAGTATAGAATTCAAAATTCAATGGTAGGAAAAACTTCAGGAATTCAGTAAAAGAGCTGGTAATGAACGGTAAATTGGTGAATGTTGAAATGTAAATATTCAAAAACTCAGCACCCTGAGCATACTTCTATTCAAAGCACAGAACTATTTTAGAGACATTCTCTTCACATAATTCTTAAATAGAGGAAGAAACTAACTATAATATTCACTTCTCAGTACCACCACCAACGTCAGTGATTTCAATTATAAACTCATACTTCTGCTAAGAGGAAGTTTTAGGCACAGTAGACTACAGCTTGGTGATCAGTCCAGACATCAAGGCTTTAAAATAAAAAAAATCAATACCCAGTGCGTGCTACGCTACAAAATTAAGAATCTAGGTAACTCACATGACTTGGAGGGATGTGCTTCCCACTAAGCAGATCCAAAAGGACAGCGCCAAAGCTGTATATAACACTTTCCTT
Source organism: Fraxinus excelsior (assembly GCA_019097785.1). NCBI lineage: Eukaryota > Viridiplantae > Streptophyta > Magnoliopsida > Lamiales > Oleaceae > Fraxinus > Fraxinus excelsior. The sequence goes on along the minus strand of CM032625.1, from coordinate 27,848,837 downwards.
GGTTACTCTTCCTACAACACATGGATTAGGGGAAACATAGGGAATCAATTTCTGACTATAGAATCAGAACTTTCCTAGTGAGAAAAGCTCCTATGAAGCCATAGATAAATGCTAAATTAACACAGAAAGACTAGCCAGAGAGTGAAAAGCAGCAGTTGTTAGACACTGTTAAGATTAAAATAACAATATAATGGATTGTGAAGCATGAATCAGAATTTAATAACAAAAATGTTTCTCTGTCGAGTTCGTGTGTGTTGCGGGGTGTTCGGGAAAGGCAATAATTTTTTGATAAACTACTCAAAAATTTTGAAGTAGTGGTTGCTGATTATAGTTTTAGTAACAAATCAAGACTTGCAACTTATTAAGGATTTGTTTAATTTTGATTATTTGAGAAGTAATTCTTTGAAAAATGTTTTTGGAGAGAGTGTGCATGAAAATGAGTGCACGAGAGAAGTGATTCTCAAAGAATCAACATCAAACAAGGACTAAACACTGTGTGTTGTTATTGTCATGGCACTAACTCACAACACCATGTATAGTATAATGCTGCCTCAAGGGAGCTGAAAATTTATATTTGCAAGTTAAATTGGAGAACTGATTTTAAATGTGAAAATCATGTTACATGCCTAACTTGAAGCACCTATATAATTTTCAGCTACGATTTATTCATAGTGCAGATTTCAGGAAAAGTGGTTCTTGTTAAAATTATAAAAGTTACTTATCAGAAGAACATTCACCGACAAACCAGAAGAACTAGCAAGTTAAACATCAGATTAATGCATATGAACCATGTCAAAGTGCAGTGCGAGAAAGGTAAACAAAGTCACAGCATGCACAGAAGTCAAAGTAGTTTCCAAAAGTAAACATGTAAAAAAAAAAAAAAAAATTAAGCAAAAGAAGTGATCACCAATTCTTAAATACTCAGGGGGAGTGTAGGCAAGATTTGTGCTATAACTTTTCCCATCCCGGCTGTTTTTTATCAACCCAAAACATGAAAGTCTTGGATCGCCATCCTACACAGTCCAATCGAATATCATCACATTTTGTAAGTCTGAAGTAATAAATACCCACTCCTATAATCTCAAACTATACACACATAAACATAATAACAGACACATACTTTACTAGTGATGAAAAGCCTCGAAACAAACGAGAATGATTTTATAATAATACCTCATCAAAGAGAACCCTGTAGGCATTCAGGTCATGGTATAAGGGACGGTCTTCACTGCAACAATATTCCAGGGCTTGAGCTATATATAGTGCTACTCTCACGCGCATTGCCCATTCAATTGTCTGGCTTTCCCCTGATAGTTGAAAAATATGGTACGAATAATGAATTAATTACTCTCTTCAATCTACATTACCTTAAACCCACCCCCACCCCCCCCCCCCCACCCCGCTACCACACAATTTGGTTAAAATAGTGATAATCATACTACAGGAAATGCCACATTTACTCTTTTCAGAATCTCAAAGCCCCCGCAAACCCGAAAATGACACAAGTCACATAACATGAAAGTCAGAAATCAATATTCATTGGGCAATCAGAAAATTATAATCAAGAGCTTCATTAGCACAAAGTCAAGAAAAATGGATCAGCATAATATTACATACAGTGAAATAGATGTTTGGCAAGGGTGTCATAGGGCATGTACTCTGCAACCAACAACCTCTCATCACCATCGCAACAGTACCCTATCAAATTAGCCAGTCTACGATGCCTCAACTTCCCAACTTCGCATGCCTCTTCCTACAACAAATCAATCCATCACAATAAACAAATATTAGACCAACAGGCTTCATAATTTGACGCATATAATAAATGAGTGCTAAACATGTATGTAAAAAAGGTTGGTGTTATGTATAATACCACAAACTGTTTAGGGTCCGGCCAGGCTAACTTGGGGAACTTCTTGACGGCGATCCACCAGCGGCTCTGGAGGCGGCCTTTATAAACAATGTTGGGCGCCTTTTCTCCACTTTCTGAGACTATAAAATCAGAGCTGAAGTTATTTGTGGCTGCTTTAAGGTCTGTTAACAACAACTCTGAAAATGGTGGAACCCCCGTGGCATCGGGTCCAGCTATCAATGGTGGGTTGCTTGGACCGCCATTTCGGGCCTTTTCCTTTTCTGGGTGTGTCTCTGTGGGATGAAATTTCGATGTACAGCACCCCATAACTCTTTCTCCGATGTTCCAGAATCGCACTCAGATCATTTCAGAGAGAGAAGGATACTGGGTAGTGAAAAATTGGGATCTTTGTTTGTCGAGCTCATTCATTCACTTAATCTCTCGAAATCTTCCTGTAGTTCTATCTATTGCATACAAAAGTGATAAGAGTTTATGACAGTGGTTGTCGGGATAAAAACGTTTGTTGCACGTTAAATTTTTGTACAGTTTTGGGGGAGAGCTTGGTTTACCCTCCTTAATAGTACTATTTAAGCATGATTTGGTTAATTCTCTCTGAAGATAGAGGAGAATGAATACTACTATATAATGGTTACTGATTGGATGAATGTGTAATATAATGTTTAATGATTGGATGGCTAGAATGTTCACATTATGGAAGGGAGTATGAGATAGCAAATTTTATTTTATATAATCCTCGCTATTTTTTAAATATATTTTTCTGTCTTATCTTCAATCACACATTTTTTCAATAAAATAATATTATACGTAAACTTAAAAATTTTCGTTATTTTTTAATCATATATCAAATTACTATTCCCAAATATATTTTTACAACAAAAAAATAGCTCAAACATGCTCTATATTTATTTGTAAAATGGAAGTTGGATTTAGAGGCATATATTCAGTCTACAAGTATGGCTACCTGGCATTTTAGTTTAACACATGCTTGATCCACATTCTTGGAAAATGCATTTTTCTTCTATTCATTTTCAATCACACAATCATCAATAAAATAATATTACATGCAAATTCAAAATTTTTCCTTATTTTTTAACCACAGATTTTTTATCACATTACTCGAAAAAATGCATTCTTTTATCCACGATGTGTATTAAACACAGCCTTAATAATGGTAATTATCTCCCCAGAAAGAGGATCAAGTTGTCACTTCCAAAATACTTGATGCAGTATCTTTCCTTCAACCATTTGACGTTGCCGGAGCGAGCCTACCCTAGTGGCAAGTGAAGTTGGTGAGTAGTACAATGGTCAACCATCTTCTTCGGTTCGGAGGGCTAGGCTTAGAGCATGAAACTCATCACGACCTTGTAAGGGCCTCGCTACCTCGTCCATCCAAGTTTTAAAATATTACACTCTTGTAAGATTTTGATTGTTTGAAAAACGATTTTATAAAATTCATGTTTGGTTTAGATAAAATCAGTATTTTAAAAAGCTCACATAAATGGTTAAATTTTTTTCTTCCTCTCTTTCGTCTTCATTGGGCACACTTTATTATATTTTCCTTTTTTAAAGTCTTTTATTTGATTTTAACTTATTAATTTTTTTCTTAAAAAAAAAAAAATCATCCGACTTTAATTTCAAGTTTTTAAAAGATTATATTTGTACAAAAGTTAAAAATGATTTTATCTAAATAGTTAAATAAGATTTAAGCTATGATGATGTCTACATTATGTAATTATAATCTTGAGACTCGTTATTTTGTTGCAAATTCCAAAAACATGTATTAAGTTCATATAAATCTATAAAGTGGAACTTGTCTAGTCGAAAAATGAAACTATGAAGAATATTTTAATTTTTACATTTTGAAAACTTGAAAATTGTATAATTTTCTAATAGTAGAAATTATTAAGTAGATCTTTTATTTTATGATTGTAGATGTTTAATATGTATTATTTTTATTATTAAATTATTTAAAATGATTAAGAATTTAAAATAATATTGAAAATAAGAAAACATTTTTTACGTCTAAGCCTCGCCTAGGTTTGCTTAAACTCGTAAAACTTGAAACTTCGCCTCTACGTCTAACCACACTTTACGCTTTTTAAAATACTGAATAAAACAGTCGATAAAAATACAAGTCAATGTCAAAAATAAATTTTAACTATGCATTCATGGAACCTACAGCTTTTCAATCTTATATCTCATTATTTTTTATCCAATTTTACTAAAAATCTGAATTTTGCAAAACTAAATAGGATAAAATGTGATTTTTTGCGAAAACGTGCGATTAAAAAAATAGGAGAACATTATGGTTTACGTACAAAACTATTTTATTGTAAGAATGTGAAGTTACAAATAAGATTTAGGAAAACTAATTTTTTAAAAATCTAATCGAAGCAAGAACATAGTGCTTGGTTGATCCTTTTTGGCTAACCACACATTTCGTTGACCTCAAAATACGGTGATAACAGATCTCGACCCCTCTTTCCATCTACGTGTATGTTACGTGCACACTTGAACAATACATTAGACTATACATGACCATAGCTTCGATAAGGTGTGTGACGATCGTGAGTATTCCAATGTTAAATCCGGATTGTGAAGAAAGTATTTGGGGGTGGGAGAAATATAATAGATGAAAATGTGGGTGTCAGGTTGAAAATAAACAAATTTTGCATTACCTTTGAAATTCACTATGTTTGAGTATTTATACCAAGAAAGGTGAGATAAGGTCAATTATATGCTTAACACGTGGTCTCATTTTAACGGTCCACTAGTCAAGCTCAACTATAACAATCCCAGGTTGTCCTGGCCTGCAGCCATCTGACTAGTTAGAGGCTCAAAAATAGCCACCCTAGATCTGTGGTCATCACAATAAGGAGACTAAAAAGTTAACTAAGAACAAGCTACTATATAGCTATCAAATTTGTCAATGTATGGCATATTTTGGCCAAGGAGAGACATGTGGGAGATACCCATCACAGAAGATGTCAATCATCCAATCTCTTCGAAGGAAATATGTGAAGGGACTGGACTAAGTATGAACCTTGTGTGGCCCCTTGCTTTGTTTTTACTTAACTGACTACCATGTGGCCTTCATCGTAAGTCGAAGCATAAAAGTAGCCCTCTAAGTCCAAGCGTGAATATTTAATATAACGCATGGACTTTAATAGTGTAATCATCTCGTAGTGCAGGAGCTAGTGACTCGAGGAAGTGTTGCACCTCTCAAAATACCAAAGTGATGGGATGTGTGCTAATCATTTGAAAAGTTACATGTTTCCAATGCACAAAAGTTGGGGATCACATGGTTCCAAAAGCACATGCAGTTGTTTGTGTTCTGAGGTGACGAGTCCCGCATGCAAATGAACAAAAATAGATGGATTAAGTTATTTAGCTTTGGTTCGTTAAAGAAGCGAACAAAAGATGGAAAAGAAGGCTAGCTTACGTTAATGTAGTTCAACCGTACAACACGCTATCTAAGATCAAGTTCAATTGGACCATTAGATGGGTGCGAAATTCTGTGAAATGCTTACAACATTTCCTAAAATCTTTCATGTACAACATAGTAAGTTTTTAGAATTTTTCAACATCATTTAGGCATGCAATTGGACACAAAATGAAAAATAACATAAATTATCCCATTGAACTCCAAATGACTTGATTTCAAAGCCAACGGACAGAGGACTTATAGGAATTTTAAATCCCACTAGTCTCATCCAAAGCTCTACGGAATCTATTGTGGGGACATAATGAAAATTGGAAAGCAAACTAAGATTTTACTTTACATGTTTACATGTCCAATTCCACACATCAACGATATTTCATGCCAAAAATCTTATGCTAATAAGGGCGGACTCAGCACCAGGCCAGTTCCTGCGGCCGCCCGTACTGGATCCGTTGGGATTTTTTTTTTTTTTTTTTACAATATATAAATTTGTTAGCTTATATAACTGTTATTTCATTTCATTCAGATAAATTGGTTAGAGCTTGCAATTCTTATGAGATGTCTCTGGTTCGATTTTCTAGCTTGCAAATCATATATTTTTAGTTCTCCAATTTTTACCAAAATTAATGGCAACAGGGAGGAAGGGAGTCGAACTCGTGACTATCCCTAAAGGTTATTGGAATTCTTACCATTAGGACACTTGTTGAGTTTGATATTATAGTTAACATAATAATATATATTAAGTTTTAAATATTAGTAAATGACATCGCCCTTACGATCGCTAATTATCGATGTTGACCTGTTAACGTTCGTCAGGCTAAACTTCAATGCTGTTAACATGACATACTGTCATAATTTAGTAAAAATCAATTCATAGTATTATTATTAAATCTCATTCCATACAGAAACGAAGTATAAGCTCAAAACACTATCAATCTTGTAAATTAATTGTCTTAATCCTAACTTTAAAATACACGAAAGTAAATACTACGCATGGGAACATTGGACTTTAATTTCATTTCCCTCCATTGACTTCTCCACAATCCATGCCATCTATATCCATCCCCGACCTCTTTTCAATCTATCAATTTTCATAGAGTAGGAGTGAGCATAAATCCCGGCAAATTTCTTTGGTGCAACCCCTTTAAACAAATATGCTATTCACATGTAAAACATAAAAGTTCATACCATAGACATTTTCACGTAATTGGATTACTAGTGAAATACTTGATTTTGGGCGATCGTAAAAACTGGTTATGGCCATAAAACATTAATTTTGCGGTTCAAAACTTACAATTACATTTATACATGTTTAATATTTAATATTTAAAAAAAAAATTAATAGGAAAAATCAACTTGCACTACTTGCATAGATTTTTGATATAAAAATGAAAAATTCTTTGCCTTGGATAACCAAAGTCGTAATAACGAAATCCTTATTTTTCATTGTTGTAAATAAACTAAAACTAGGACAAATGGAGACGAAGGGAAAATGGAATTCGTTTTTGAGGAGAGACAAGGTAAAAAGTGGCATTCCTCTTCTAATAACATCCATTTTTAATGAAAAGCTAACGAGATGGTTATGGTAATCATAAACATTTTTTATTTGAGCCTTAAAGTGGGAATTTGAAAAGTTTTTGTTACGTTCAATATTGTAGTTGGTGATTCTGTGACAAAAAATGACTTAATTGAACATGTGTAAAAGGCAAAGAGTGAAGGGCAATTTTGTATAGATGAGTTAGGTTAGGGTTAGAAGTTGAAAACAAGGAAATCGCGACGTTGGAATTTCGCTAGCTTCACGCCTAGCCATCGCTCGAGCGATAGAAACAAAACCATTGTTGCTCGCTTATCGCCTAGGCGTTGCTCGAGTGACAGACCTTTGGCTCGAGCAACAGGCTCCCTCGCTCGAGCGACATATTTATGCGGCTAGACCTAATTCGTGATTTTGAAGAGTTTTACACGGCTCATAACACCTAAGCGTCTCCAACTATAAATACAGATATCTGGGACGAATTTCAGGTTGTTACTTCATTGTGCTACAATTGCAAAACACTTTCATATCATTGTTTTAGAGTTCCAAAAGGCAAATTCATTGATTGATTCATCCACATCATTCTTGTAATCCAGCAACCGAGTTTTGGAAAAACATCAAGGTTTATTAATTCGAAACACCTGGCTTCCTTAACACTTAAGGAAATAATTCAAGTGCAGGAAGAAGAACATGAATAGGTGATTCATGGGTATCCACTTGGAAGAGACGTGTACAAAAAGATTGTAAGATTGATACAGCAAATCTTGATAGAAGATTGTGAGTTTGAAATTTACAGAGGATCTTGGAAGTTACAGGATGTAGATCGGGAGATCTAATAGGTTGGCTAGATAGTATCTACGGTACCAGATTGTGATGAAGGAACAACAGATGTTGAAGTTGTAAGGATTACAACAGCTAATGGAACTAGTTTGGAATTGAACTGTAACCCACATTGTCTATAGTTGAAGTAAACTAGCTTGGTCCTAGAGTTTTTATCCAATTGGGTTTCTTCGTCATCAAACTTTGTGCTATTTATTGCTTTCCAAATATTACAACTACGGTAATTCAACTTAGTGAAATTGGATTGTATGCTTAACCATCTAAAAACTAATTAAAAGTGACGTTTTTGCTTTAATTAGCATAATTTCGCACGTAATGTCGAACTTAGTTATTAAACTATGTAATTTTCAATTAGTATCAGAGACTAATTTCGATCGCTGACCTTAATTTGTCTAAATGAATAGTTCATTGTGTGTCCCGCCATACTTTGATGGCACTAACAATGCATATTGGAAAGTTAGGATGAGAACGTTCTTAAAATCTATGGATGAATGGGTTTGGTTGAGTGTGGTGAATGGTTGGAGTGCCCCTAGTACAAATGTAGACAACATAGTGACCCCCACTCCCATTGCTAATTGGGCTAGGACGAACTTAGATGAATGTAATTGGAATAGTGAAGCCTTACATGCCTTATTCATGGCGGTATCCCCAAAAGAGTTTAGGAGAGTGTCTATGTGTGAGGTAGCTAAAGAGGTTTGGGATATTCTACAGACCACACATGAGGGAACTCAGGCCATTAAAAACTCTAAGTTGCAAATGTTGACCAATAGATTTGAAAAGATTAGGATTAAAGAGAATGAAACTTTTGATGAGTTTTATGTGAGCTTAAACGATATAGTGAATTCTAGTTTCAATCTAGGTAAGAGAATCTCGGAGCCTAAAATTGTAAAAAAAAATCCTTGGATCCTTACGTGAGCGATTTAGGGTTAAAATCACTACTATTGAGGAGAGAAGGATATAGACTCTATTAAGGTGGAATAGCTGATTGGATCTCTCCAGACTCACGAACTTACATTAGCTATACCTACAAAATGTGAGGAATAGTCATAAAGAGTCCTCGGATTCAGAGTCTCCCAATGAAGAGGAATTAGTATACTTTGCTAAAAAATTCCAAAAAATGTTAGGAATAAACAAAAACCTCAAGAGAAGCATAGAAGTAGTTAAAGTGAGTCTAGGAAGAGTTCTAAATTTGTGAGATGCCATAATTGTCGATGATTTGGCCACATTAGGAGTGAGTGCCCTAGCAGTAAGAGAATTTTGGATAAGGCTATGAATGCTACTCTCATTGATGATGAGTTTAACTCGGACAATCAGTGTGAGAAATCCACTAGAGAAGAAAGTGGAAAATATATTGCCTTTACTACGAGAGTTAAGGAATGATCTGACTATGTGTTGCGTATTTTTATATCGCAAGTGTACGATATCGTAACAAGTAATATAGTGGACCTAAGAGTCCGGATTATCGTTCCCACGAGGACTATACTTTAGTCTTAATCTACTTTTCTAACTCTTATTTGATGGAAGCAAATCAAATAAGGAATTGTGATAGTTGGAAAGATTGATTCTCTTAAATGAATTAAATGCCTAAAACTAATGAAAATTATGATGAAATAACAAATACAAATAGATCAAAGATTCATGTATATAAGATGTATTAGGGCAAACCAACTTCATTTAATGATCACATTAATTCTCAATTCAAGATTCTAGCCTAACGTAGTGTTCGGTCGAATTCTCCTACGGTATTCAATTTACCCCTCTCGAGTTCTCATTGAGCCTATTTAACTAATTCAATTCCATATCTCTATGCGAATTACCCTTAGTTAAACGAGTTATGGCACTAGGAATTCATATAACGACCGCAGCACTTAGTATAGGTATCTCTACACGTTATACCTCGTTACCGGATTTTATTACACGTTCTAAGTCTCAAACTCACCTCTAGATTCGTAAGAAACTCAATAGATCATCAAATTATTGATCAGGTAATTCAATGCATTGCAATCATAATAAAATCAACACATTGAATAATAAAACTCAGAATTCATGAATTAAAGAACTAAGGGTCTCAATAGATTACATTATTTGCCCTAATAATGAATTTAGCTACTCATAATCAAAATAATGAAATAAATAACTAAATTCGAATACATCACCGGATTTAAATGATAAAAAGATGGAAAAGAATTAGCTCTTGCACCAAGATCTTCTTCCACTTCCAATCCTTGCTTTGAACTTGAATCCTTCCTCTTCGATCTTGTGTTTTTCTCTTAATGTTACAAAGTGTGGAACCCTCTTTTCAATGTGTGTGAACCTCCTTTTCAATGTGTCCCTAGGTCTATTTATACTTTCATATAGGTTCTTGGCCAAGTTGGAGTCTTTTTGTGGAGTTTTCGCGGCCCAAACAATAAAAAACCTAAAATCTGTGCGGCGGCGGCGCTTGAGCGCTACGGGACAGCGCTTGAGCGCTGAAAATCTGTTAAAAATTCAGCATTCAGGCGCCTGAGCGCTAGGTAGGTAGCGCTTGGGCGCTAGCGCTGCTTGCTGTCATTCTGCGTCCTATTCAGTATTTTTATCATAACTTTTTCTCTCGATATCCGATTGAGATAATTCAAAATGCGTTGGAAAGCTAACTCAAAGGGCTACAACTGTTCTTCAGAAAGTTATTTATTGTTTTCTAAATATTACAACTACGATAATTAAACTTAGGAAAATTGGATTGTATGCTTAACCATCTAAAAACTAATTAAAAGTGACTTGTTGCTTTAATTAACGTAATTCAACACGCAATGTCGAACTTAGTTATTAAACTACGTAATTTTCGATTTTAACTCCAAAATAATTATTATAAATTTCTTATAAAACATCTGCATTATAACTCAAACATGGGTTGTAATCTTTGAGAACCATGTAGATGGCCTTTGTGCTACAACCTAGTTATTTGTTAATCTCTTGGATTAAAATTTATTAAACTTAAATGGCTAGATATTTGAGATTTTAATCAACTTATGTATTTGGGTTCTTTTTTTTTTTTTTTTTTTTTTTTATGTGGGCCGAGCCTCCAATGCTCATTTTTTAATTGGTCCAAACCAATCAAACAAGAAAAATAAATTTTGGCATCTTACATCTTGAGGCCTTTCAAGAACTTCGTCATCGATATTACCTTTCCATAGGGAAGTAGCATGGATATTTAGCTTTAATTATTGCTTATGTTTCCCAAGTAACCTTTATTGGAAATTTACTTAATCATGCTCATTTTTTAATTGGTCCTAACCAACCAAACAAGAAAAATAAATTTTGGCATCTTACATCTTGAGGCCTTACAAGAACTTTGTCATCGATATTACCTTTCCATAGGGAAGTAGCATGGATATTTAGCGTTAATTATTGCTTATGTTTCCCAAGTAACCTTTATTGGAAATTTACTTAATCATGCTCATTTTTTAATTGGTCCTAACCAACCAAACAAGAAAAATAAATTTTGGCATCTTACATCTTGAGGCCTTACAAGAACTTTGTCATCGATATTACCATTCCATAGGGAAGTAGCATGGATATTTAGCGTTAATTATTGCTTATGTTTCCCAAGTAACCTTTATTGGAAATTTACTTAATCATTTACAGCGGAAAATAAAACAAATTTCAATTCCCACAAAGGATCTGTTTTGTGTTTAGATAGAAATTGCGATAAGAATTATACCTTTGATGAATTCCACAAGTTCCTTTGCTTTTCTTGAACTTGAATGATCACAGTCTGCAATCCAGGATGTTGAATTGTCCAGCCTCCAACGATAATCTACATAGAAAACAAGAATGACGACTAGAGTTTTCTTTTCTTGTACTAGCAAGAATAGTTATTTCTTCTAACATTTTTCAAACCTGATCAACCTATTAATATAAGTCCAAACGGGCTTAGTCCTTCTCTTAAACTTAACCCGGTTCAATATTTAATTAATCAAATTAATTAAATATGGTCCAATTAATTAATTTGGGTCTATTAATAAACAACTCAATTAATTAATTATCCGTCACCTGTCAATTAATTAATTGATAAATCTCATTCTTCTGTTTCTCTTCTGTGTGTGACCCATTAGGTTCCCGATTACAATGCCTAACGACATGAGTTATTATTTTGATCTAATTAAAATTGATAAATTAAAAAACCCTTTTAATTTATCATCAATTAATATCCATCATCCCATATTGACATCTAACAATATGTCAAGACAATACATGTGACGGGAAATGTCATTTGGTATGAAAAAACCAAACTTGTTCATTTACTATGAAACTATAATCCCTTCGTCAATATGATCCGATCAATTATGAGATATGGATATGTGTCAATCTCAATTATCGATCATATCTTTTATCCCAATGTTAAGTCAATGTAAGTCGAAAACTCATTTATGACTTATGAGTTCACCTTGGCCAATGATTTCATTACCAACTTAATTGGATAAAATGTAGATCATAATATCTTACTATCTAAGAATGACGAATCATCTATTGATCATTCACAACTTTCATATAATTCTTGACATACCCGAACGATGTTGTATTAGCGACCATTGTCAGAGTAACATCCAACATCACCAAAGTATGATTGTCCTCATATAAGACACTATGATGACCTCAAGTCGAAGGATCGATTCTACTATCGAACATTAGAGATTAACCACTGACACTCAGATAGTTATCCATGTGGGATCTCCTAGCAGATCTCCATTGTTTGTTCTATAACAAAACATTCACGTGTTCATTCAAGTGTCACTATACTTTAAACTTGCGAGATCAGTTACTTACTTCGCAAGTAAAAATGTCACACGTGATGGTCTATTTGTAATAACGATATTCATATCTCGTTATTACATACGATCACAGACGATTTAAGATTCAGTCATATATAATTTGTATTTTACAATCACAACTCCTTGTGATTAACAAATCACCAAGATTTGAATCTACGAATTCTATTATTAGAATAGTAATTCAATTAAATAATAGATCTTGCCATATATATGCATCGATTATATATATTAAAAGTGTTTATGTCCAAAGTTGATTAGATCTAGGGCATAACACTTACAAACTCCAACTTGCACTAGATCCAATCACTTATGTATCTTATACCGTAAGAGTCTACATGATAATCATGTTTATACTGCGAAAACTTTTTGTCGGTGGATCTGCAATTTAATAACTTTTGGGAATTCATTCTTTCTTTACGTCATTTCATTTTATTATCTTTATAATGAGATTATATCCATTTAACACATGTTTAAATCTTTGATAAGACCTTAGTTCCTTCGCCAGCACGATGACTCCATTGTTATCATAATGCAAAAGCACATGATAAAAAATGTTAGGAACTATTTTAAGTTCATTAATGAATTTCCTGATCCAAGCCACAACTTTTGTTGTTTTCTAAAGCAATGATGTATAAGATTTCTATTATTGAATCTACGGTTATTTCCGATTTGGGACGTTTCCAATATACCGCTTAAGAGTAAAACAATATCCTAATTAAGGCTACACAAAAAAAAATCACGAAACCGAAACCGAACCGAAATCGTTAGTTTGAAACCGTTGGTTCGAGTCCATGTGGACCTGCGATTTTTTCCCTTCAAACCGAACCAAACCGTTTTAAATTGGATTTGTTTAGGTTTTAATTTTCAAAAAAACCCCATAAAACCAAATTGAACAGTTATTATTATTTAATTAAAAAAATAATTTTATTAACTTACAAATTTTAAAATTTTCATTTTTAATAAAAAAATACCAATTTAACAGTACAAATTACAACCAACACTTTAAAATATTCATATAAAGTAAATTAAGTTCATCATTGTTGGACGATAATTTTATAAGTCCACAACATACATCGTGACCCGATTTCTAATCTAAACTAAAATTAATCCCAAATGATATGAAAAAAAAATATTTATTTTCAACAATCCAAATCATAATACAACAAAACTAAGAAATCAAATCGCGCCTACAACTTTAGAAGCTACCTAAACTCTCATTTCTCAAACATTTAACTCTTGTTTGTCACTAATGAACAAAATGTGATTCCCAATTACAAATCCTTAGTCGCTTTTTGCTTATTAGTCTACTAATTTCTACCTGAATCACCATTTTTCTCATCTCTTGATAAATTTTAGATTCTCATTCAAGTCATTTTTTTCATTATTCTTTCTTTTATTTGTTATTTTTTTTAACTTATTATACACTTGTGAGTTGTGATTTGGATTTTAAAAAATGACTATTTGTGTGCCTAGGTAATTAATGAACTATTTGTCGTATAAAAAGAACGAAAGATAGAGCGTATTGATTGTGTGAAAATGTTAAAGTTCTCTAACTAGTACTACTTTTATAAAGTCATTAGAGAATAAAATTTGTCAATTTTCAATAAATCTAAACTCTGTCATTCTTTATACATTTAAACATATCATGTTCAGTCCTTATTTTTCATTTCACTAGTAGGACGAACAGAGTTTTAACCAAACTATTATGCCCTGTTTGATTTCTCTTTCTTTTCCATGGAAGATGGAAATTAAAATCCATATCTATTTTTGCATGTTTGATTGACTAAATTTTCAATTGAATTGATTTTCCACATTTTCTTGGTTTTTGAGGAAAAGTTTTTCCCATGGGTTTTGTGGGAAAAGCTTTTCTAGGTATTTTTTTTTTTTGGCAATTGAAACAAATTCTATCATTTTAATGGACAATTTTTATGGAAAACAAAGCCAAACGAATATCAAAAGATCCAAAATTTTAATATTCTTCAGGTGAAAAATTATACCAATTAAACACATTTAATTGATAATTCCCAATAAAAACAAGTTCTAGGCAATTCAATTCACTAGAATTCATTTTCTTTTCACCCAAATTTCATTCTTGCAATCAAACGGACCCTAGCAGAATGTGACTCTATCTTTACCAACCACTATATGATAATATGAAAGACAAACAAGAAAAAGTAAATAAAAGGAAGAAAGATATATTCGTTCTATTAATATCTTTTAGCAACCAATTTTGAAAATAATTTATTCACAGGTTTCGTGGGAAAGATGAATGTAATTTAATATTTAACATTATTAGTTCTCATTTAAACTTATATTTCTTCTTATTTTAATATATTATTATAATGTCGATAGGTAAACCGTGGATTAAAATCAAACCAACTCGCAAATTATGGTTTGGTTTGGTTTGAAAGACTCCAAACCGCATAAAATGGTTTGAGTTGAAAATATGGCACAAACCGCCCAAATTGAACCGCATTCACCCCTATTCCTAATTAAGATATGCTATCATTCTAATCAGAATAGAAGTTAGCATCAGTGTATCCATGAACTCTCAATTCATTTTCTCCATTTAAAATCTTCTCAAGATTTTATCTATATAGATTGGGATGAGTTAAGCAATATTTTAGATCGATCTCCATAAATCAACTTGCTTCTCCCATATCTATCACGGAGAAATTATTCGACAACCATAATTTCAACAATTGAAACATAAGGTCGTCGTTTCCTATAATATGTCTCGTACATATAATATTAGGAATGCGACAATACTCCCATTATTTTCTTGTAAACATACATTTCATCTTCGTTTTTGATAAAATCAAACACTGTTTACTTTCACATCAAATCGAAGATTTCAGCTCCAACAGACTTGTTTCAATCCATATTGACTTTTTTTGTAAACTCATTTACAACCTATGGTTCTAATCCATTAGGCAGGTCGACCAAGGTCCAAACTTTGCTTACATACATCAAGTCCATCTTGGATTCCATGGCCTTTCGCTATCCCTTTAAGTCAACATTTGACTTTATTTCTGCGTAATTAGTAGGTGCATCATCCTCGATTAGTAATCCTGGATTAAGGTTAAACCATTTGAAAACAAAATTTAAAACCATTTTAATATTTAAATTCAAAACTCCTTTTGAAAATTGCAAATTGACCCAAGTTTAATATTATAATCAGGGCTTTCCAATTTCACAAATTGCAAATGGGCCCTCTTCTCATTATTTACAAATTGACCTAGCAATCATAATTGCATGTGGGGGCCTGCAATTTCATAAATTGCACAAGAGGCCCTCGTCTTCACCTCTCACCCGATTGAAACTGAAACCCTAAACCTTTATTTTTTTTCTTTTGGAGGCGCTGGCGCCGCCGCGTCTTCCTTCTGCGACGAGAACCCCGCTTTCAAGCGGCGGCATCCCATCGCATTTTGCACAACGGCGACAAGCACCACTGTTCAGTGTGGTATAGAGTCACACATCGCGACACGTGATGTAGTCGCCGGTGGCGTACCGTCCAGCGATGCCACCTTTCTACCATTCGATCTAATTTTCGAGCAAAATTTTATTTTCTTTTCAAAAACAAATTTTTGAAGATGAAAAATAATTTTCTAAATTGCTCGATTAATGAAAAATATGAACAATCAACTTTTGACTGATTTAAGATGCAAAAAAGTTTCTAACAAGCACAAAGTAGGCTCTGATACCACTGTTGGGAATTTTCTTAATCATGCACAGCGGAAAATAAAACTAATTCCAATTTCCAACAAGGATCTGCATTATGTTTAGATAGAAACTGCGATAGGAATTATGCGTTTGATGAATTCCACAACTCTTTTGTTTTTCTTGAACTTGAATGATCACGATCTGCAATCCAAACTATCCAATTGTCCAGGCTCCAACGGTAATCCACATAGAGAACAAGAATGATGATTAAAGTTTTCTTTTCTTGTGCTAGTAAGAATAATTATTTTTCTTACATTGTTCAAACCCTAGCAGCCTGTTAATCTAAGTCCAAGCGAGATTGACCCGTCTCTG
The DNA here is from genome assembly GCA_019097785.1 of Fraxinus excelsior. NCBI lineage: Eukaryota > Viridiplantae > Streptophyta > Magnoliopsida > Lamiales > Oleaceae > Fraxinus > Fraxinus excelsior. Next base: position 27,832,305 of record CM032625.1, on the reverse strand, counting down.
AAATTTACCTCGGTCCAATATTTAATTAATCAAATTAATTAAATCTGATCCATGAATTCATTAATCCGGGTCTATTATTAAGCAACTCAATTAATTAATTATCCAACACTTGTCAATTAATTAATTGGTAAATCTAATTCTTCTGGTTCTCTTTTGTGTGTGATACATTAGGTTCCCATCATCGATGCCTAACGACGTGAATTATTATTTTGATCTAATCAAAATTGATAAATTAAAAAACCCTTTTAATTTATCATCAATTCACATCGTCGTCCTAGATTGACATTAGCAATGTGTCAGACAATACGTGTAACGGGAAATGTCATTTGGTATGAGAAAACCAAACTTGTTCGTTTACCGTGAAGCTATAATCCCTTCGTCAATATGATTCGATCAATTATGAGATATGGAAATGTGTCAATCTCAATTATCATTCATATCTTTCATCTGACTGTTAAGTCATTGTAAGTTGAAAACTCCCTTTCGACTTATGAATTCACCTTGGCAAATGATTTCATTATCAACTTAACTGGATAAAATGTAGATCATAATCTTTTACTTTCTAAGAGTGACGAATCATCTATTGATCATTCACAACCTTCATATGGTTCTTGACATACCCGAACAATATCGTATTAGCGACCCTTGGCAGAGCAACATCTAATATCACCAAAGTATGATTGTCCTCATATAAGACACTATGATAACATCAAGTCAAATGACCAATTCCACTACCAAACGTTAGTGATTAACCACAGACACTCAGATAGTTATCTATGTGGAATCTCCCAGCGGGTCTCCAATATTTCTTCTATAACAAAATATCCACGTGTTCATTCTAGTGTCACTACACTTTAACTTGTGAGATCATTTACTTATTTTTCAAGTAAAAATGCCATACGTGATGGTCTATTGGTAATAACGTTATCCGTATCTCGTTATTACTTAAGACCACAGACGATGTAAGATTCAGTCAAATGTAATTTGTATTTCACAATCACAACTCCTTGCGATAAATAAATCACCAAGACTTGAATCTATAGATTCTATTATTAGAATATTAATTCAATTAAATAATAGATCTTGCCATAAATATGCATCGATATATACATTAAAAGTGTTTATGTCCAAAGTTGATTGGACCTCGGGTATAAAACATACAACCTCTTATATTACAATATGTAGCCATTAATTCTTCACAAGAGAAATTTTTTAGTCCTTAACTTTTTGTACGTTTCTGTGCAAAATAGAAAGCGAAACTTTTCCATAAAACAATTCCTTGTGAATATCCAATATCTGATAATTCACTATATGACTTAGGTTGTACACATACTTCCTAATCATAAAAACGTGAGAAACATGGTGAACAATTGAAAGTTCGGGTGGTAGGGATAACTAATACGCTACGTTACCAACATCGTCATGAATTTCAAATGGTCATATATGACACGCTCTCAGCTTGCCTTTCTTACCAAACCTTAGTACACCATTTATCAGTGCCATCTTTAAGAACACCGTTTCACCAACTTCAAAATCTAGATCTTTCTTTTGTTGTCTACAAAACTCTTTTGCCAATCTTTAGCTGCCTTTATAGGTTTCTGATCTTATCCACTACTAAAATTGTTTGTTTGATGGTTTTTGGACCTAAAATCCTATTCTCACCAACTTCATCCCAATAAACCTACGATCTGCACTATCTACCATAGAGAACTTCTTACGGTGTCATTTTGATGGTAGACAGAAACCTATTGTTATAGACACTACCAAGAATAAGTACGACTCCCAATTTCCTTCTAAATCCAAGACATAGGTTGCAATATATCCTCTAATATCAGAATATTCTTCTCAGATTTACCATCTGATTGGAGATGATAAGATGTGCTAAAATTCAATTTTGTTCTCAAATCTCTATGTAAGCTTTTTCTAGAACATAGAAATGAACTTTGGGTCTTTGTCTGAAACAATAGATATCGGAACTCCATACAATCTGATTATCTCTTTTATGTACTAGTGAGCTAATTGATACAAATTGAAAGTCATTTTCATTGGTAGAAAAAGAATAGTCTACGTCAATTGATCAACAACTACCCAAAAGACATTATTTTCCTTAACCGAATTCGAAAAATCATAGTCCATGGGAATATGCTCTCGTTTCCAGTATTTCTAAAGTATTTAACAACCTTCAAAGGTCTATGATGCTCTTCTTTTATTTGCTCACAAAATTATACACTTGCTGACAAAGGATCCGACACTCTTTTTATATTACTCTACCAGAATGTATCTTGAAGATCTTAATATGTCTTTTTGCTAACGAGAAGAGTGAAGTAAAGGTGAAGGGAACTTCTACTAGAATTTCCATTCTCAGTTTCTCATCTTTAGGCACACAAAGCCTTCTTCTGAACTTTAAAGCCTTGTTTGACGACACTTTGGATTCCTCTCTCTTATTTGATCCATCCTCACTTCTAATTTTCTGGAGAATCAGATCCTTATCTTGTGTCTCAATAATTTGATCTTTGAGATTATATTGAACCATCAAAGTTGCTATCTGAGCTATTGTCTAGTTCATAAAAGTAACAACCTCGATTTTCATCTTCTTGAAATCGTTAACCAATTAATATTAATCAGATATAAAAGATGTCAAATGACCCCCTGATCGTTTGATTTTTCGCAAGAGTACAGTATTGCGAACAAATAATGAAGTGATGAATAAAGTAACTTTCCCACGAGGACTGCGTACAGAACCTAGTGTCAGTTACTATTAACTTTAATTGAATAACAAAACTTTTTCGAGAACTTATACTAATTAACTAATTAAACTAACAATTTTAGTGATTGAATTATGAGCTTTTGTAAATTTAGATGATAAGGTTACTAAGACCTCAAATCCTTCTTATTAATTAGTTTCTATGCAATAAAATAACATGACAATATGTGCACATTCTTGTTGATTAATGTTCCAAAATTAATTAAAAGTATTTCGATGTCAATAAAACGTATTCTCTATTATGACATTCTCATATCTCTGGGAAAGATGCGAACATAAAAACATACATTAAAAACGCTATATGCAAGGTACAACGGTATATCTATAACTCAACCAGACTTTACCGTGGTTATTATAAAGTGCTTTCTATCCTATTGTTTATCTCGAAATCATTAAAATTCACAATCGAACAAATTAGTGATCAATTAATTGAAAAGTCATTAAATCCTATAACAAGCATCTAAGAATAAATACATATTGGGCAACAAATTATCGAATTTATATTAAAACATCATAATAGGGGTTCATTAATGTCTTAATAATTAAAACTCTAGCCTAACATTACAAAACCACAAGAAATCATAATTAATTACACGAACATAACCCGAATTATGGATAAATTGAAAGGTAGAAGATGAATCTTGAAACTTGAATTTCTTCAATGATTTTTTAATGAATCTCCAATTTTTTCTTCTCTTCTTTGTCCAATGATGTAGGTTGAAAAAGAATTAAAATCTTGCAATTGCATCTTAATTCTCTCAAAACACCTATGAATTGGCCCATCTTTTCTTGTAATAATTGATGAAAATAATGTATGAGAGGTTCTTCTTCCTGTATGAGGCTATTGTGTATTTATAAATCTCGAAAATAGGTGGAAAAATGAGTCCAAAATCCAATTGAAGAGGATTTCTAATGAAATCTGGAATTCTCCCAAATTCGCCCAGATTATTTAGCCTCTACCTTGTTTTATTTATGCTGGGCGATCGCCCATGCTTAATGCTGGGTGGTTACACATGCTAACTTAGTTTCTCAAATCAGCAGTTTGGGTTAGGTCCATTTTAGTCCTTGGCTTTTACGCCTTGTCAATCTTGAGTCATTTCTTGGAATACTTTTAATCCTTCATCTTCCAATTTCATCCAACTGAACCTAGGAATTCTCCAATTGTCAATTTGTGGTCTGAGTCAACTATTGAAAGCTACAGTTAGCTCCTCAAATTTTGGATTTCGCCATTTTTAGCCCTTTTCGTTTCTTTCTTTCAATTTAGCTTTCAATCATCGAGTTTTACTAATAAACAAAATATACAATAAATTAGACTATAATTAATCAAAAATATATATTAAATATCTATAATTTTAGGCCCGAATAAATGTATAAAATACACTTATCATTCCCTGACATTCCACTCAAAGCGTCTGTAGCTCTATTAACTTTACCAATGGTAATAAATAGTACAACCATAATCCTGCACCAACTCTAATCCTCTCTTTTGCCTCATATTCAATTCCTTTGAGTAAAGAAATACTTGAGACTCTTTTGAGTGATATAGATTTCACAGTTGCTTCCATACACACATTGAAGCCATAACTTCAGTGCATAAATTACCGCCGCAAGCTCAAGGTCATGCATTGAGTAATTCCTCTCATGTTGTTACAATTGACTTGAAGAATAGACAATCACATTTCCATGTTACATCAAAACACACCATAAACCGTGACTAACCGTCGTTTCAACTCCTGAATATTTTGTTTACACTTATTTATCAACTAAAACATTACCCCTTTCTGTGTTAACTAGGCTATTGGTCCAGCTATCTTAGAGAATCCTTCAATGAATCTCCAATTGTATCATGCTAAACATAGAGGTTCCACATAGTTACTGCCTTTACCATAGGTAGGGTGACTTCAATTCCTTGACCAACAACCATATGACCAAAAAACCCTACTCGATTGAGCCAAAATTTACACTTCTTGAACTTGGCATACAACCCTTTCCTTTTTTTTTTTTTTTTGCACTGTCCAAGAATATTCCATAGGTCGATTTGAATCTTGTGGGTGATCGATATTTCTTTAGTAAAGACTAACGAATCGAATTAGGAATTGATGAAACACCCTATTCATCAAATCCATAAAACACTGTTAAAGCTTCAATTTAACCAAAAGGCATCTCGATATAAACTCATAGTAGTCATACTAAGCCTTAAAATTTGACTTCGGTATATCACTCGAATTGATCTTTAACTGGTGATACCTAGATAGATCGATCTTAGAGAACACTTTGCTCTTCTCAACTGGTCTAATAAATTTTCCATTCAGGATAAAGGATATTTGTTCTTAATAGTAAGTTTATTCAATTCACTATAATTATGCAAGTTCACGTGGTACATTCCTTCTTCTTAAAAAACAAAACCGCTGCCCTATGAGACACATTGAGTCAAATAAACTCATTATCTAAAAATTCCAGAATATGGACCTAACTCTTCTAATTCTTTTAGTTCCATTTTTGATACATTGATTTAGATAAGAGTACCGCTCCAGGAACTAGATCGATTACACCTTGTCTATCGAGTGGGGCAACTGGTAGATTTTCTATAAGCACATCCTCAACTTTTTGCACTACTAGTACCTCACTTAATTTAGTTTCCTAACCTTACGTTCCCAAAATACTAACTAGGAACCCTTGACACATTCCTTTTCCAACATCTTCTTAGCTTTAAATACTGAGATTATATGTGTTTTAGGTTTGGTAATTACTACCGAAAAGTAAAATTCTTCTTTTCTTGGAGCTTTAAGAAATACCTCATTCTCTTAACATTGGATGGTGGCTTGATTACATCCCTACTAGTCCATGCCTAAAGTTATATCAAAGTCTTTCATATCTATTATGAGTAGGTTTACCTCAAATGCTCTTCCCTCAATTTCTATTTTAGTAGACTTAGCTATCTTATCTTTTTAGCACTACTTGATGGAATGCTAACATCTAGTTTTCTGTCAGACTTCTCACACGAAAGAGTTAGCTACGAAGGATATAATATAATAAAAGAATGTGTTACCCATGTTGGAAAGTTCTAACATAATTGGGGCCACACGTAACGTATTAAAATGTGTGGTGCTATTATTTAAAATTTATTAGTCAATTAAAGTGATCTACCAAAGATGAATTTTGACTAATGGGTATTAAGTTTCATGGAATTAAAGTGTAGAGACCGGATATTTGTTTCAAATTAATGAGGGGCTGATTTGAATCAAATGAAAGATAATGACCATTCATTATCTTATTCCTTTTAGAGGGGTTATGGTCCCCAATTGTTGGAGTTCTTCAAGCTTCTCTACATCCCCATCAATGGAGAGCAAATTTGATAAGGAGATCACCAATCAATTGGAAGATCATAACCAATTCCGGCGAATAATCAAACATCTATGGATCTATGGTTCAAGGTACGCTTTAGTTTTCATTTTGATATTCTCAATAATTTCAACATGGATGATTACAAGGTTGATTATTGATTATTTTAGATCAATAATCCTTAATATATTTTCTATCAAGTGGTATCAGAGCCGATCCATTGTTGAATCATTGAGAAATTGAATTTTGAAATTCTGAATTTTATGGTTTTATTTATATTCAAAAGCTGTTGAATATAATTAGAGAAGATTACTGCTGCCATATAATTAGAGAATTGAATCCATTGAATATAATTCATAATTGCGGTGGCTAGTTTGACGATTTCATTCATATTTTCGGGTTACAACTGTGAATGGATTCCATTTGATTAACCATATAATTGAGGCTGCCACATGAATTTGAATAGCCATTGAATCCAATTATTTAATCATGACAGCCACGAGATAATAGGTTGGTTTTTAATACTCTGTAAAGCTATTGTGGTTTTGTTTCTTAATGGCCTGCAAAACTTGCTTGATTTGAGTGCTATTTTTGTGGAATTTAAATGTGGTTGAGCAGCTTTATTGATTATTATTTAAGTTTTAAAAAAAAAAAAAAAATTTGTTGCGGTAGTCGCCGCCGCGGCACAACCTGCGGCAGTGTGGCTGTTGGGCGGGGGAGGGCCCGCCACGCTCCTTTTCCGGCTAAGGTTGGCTTGACCGACGTCGCCAATGGAGGAAGATAAATGGTTTTTCATTAATGTTTACAATTATGGAAGATAAGGGGACGGGGGCTTGTACTGGAAATTTGAAGTTTTGAGGTCCTTTCTTGCAATTTAAGGATTAGGGTTACAATTTATGTTTTAGCCCCTTAGATTTTAAGTTAATTCAAGTTGGGCCATAAGGTTATGAGTTTTTTATAACTCAACCCCTGAAGTTTAAAGTTTTTAGTTATTTAGCCCTCTAAAGTTTAAAATTCATCCTATTGGGCCTTATAAAGTTTTGGGTTTAATAATTCAGCCCCTAAAGTTCTGAAATTAATTAATTTGGGCCATTTAAGTTCTGAATTTTGTAATTAAGCCCCCGAATGTTCATAATTGATTTAAATTGGCCCCTAAAGTTTCTAATCATTGATTTTTGACTTCTAAACTTTCCAATAATTTATTCATTGACCCATAAAGTTTTGAACTATTAAGTTTTGAGTCCCTAAAGTTTTCCATAATTAATTCTTGGTCCCTAAAGTATTGAATTAATTAATTTTGACCCATAAAGTATTGAATTATTAACCCTTAGGCCCTTAAAGTTTCAAGATAAATACAATTAAGTATTCCGCTTTTCAAATTTTGGTATAAAGGACTCATTTGAGTATATAATATTCAAAAGTGAATTGATTGAAGCAATATGTTGCCAAAGCAACCTCTCTTGTGGAAATTAATTAACTTAGAATATTAGAAGGAATTCGTGTGTATGCTTGTTCATGCGGATATTAGGCGGCCCAAAGGAAGGTTAATATTTGGCCGAATTGTATGCACACTTGTGGTGGTAAATGTGTGACAATTATAAAGTTTCCATGTGAATAATAAATCAATCCAAAGATGGGTTTATTATTTGACAGGATTTATTGTCAATGTTTGATCACTACATCAAGAGTACCACTTACAGTTAATATTACTGTCCAAAGACTTGATATTAATGATGTGCTAAGTATCTTGAGATGGAAAGTACCATTATTTGAATAACTTAATTGTCTATACGGTTTCCAATGTGAACATGTTAATTGGGAACAAGTTCTCTATTCAGTTAATCCATCCACTTCTGTTATATCTGTCAACAGCAACTCCATTCCAGTGCTAAATAAAATGAACTTCAAGTATTGGAAAGAGAACATATTAATTGTTCTTGGCTGCAAAGATCTAGATCATGCGCTTCGAATTGAGCAACCCGTTTCTCTTACGGAAGAAAGTTCATCTGATGGAAAAATGGAACTTTGAGAATTGGGATCGTTCAAATCACATGAGTCTAATAATCATTAAGCGCGGCATTCTGGAAGCCTTTGGAGGCACAATATCTGAAGAAGTAACTAATGCCAGTGATTTCTTGCCGAAATGAGAAACGTTTTGCGAAAAACGATAAGGCTGAAACAAGCACGCTTTTGCAAAGCTTGACTTCAATAAAGTATAAAGGCAAATGAAACATAAGGGAGTACATCATGAAGATGTCTCACATTGCTTCTAAGCTTAAGGCACTAAAACTCGAGCTGTCTGATGACTTGCTCTTACATTTGGTATTGATTTCGCTTCTTGCACAATTCTGTTGATTAAGGATAGTTTCAACTGTCAAAAAAGGGAAAGTGGACTCTTAATGAGCTCATTTCCATATTATGTGCAAGAAGAAGAAATGCTAAAACAAAATAAAACTGGCATTACTCACTTGGCATGTACTTCTAAGGATAATAAAGAATAACAAAGATGCATTCGGTTCGATTTAAAATAAACAGCAAAAGCCTGAAAATGATAAATTTAGCTGTAATTTTTGTGAAAATTTGGGATATATAAAGATAAATTGTACTAAATATCACGCTGGCGTGTAAAGAACAATATACTTCTCATTTTGGTTTGTTTTGAGGTAAATTTAATGTCAATACCTAGACACACTTGGTGAATATATTTCGGTACTACTATTCAAATAAGTGTTTATATGCGGGGTTGTCTGATCTGCTAAAATCAATTGATGCTGAAAGATTCATCTATGTGGGGGTGATGGCAAATCAGTTAAGGTTGAGACTATATGGACTTTAGGTTATCATTAAAGATTGGTTATTACTTGAATTTGAAAGAGACATTTACGGTACCGTCTTTTGGACGAAATTTGGTTTCTATTTCTACATTGGACAACTTTGGTTATCCTTGTTCAATTTGAAATAGTCAGGATGATCTCTTTCTTACCTCAAATATTGTGGGCACCAGTTCTTTATCCGGTAATGATAACCTATATCAGTTTAATACAATTGTCTCTTATAAAGAATATGTGAATCCGCATGGTATTGAACATAAATTAACCAATGAAAGTTCTGATTTGTTTTAGCACAAGCAATAAGGTTACTTCTCTCAAAAGAGAATGAAAAATCTTGTGTTAGAAGGAATTCCCGATTCCCTTAATGTTCAGACTTAAATGTCTGTATCAATTGCATTAAGGAAAAATAAACAAACATAAGGAGATTCAGTGCCATATGACTTCGGACGTCTTAGAACTATGGACCATTTCCTTCGATTTCTTGGAATGGTCAACAGTCATTTATTAAGTTCATAGACGAATTTTGTCACTGTGGCTACCTATATCTCATTTATGAGGAATCCCAAATATTGGACATGTTCAAGGCATACAAGACTGAGATTGAAAATCATCTCAGTAAAAGAATTCATTAAATCAGATCTTACCATAGTGGTGAATACTATGATAGATATGATGAATCAGGAGAACAACGTCCATTGCCTTTTTTGCTAAAATTTCTATAATAATGTGAAATCATTCCATAGTACATCAGGATCTTTCTGGTAAAGATCAATAAAGACTGCAGCTTAAATTCTGAACATAGTTCCAAATAAATCAATTTTTTAAGGGGTTACAATATTTTTAAAAATCTCACTATCAAGTCAATTTTCAAACGGGAAATGTTCTGTTCCTTGAGGATGTAGAGTTTGCGGGGGGAGATAAGGTTATAAGGTTTGTCTTGAATGAAGAATATGTATATAATTCTTCTATTGCAATTGACAATGATTAGGTTCAAGGACAAATTCTTGCTCCAGATCTTGTTCAAGAAGCAATTTCGGATCAAGACTTCATTACATAATCCCCTATATACAATCAAGAGATTGTTCCAGGAATTCAAACTCAACAACCTCAAGTACAAAGTTATTAAGGAAATTTACTATAAAAGGGAGAAAGACAATGGTGAAAGAAGATCTGATCAATCAATTTTCATCAAATAATGCAAAAATAATAACTCTCAAAAGTGGATTGATGCCATGAATAAGGAGTATAAGTCTATACAAGACAATAAAGTTTGGGATCTTGTCCCATTACCAGAAGGTGCGAAACTCATTGGTTGCAAATGGATATTTAAAACCAAAAGGGATTCGAATGGTAATGTGAAAAGATATAAGGCTCGTCTTGTAGCTAGAGACTTTATTCAAAAGGAAGGCATTGACTACAAAGAGGCTTTCTCTCTAGTTTCAATGAAAGGCTCTTTCAGGACAATTATGGCACTTGTTGCACATTTTGATCTTGAGCTACAACAGATGGATGTTAAGACGACGTTTTTCAATGGTAACATTGATGAAACGATCTATATGGTACAACCAGAAAACTTTGTGTCAGGAGACCCAAAGAATATGGTTTGAAAATTAAAGAAATCCATCTATGGGCTTAAGTGGGTTTCCCGTTAATGGTATCACAAGTTTCATCAAGTAATTGTCTCATTTGGTTTCGAGATGAATGTTGTTGGTGATTGTGTGTATCACAAGTTCAGTGGGAGTAAACATATATTCCTGATTTTATATGTTGATGACATACTGCTTGCCACTAATGATATAGGCATGTTGCACAAAACTAAGAGATTTTCATCAAGGAGTTTTGAGATGAAAGGTCTTGGTGACGTTTCTTTTGTATTAAGGATTTGGATACATCGGGATTACTTTCGAGGTATTCTTGGATTGTCACAAAAGAACTATATCAATAAAGTATTTAAAAGGTTTGGCATGCAGGACTGTAAATCAGTTGATACCCCTATTGATAAGGGAGACAAGTTTAGTCTCAATTAAAGTTTCAAGGATAAATTTAAAGAAGAAAAGGATTACGTGAAATTCTCTATGCTTCAGTAATTGAGAATCTAATGTATACTCAAGTTTTCAAGGATAAATTTAAAGAAGAAAAGAATTACGTGAAATTCTCTATGCTTCAGTACTTGAGAATCTAATGTATACTCAAGTTTATACAGATCTGGATATAGCATTCATTGGAATGCTAGACAGATATTTAACTAAATTTGGGATGGAAATTCGGAAAGCAGCAATGAGGTTATTCAATATCTATAGAGAACTAAGGATTACATGATCACATTCAGGAAAATCAGACCAATTGGAGATCGTTGGATATTCTGATTATGATCATGGAATTGACTGCAAAATATTGTCACTGGGCTGCATATTTTGGATGGAATTGAAAGGCCATTTAAGTTAAGTTATTATGTGACAATAGCAGTCTTGTATTCCAACGGGAACATGACGATGTCAAAGTCTAAAGACATTAAGTTCCTAGTTGTTAAGGAAAGAAATCAGAGTGGTTAGATTTCTATAAAGCATATAAGGACAAACTCCATAATCATGAATCCATTTACTAAATGGCTACCACCCAAGGTCTTTCATGAGTATAATTCTCACATGGGTGATTCATCTTTTGATGATATGCCAGTTTAGTGGGAGTTTGTATTTGGATGTTGTCTGTTTTAGACACATATTTTATCCATGGATATTCGGTTAATTTCAGAAATAAAGTATTCAGTTCAGTTTCACTCTGATTAAAGTTTATGGTTGATCTCACTTGAGAAATAAGGTTGGACCAGTTGGAAATAGACATGGTGGATCACATAACATGTAATTTCCATGCTACACTTCCATGATTGATCTATGTCATTTGGTTATATGGGTGTACGTGACCATTGATGGATTTAGTCACGTTAAGTGTGACGAAAATCGCTTTGATCCTATATCAATATGACTGATGGACGAGATTGTTTGCAATACCCATAATAATAATAATAATAATAGCAAAAGATTTTGAGCTCATAAGGTTGTGCACATTTGAAAGGTTACACGTTTGGCCCAGTGGGAGATTGTTGGAAAGTTCTAACATAATTGGGGCCACACGTAACGTATTAAAATATGTGGTGCTATTATTTAAAATTTATTAGTCAATTAAAGTGATCTACCAAAGATGAATTTTGACTAATGGGTATTAAGTTTCATGGAATTAAAGTGTAGAGACCGGATATTTGTTTCAAATTAATGAGGGGCTGATTTGAATCAAATGAAAGATAATGACCATTCATTATCTTATTCCTTTTAGAGGGGTTATGGTCCCCAATTGTTGGAGTTCTTCAAGCTTCTCTACATCCCCATCAATGGAGAACAAATTTGATAAGGAGATCACCAATCAATTGGAAGATCATAACCAATTCCGGCGAATAATCAAACATCTATGGATCTATGGTTCAAGGTACGCTTTAGTTTTCATTTTGATATTCTCAATAATTTCAACATGGATGATTACAAGGTTGATTATTGATTGTTTTAGATCAATAATCCTTAATATATTTTCTATCAACCCAGAGTCAAATAAAGCATAAGCAGGAAAATCATTTATTAAAAGAATATATGTTATAACACATTAGGGTTCTGTTATGTCTATTAGACTGTGTTATAGTAAAAACTAGTCGAAATATTTAGCTATGAAAGATGATAACAAAAGAATGTGTTCTACTCTTATTGTTTTTGTCATGCTTCTCATTCTTCATTTGAGCAATCTCTATGCAAAGCCATGTGACCTGACTTACCGCACTAGAAACTTACATTCTTTCCCATCAAACACTCTCGTTTGTTCTGTTTGCCATACTTAGGACAGGGTGGAATGGGATAATTATCCCTACCTTTCGTGGCATCAGCTCTAGTGTTTGCCTTTTTCCTTCACCACTTTCCCTTTCCCATATTCTAGCTATTCAATTTTCTTCTCCTAGTCCAGTTCTTATTTTGCTAACTGAATTGACTTTTGTGGTCATCACATATCTTCTGCCCATACCTCTGTATACTAGTCATTTGATACCAAATAGCATGAGCTCGTTCAAACATGTTGCTGTAGGTAGTGAAATTGTTAGAAAAGATAATCATGCTAACGTCGTGTTGAAGTCCTCGCTGAAATCCCTTTATTTTCTTAACTTCACTGTCCATAAAATATGGAGAATACCTATTCAGCTAATCAAACTTTCTCTTATATTCTGCCATAGATATGCTTCCCTAATTGAAGTTGTTGAAACTCCATCTCCTTAAAGTCTCTTAAAGCCTACGGGAAATACTTCTTGACCACCTCTTCCTTGAGTCAAAGCCATTGTTGAGCATTGGTTTTAATTTGCGAATTTGACTCCCACTAATTACTTGCTTCTCCGGTGAGCATAAAATTTGTACAATGATCCTATTGTACATACATAGAGCCTATAAGCCTGAAGTCCATTCCATCTTCCTCAAATACTCCTCAAGAGCTAAAGAATCACCCTCATCATTGAAAGAAGGTGGCTTGGCTTGTGTTGGAAGTTGGCAAGTAATGATATCACCTTAAATTAATTTGGGCAGAATAACGGCGTGAAAAATGAATTCTATAAAATGGTCGAGGCAAGAGTTTGACTCTTTCTCCTTAAGACGATAATACCCGGCACTGGCGTTGACGGTATTTTAGCACTCATCTCCTAAGATACAATGACCTCGTCTTGTAATAGTAGCACTACAAATTACAAGACCCGATGAACCTACTCACATTTTTTATCTCTCTAAAAATTGGAGGACTAAATTGCAAGAAAATGAAGCACTCGGATAATGGCAAGCAAAAGAGAAAGGCCAAGAAATTCAAAGGAGATTGCTATAAATGCAGTAAACCTGATTACATTACAAAGGTCTGCCGACGGAAAAAGCAAAACAAAAGGACCAAGTACACTTGACTGAGGAAGATAGATTGTCTAACAGTGTATTTGAACTAATGCTCTCATCTGTTGTAATGAAGCAAATATGGTGGACAATCCGAGAGAATGGTTCGTTGATACTGGCGCTACTCGTCACGGTTATGTTGATAAGGAGATATTTTCATCTTAGACTCCTATCAATGGACGACAACTATTCATGGGCAACTTAACAAGATCAAAAGTTGTTGGTCTAGGAAAAGTAGTTCCGAAGATGACATCAGGGAAAGAAGTAATACTGATCGATGTGCTGCATGCTCTTGATATTCGCAAAAACTTGGTGTCTGGAGCTTTGTTAAGCAAGAATGAGTTTAGGCTAGTATTTGAATCTGATAAGTTTGTACTCACCAAAAATAGCATGTCTGTAGGCAAAGAGTACTTAGCCAATGGGCTATTCAAAATTAATGTAATGACCGTACTCCGTGATTTCAATATTAATAAAAATAAATCTTTTGCTTACTTGATTGAGTCTTCTAACTTATGGCATAATATGTTAGGACATGTAAATGTTAATACTTTACGTAAATTAGGAAGTTTAGATTTATTGCCTTCTATTTCCTTTGTTCAAAATCATCGATGGGAAACATATGTAGAGGCTAAATTAGCTAAAACGCCGTTTCGTTCAGCTGAAAGAAACTTGAATCCTCTAGAACTAATTCACAGTGATATTTGTGATTTAAAGTTTGTGAAAACTAGAGGAGGTAAAAAGTATTTTATTACTTTTATAGATGATTGTACAAAGTACTGTTATGTCTATTTGTTAAGGAGTATAGACGAGGCCTTAGAAACATTTAAACAATATAAGAATGATGTTGAGAATCAACTAAGCAAACGAATAAAAGTTGTTCGTATTGATAGATGTGGGGAAGATGGAGCACCATTTGAAGAATTTCGTTCAGATTATGAGATTATTCATCAAACTATAGCTCATTATTCACCTCAGTCGAACGGTATTGCAAAACGCAAAAATCTCACTATGAAAGAAATGATGAATGCTATTTTGATTAATTCTGGTTTGGGGGGGGAGTAATTTTGTCAGCTAACCACATTCTAAATAAATTACTACACAAAAGTAGGAACGAAACTCCTTATGAGTTATGACAATGTCATAAACCATATTACAAATACTTAAAAGTGTAGGAGTGTTTAGCTAAGGTAGAAATACCAAAGCCTAAACAAGTTAAAATATGGCCTAAAACCATCGATTACATATTCATTGAATATGCTAATAATAGTAGTGTTTATCGGTTCCTCGTACATAAGTCGGACATTCCAGATGTACATGAAAATACTATCATTGAATCTAAGAATACTATATTTTTTTAGGACACGTTTCTTTGTAAGGAAATGAAATAGATAAGTTCGCAAAAACGAACTTATGATACTGTAATTGGTAATCATCAAAGTGATGAAGAACTAAGACGTAGAGAAAAGACCAAAACTTTTACATCTTTTGGTCTAGATATTTTAACTTATTTGTTAGAAAATGAATCTAGGATATTCGATGAAGCAATGTCTAGTCCAGAAGCTCCATTTTGGAAAGAGGCTATCAATAGTAAAATTGATTCTACTATGCACAATCATACTGGGAGTTGGTAGATCTCCCACCTGGTAACAAACCGTTAGGTTGTAAATGGATTTTCAAAATAAAATTAAAGACTGATGGATTAGTTGATAGATATAAGGCCAGATTGGTAGTTAAAGGATTCAAACAAAAATATGGCCTTGATTTTTTCGATATATACTCACATATGAAAAGGATAACATCAATTAGAGTATTAATTGCAATCGCAGCATTGCATAATTTGAAAATTCATCAAATGGATCAAAATAGCTTTCTTAAATGGTGAGCTAGAAGAAGGAATTTACATGGAACAATCCGAAAGGTTCATTGCTCCTGGATAAGAGAAAAAAGTGTGTATGCTCGTTAAGTCGTTATACGGACTAAAGTAAGTGCCAAAAAATGGCATCCAAAATTTGATAAAACTATGTTGTCAAATGGTTTTAAGATTAACAAGTGTGATAAATGTGTTTATATTAAAACCACACCGAACGCATATGTAGTCGTATGTCTTTATGTTGATGATATGCTAACTATGGGTAGTAATTATGATATCATAACAAATACCAAGAAAATGTTGACAAAATATTTTGACGTGAAATATATGGGTATTGCAGATGTAATATTAGGAATTAAAATCCTTAAAATACTTAAGGGACTTGTTCTATCTCAATCTCACTATATTGAGACTATACTTAAAAAGTTTCATATATATGATGAAAGTCTGGCTAAATCACCGTTAGACCTAAGTCTACATTTGGCCAGACATAAAGGCGAACCCTTATCTTAATTAGAGTACACTCCGATAATAGGCAGTTTAATGTATATTACAAACTGCACTCGTTCGGATATTGCATATGCAGTGAACAAACTTAGTAGATATACAAGTAACCCAAATAATGACCATTGGAAATCATTGGTAAAGGTTCTTAGATATCTATGATACACCACAAATATTGTATTACATTGTACTAGATATCCAGTTGTATTAGACGATACAGTGATGCTAATTGGATATCATATACAAAAGACTCAAAATCCACTAGTGGGTATGTTTTTACCATTGGTGGTACGACCATATCTTGGAAATCCTCTAAAAAAATATATATAGCTCGATCCATGATGGAATCTAAATTCATAGCTTCAGATAAAGCTAGAGAAGAAGTAGAATTGCTTCGTAATTTTTTAGAGGATATTCCATATTGGCCTAAACATGTGCCTGCAATTAGTATACACTGTGATAGTCAGTCGACTATCAGTAGAGCTCAAAGTAGTATGTATAATAGTAAATCTCGACATATTCGTCGAAGACATAATACAACTAAGTAGTTGATCTCAAATGGTGTTATATTACATAGATTATGTAAAGTTTAGAGAAAATCTTGCGGATCCGCTTTCCAATGGTGTATGAAGAGATCAAGTATACTGCATATTAAGGGGAATGAGCTTAAGGTCTGCTACGCAAGAATCTTTGTAATGGTAGCTCAACCTTGCCCACTGGAATCCCGAAATCTTGGTTCAATGGGACAACTAAGTTATGAAGATTCAAAGAAGCACTTCGAAGTTAACTCCTACCCATTCCTACGATAAGAAAGTGCCATCTGAAGAAAGTTCTAGGTTAAGTTATACTTTTAATGATTCCTATATCTTTGTCTATCTAAGTGGGGTATGGCATGTACTATTAATAGGAGATCACCTATATAAATTAGAAGTATGGCTGTTTCTATGAAAATATTTCAAAGGCTTGAATTCTCTAAAGCACTTATGAAATCCAAGAGTTATTTAGGGCAAAAATGAACACAACAGTGAGAACTCGAAAATGTCAGGGAGGTTATTGTGTTGATACTATTGTCTTGGTTTACACCAACGGCTAACAGTTCAAGATACTGTGTTCATTGATTAGGCAAGTAAATTCGATAGTACTTTATTACGGAATGTTCAAACCCATAAGGTACCTATCCGGATGCGATAACATTTCGTATGGTCTCTCTATAGGGTCTACATCGTTTATTGCAATAATTTCCATTCATGTGGGGGATTGTTGAAAAAATTGATTTTTATTAGTTGGGTTGACCAACTTTTGACCAATTATTTTAGTAGGTTCCATTAGTTGGACAAAATATTTCTTTGGCCGAATGTGTTCTACTCTATGAGTAGATTACTGTAGTGTATTTATTTTCTCAAAACCAATTTAGGGTGAATGAGAAATTAAGGCCAAAAGATGACCACTTAAAGTTGAAATAAATATTGGTGGGAAATTGGAAAAGTGCCAATCCCACATAGGAAAGCTAGAAGAATATAAACCACTTTATATTGCTTAAGTTTGGAATTTGAGTTTGGGACACAAGAGGTACCAATAGTCTTTGAAGGGAGAGAACCTACATGTTAGTAGGTTGGCCCAAAGCCCAAACGCGCGCGGTGCGTCGCCGTTTGTCTGACCGACCAGTCGGCTTGACACGATACGGGCACGGGTCGTGGGCTTGGGCTTGAGCTTGGGCTAAACTAATATATATTTTTTGGTAAAATAATATTTGATTTATAATATTTGATTATTATTTAAAATAATAATATATTTAATTTATATTATTTTTTTCCCAATTTTTCTGTGCTTAGCACATGGATTATTTCATAAGGGCGGTTGACGGTTAACAGTTCCTGTCCAGACGGTTTGAGACTGTTGAAGACACAATTTTTTGGCTGTTGTGTCTTTTAGATACAACCTTTCAACTCCTATAAATATGCCCTCATACCCCGATTTTCATTAACTCCAAATATCAATTCTGATTTTATTCTTCTTTCAAACCTGCATTATTCATATTTTGTAATTCAGCCTTGAAAAATTATTTTCTTGCATTTTAGTCTTCCAATTTTTAGAGAGATAAAAAACATGAGTAGGTTCGTCGGGTTTTGTAATTTGTAGTGCTACTATTACAAGACGAGGTCATTGTATTTTGACAGACGAATGCCGGAATATCGCCAGCATCAATGCGAGACATTATTGTCTTAAGGAGAAAGAGTCAAACTCTTACGTCGATCATTTTATAGCATTCATTTTTTATGACGTTATTCTGCCCAAATCAGTTCACGGTGATATCATTACTTGCCAACTTGCAACAGCTTGTACCTTCTAAAGCTCTATAGAACTGAAACTTAAGTCAGGACAGATACGAGGTTCACTTGCAATGCTTGTGCTTGAATTTGCTTTTCGAGCTCTTGCGCCGCCTGCAACCGGTCCCATATTAAATTAATATTCTTTTGTTGTGTGATAAGTTAGTTTTATAATGGAGTTATTAGATATATTTCACTTTTGAATTTGAGAATTTCTACTGCATTTATGTGTTTTTATGATACATTCAGGTACTTTCATAATAGAAGAGTCAACAACGAGAAGATGGAATCAATTAGGAGCAAATTAAGTGTCACCAGCCAAACCAAGGATGTATATTACAGCCAGCATAGGCATCCCCGCGCCACTGAAAGTTTCAGAACTGATTCTCACCCGAAACAACTGGTGCCCAGCGCCCAAAAGTGGCGCCCTTGCGCCAGTCCAAAGGAGGATGGGTGTCCCTACGCTGCGACGACACCAGTTGCCAAATAAGCCCTAAAACTGACAAGTTTAAAGGGGGGGACTATAAATACAGCTGGTAGGGTTCGGAAAAAGGACTTTTGGGAGACGAGAAACAGCAGCCACATCAAGAAGAAGACATTTGGAGATTGAAAAATCCACAAATCAAAGAGTTTTTCTTATTATCTATTAATCTTCTATATTCTATCAATGTTTAAGAACATGAATTGTGTTTTAGTTTATTTTTTCATGGAGTAATTTACTTTTCTAGAGATACAATGTAGCCAACACTAGAGATTATGCTTTGATCATTTAATTGTCTATTTCAAAAGTATTCTTGGTTTATTTGTGCTTATCCATACTTAATGCTTTTGAATGCTTGATCACCATTTGAATGATATAAAATTTGGGAATTACTATCGAGAGAATGAATTCTAAATTGGGACTATTGATAAACACAACCTAGGAGATTATAGAGTTCGAGAGACATATGAAATCTTTTATAGTTATTAAGAAAACCAAAGATTATAATGAACTTTATCATCTTAATTTTAGATAGAGACTCAAAATTAGGGTTTTAATAGTAATTCTTAATTCGCCATCGAGAGAGGAAATTAAGATAATTTCGGGTTCTTGACTAATAAACCATAAGAATAGATTAAGAAATAGTAAGATGATTGAAACATGATCGATGGTTAGGTGAAATTGGATCTCTAGAGTTTAAGCTCATTAGTGTTAATCTTGTTTAATTACATTGTTAATTAATTAAATTAGTTCAGTTAGTTATCACACTCCAATATTCCTATTTTTTTTAGATAAAATTAAGGTTATTTTAATTATAGGAATTATTAGGATTTGATTTCAATCCCTTTGGAAAACGATACTCTACTCTCACTATATTAAAACTTGACACCGTACACTTACGGTTGGTAAATTCTCGCATCATTGTGCCATTTCCTTTAGACAAGAAAAATACATTCCCATCCATTGGACATGCATGCAATTATTAATAAACTAGAATTTATAAATAAGACAAATGCGCAAGGTCAATCATAATATCAATTCAAACTTAAAATAAAAAAAGTTTTTTCGTCCTTCAATATACTTAATTCAAAATAATGACAAACAAGAAACATACTAAAATGAAACTTTAAGATACAAAATCCTACCTATAGAATCTAATCATTTTTCCTCAATTCTTCTTTTCCTTCGGATCCTCTACCGGGTCTTTCTCTTCTTCATCCACATTATTTTTCCTCGGTTGATTAACGTCCTTATCATCTATTGTCAAACTCGAAATCGAGTCGAAATTGGAATTATATCTCCTAATAGGCTTTTCAATACTCTATAAGAGCATTATAAGAGTCCATGAACTACACGTCATGAAGATTCCTTGATGGAATAACTACTGCCATCTCATCCAAAATCATCTTATCATACGCTCCTTACAT
Organism: Fraxinus excelsior; assembly: GCA_019097785.1. Lineage (NCBI taxonomy): Eukaryota > Viridiplantae > Streptophyta > Magnoliopsida > Lamiales > Oleaceae > Fraxinus > Fraxinus excelsior. The sequence goes on along the minus strand of CM032625.1, from coordinate 27,811,804 downwards.
GGTGACAAGGTGTCTATTAGATGCCTGATTGACTGTTGTTCATTTATTTCATATCCTATAATTGAAGCCTCTTCCAATCCTCGTGAACACCTCAGATGTGATCTTCCAAACTAAAAGAAGAGTTCGGTTCAAAGTTCAAGCAAGCATGTATCACAACCTTCCTCGCACTAGCCACATTTCTTTTTCTTTTTGCCAGTTGGTTTCTTCTAGCCATCTATTACCCACGGTTAAACTAACTCAAATACATTATTTTATAAAAGCTAAAGTACAACTTCATTGCATTATCACATATTAAATAACTAAAAATTTCCATTATCTCAAAATAAAATAATGCGTGAAAAAAAAAAATATATTTTAACAATCATAATCGTAGGATATAATTTTTTTCATTTGTGCTTGGGTCGAGAATATAGTTGATTGATGGTTGTATGATGATAAAGTGAAATCAAATTCTTTACCAGATTTTAAAATTTTCATGCACATGTTTCATAATGCCTCATGCACATTCTAATATATGTAATCATTCAAGTAACATCACATTAATGCAAGCAAGAAAATGAGAAATGAAAGAAAAAAAAATTGGGGTACTTGACTGTTAAGTTTAAAGAAAAGTTTAAACCTTGGGCATTGATACCAAGTTGTATTACCCAAATCTTAGGATTTCGATTTGTTGCAAAACAGGCTTCTTAGATCTTCACATTTCAAGTTAAATTAAATTTCTTCTTTTTTCCTTTTTATTAAGTAGATTGCCCTTATGTTATCATACAAGTTTTTTTTTTTTGGAAGGAGAGCGGTACTTTCGAGATTTTATTAATATGTCCACACTTGTGGCGAAAGAATATCGTGGTTACAACTAAAATGAAGCAAAACAATAAATGGGGAAGTACTATTTCCCTAATAGCAAAAGTAAAGTAGTAAAAAAAGAAAGTAATACTTCTCTTACAGTAAAAGTAAAGTAAATTAATAAAAAAAAAAAATACTATTTCCCTTACAAGAGTGCAAATGTGAGCAAAAATAAAAGTAAATACGAGATACAAAAAATCAAACTCTAATGCTGGGTAAACCATATGTGTCAATCTGAACAAACGCCCTAATATGTCGTGGTAAGTCGGTTGATCCATATTCCTGGTATCTACGATGATGCCAACCTTCGGTAGCAAGTACATCTGCAACTTGGTTTCCCTCTCTAAATATGTGGGAAACCGTATCTCTGTCAAAGGAAACGATATCTGCAATCTGTCTGAATATTCCCTAGATAGGCCACGATCCGCCACCTCTGGTGATGCAGTGAATGGCCACAGTCAAGTATGCTGTTTGTGAGATTCTGTAAGTGTACGGACCGTGACAAGTAATAAAGTGAATTTTTTAAGTTCGAATATCATCCCACAGAGACTATTATCTTCTATAAAGTTTTAAATTAATCTAGCTTCAATTTAAGTTAAAATGGTAACTAATAATCAAATCAAATTTTATTTTCTAAGTGAAATTCTAATAAATAAAATAACGAACTATTAAATAAAATAACAAACTCAAATTAAATTTGCAAATAAAATTAGGTGATGAGGTAATTAAGATTTTCGATTTCACCTAGGTTATTTACCATACATTTAATTCTGATTTATTCAACCATTTGTCATACATGCCAATGATCGAATTAACCTATTGTATTTAGTGATCTCTCTCAAGCAACATTAATCCTATTCATACGCCCGAACTTACTACATCTCTATGTAAATCCACACACATATGAAGACATTTATATATATATGAATTCCACAAAGATCGCAGAGCTTAGAATTATCTCTCGATATCTTATAATGTCTATATCAATTATTGCATGAGCTAAAATTATACATCACCTATCGATTTCACTATTATCCCTAAATTAATTAATTGTTGCGCAGACAAATAAAACATTAAAAACACAATAATTAATTAACAAGTATTAAAATGTCATGAAAATCTTGAAATGAAAAATATAATAAAAACCTAAGCTACATCATCAATCCCAACATAAAAATATTTAGCCACTCATAATGTTAAATTTAAACACACAAAAGTGGAAAGACATCACCAAAAATTGACGAAACATGAAAATTTCTGGCTAAAATTGAAGCTGCCTCTTTTTTTTTTTTTTTTTTTTGTCCTTTTCTCTTTCTAACTCTCCGTTCTCCCTCTTCCTGCTTCTTTTCTCTCTGGTGTGTGTCCTCCAAACTATCGAATTTTCCAATTTTGCTAGTTGTGTGTGGATAATAATTAATTGTTTCCCACCAATTTCTTCCAGATGCTGTCACAGTCCTCTTTCTTTCTTTCAATTGGCTATGACCCTTTTTCTTCTTAATCTGCCGTGTACATGTTTATATATATATATATGAGAAAATCACAACCATTTTCTTATTCTTTTCAACCAAAGAGTCCAAGCCCATTGAAATTTTAATTAAGGCCAATTAATTTAATACTTCTTTCTAAGTCCTCACACTTTTGATTTTGCCATTTTTTTTCACTATTTTGCATTCGTTTCTTCAATTCTTCAATAAATATAAAGTTTTTACCTACAAAATACAATTTAACACAAATTAGGTCGAATTTAATTCACAAAACAACAAAATATCGTAATTTAGACCTCGAATAAGTATAAAAACCACACTAATCATTTGCCTCAACCCAAATATCTGATAAACCAATGTATCTAGCCAGTCGTATCCCATCACGAATAGCCATAAGTTCCGCCTCTAATATCATACATTGTCCATATGAAGCTGAGAAGGCTCTGATACATTTTCCTACGTAATCCTTAATGATGCCTCCCCCATTCGCAAACCTGTCTTTGACACAACCATCGGTGTTGATCTTGACAGATCAAAATGATGGAGTGTGTCACCAAACTATGATAAGGGGAGGAGATGGGGAGAGAGTCAAGAAAATATAAAAAAGTATAGCAAGCAGTATGTCATTATGCCAATGTAATGGTCGAAATAGTCCACCAATATAGAAGAAGGATACCATACGGTAAGCTCTCCATATAATACGTCTTGAACTCATACATATGTTCCGGTGCTTTGCATTATACCTCTTAGTTCAAAGAAACCAGAAAATCAATAGAGGAATAATGTTGTGAATGTCCTGGTCATTGCAAACTGTCCAGAATACCTCCATCTCAGAAATTTTTGTCCGACACTCTCTCATGCATTCATGGTTATCTAAAATAAAGCCCTAAAATGTTGCCAAACATGATCTGAAATACTGCTACCAGTAAAAATATGAGTAATGGTCTCAATCTCTGAACAACACTGACATCGAGAAGCCAACTGATTGCCTATCATCCTCTGGATAATAACATCAACTGGTATTAAGTCATGCCATAATCTCCAACAGAAGAACAAAATGGTAGGAGGTATGATAGGGCTCCATAGTAGATGAAATTAATCTTGCACTGGCCTGCTAGAGCGAATTAGTTACCATGCTGATTTTGTCCGTTGAAGATATGAAACTAAAATGAAAGATGGAACATAGACTAGCTTCCTTTAACAGAGTTTAACTCTACAGTGCTCTATTATCCTTTGATCCTATAGAAAGAATCCCTTGTAGAAAAAAATGACTTATTGAGACGAAAAAATAATATCAAATTTCTACCAAAATAACATGAAGTCCCAACCTATAAGAATCGTAAAAAAAATTTATCACACCCCCAATCTTGACTTTTTGTTTGTCCTCAAACAAAACTAAAACTTAACAAATACAAAAACACAGAATGGTAATTACTTAATTGGTGACCATCTAGTCAAGCAAAGCAAAAAGATTTAGCTAACTAACATGAATTTTTGTCTCAGAATTGAAATCATAATATTAAATCTAATCACAACTTCGAAATCACAATACAGAAATTAAAATCTACTTTTCTTATGTAAAATCGACGTGTGTGTGAAAAATTAAGCATAGCATTATGAATTTATAAGTTGTTTCAATTCCCAACTCTCAATGGTCAAATATATTCTTTCATCACTCGTAAGATTCACACTCGCCAAAACTTATTCTTTACGCTCTTTTCAAGTGTGTGTATTGAGGTTGAATTTTATACTATCCTCACATCTCTAGTTTAGATAAATCTCACTAATTGCTAGTCAATATGTCAATAAACAAGGATTCTTCAAAGTTTGATTGCTTCAATCTCCAGTACGTAACTAGGCTAATATTCCCTTATTAAAAGTCAAATTTTCCCAAATAAGTATTTGAGATATAACCAAGGCATTTGGTGTGTCTTCTGTTTCATACACTGCTTTTTCTGATTTTCTATAAGTTTTATTTTATTTTATTTGACACATTCTCACCCTTAAACTTTCTAAATGACCCATATAACAAGTTTTCGGCCGATAACTCCCAAGTCAGATGACCATAGGGCACCAGGTTTTAAAGATCCTTGCAGGCTTAATTGCTCGAGTCATAAAGTCTACGAAAAGAAGTTCTCAAATAAAATAATAATTTTTTATGCCTTGATTAGAATAATATCTTTTATTAAACACTAATTTAAGAAAAACGACCTCTAATTTGAGATTTTCACCCAATCTCATCCTATTGACCTTAGACAATCCGCACAAGATTTTTTTCACACGTGGAATCCCCATTTATCTCAATATCTTCCCACAACAATGAAATCCCCCAAACTATTATAAATTTGGTCCAATGATGTAAAATTTTGTGATTTTGGGTTTAGCATCTATGGTCCACTATTTCAACATATCCAACTACGAATTCAACTCATTCATACACAATGCTTAACTTAATTCATGTACTCAATATATATCAAATTTCACATGAAAAAGTAAAAATTAATTTAAGCATGCAACTTATTCATCATTCATAGATCGATTTATGATTCAATATATTCATCATTGCCAAACAAACCAACTAACTCACACAAGCACACAAAAAGAAAATATTTAATTTTTTTTAAACAAATTTTTTTTTGGCAAATTAAGTCACACAAAAACAAATAAAAAAAATTAAAACTCATGTTTTCCACCCCCAAACTTAAACTAAACGTTGTCCTCAATGTTTTAAATCATAAAATCCACATATAAAGGGGTGAGGAAGAAAGTGAAGAAAAGACTCCCCTGATATAGCGTGAAATTCAATGGTTAGATTTTCTAGTACGTTCGTTGGCTCTTTGGTCAAAATTGTTTAAATATTTCACGACATCATGTTCCTGACAAATCAAATAAAGCATTAAGATCAAATAATTGGAACAAGTGTTACTTATATCTAACATCTAATGAACCAACATATCGTAGACCTAAGAGGAACTGAGTATGGATGATGAGTCCTAAATAAATTTAAAATAAACTAAACTATCCTAAAATGTGAAAACAGAATAAATAAAAAAGGAAAAACATTTGGGTTGCCTCCCAAGAAGCGCTTCTTTAACGCCATTAGCTTGACTTAACCATCTTGTCTACGTTGGATCTTCAAGTGTCACGTCTCTCATGTTTCAAAATTTTATCCTTGGCTTTGTATTCTTCTTCACTATAGCATGATAAATAGAATTGGACGGCTTTAACTCCGGTATAGCATTCAAAACCTCTTTTGGTTTGACATTGCTTAGAGGTTTTCAAGACTTTTCCACATATCTCTCATTTTTGTCAGGTGGATTGGCTTCATGAGCCAATATGAAGTTAACTATTTCATTGGTTCCTGAGTATTTACCAGTATGATATGTATCCTTTGATGAATAACTGATAGTCATGTGCTGCACTAGAGGATCATAGAATAAATCCATTGTTTCTCTATTACCTACAACTGTTTCAACTGATTGGATCATATCGCAAGAGTCAGCCTTTTTTGGAGGTTTCTTTGCTTGATAGACGTCGAAATTTACGCTCTCATCATTAGTTTGCAGTGTCAACGTTCATTTGTGTACGTCAATCAATGTTCTTCCAGTAGCTAAGAAATGTATGCCTAAAATGATTGGAATATCTAGATCTTTTTCCATATCTAATACAATAAAATTTGCAGGATAAATAAACTTGTCCACCTTCACCAAGACATCTTCAATAATCCTCCTTGGATGCTTTATGGAGTTGTTAGCTAGCTACAATGATATTGTGGTTGCTTTGGCCTCTCCAATTCCTAGTTTTTTATACAAAGACAATGTCATTAAGTTTATACTTGCGACAAGATCACATAAAGTATGCTCAAAGTATTTATCTCCTATGGTACACGGGCCTACATCCTTGAACGTATGGGGCAATTTATTCTGTAGACATGCATTGCTTTCCTTGGTTAGCATTACGGTCTCATAGTCCTCCAACTTCCTCTTGTTAGTGAGAATTTCCTTCATAAATTTTGCGTAGCTGGGCATTTGTGCTAGAGTATCCACGAATGGAATGTTGATTTGCAACTTCTTAAACACTTGAATGAACTTGGAAAACTGCTTGTCCAGTTTATGTTTATGCAATCACTGAGGAAATGGAATGGGTGATACATATTCTCTGATAGGAACGGCCGCCTTAGCCTGTGGTGTGTCTGAATTCTCTTTCAAATTTTTCTCAATTGACTTTTCAGATCCTTCCACTTGCTCCTTATTTGAAGTGGTACTTTATTTGTCTCAACTGTTGGTCTTTTAACTGTAATTTCGAGTAGTTGTACCTCACTTATTGTTGTAATTTCTGGCACATGTTCCTTTATATTAGTTTTTGTGTTGCTAGCTAGGGCTCATTGTGGTCTTTCTGATAGTACAGGCCAACTGACCTATTTGAGTTTCTAGCCCCTTTATGGCTGCTGAATGATTTTACAATGTTGTTTCGATCTTTGCCATATACTGGTTGGTCCTTTGTATAAATTTACCCAATATATCTTCCATGATGACTTTTTCTCTTGCTGTTGAAAACCCGAGGGAGGCTACTGCTGATTATTTTGGTTGTTTCCCCAGGAGAAGTTAGGATGATTATGACAACATGGGTTGTATGTATTATTGAATCCATTGTTATATTGGAGTTGATAATTTTGAGTATAATTAACTTCCTTTGTCTCTTGAGATGCCATATAGCATTCCCCACTATTGTGATCTCCACCATATATACAACAAACCAAATATTTTGTTTGCAGTACTTTTGCTGAACCTTTCGTAGTTAAGTGATCTATAATCTTTTTCCTCTAAAGTCGACATCTGTGCTGATAATGTCGAGAAAACATCTACCTCATGTAGACATGTGTACTTCTTATGTGTGAATCTTTCGAAAGGCCATAAGGTATTTTGGCTGCCACCGTCTCATTCCTTAATTTCATTGGGTGATTTTAATATGATAGATCCATTTGAAGCTATATCCACCGATATTCGACATGATGGGTTTAAACCGGTGTAGAAGTATTGAACTTGTAAATTTTTCTTAATACTGCGGTTAGGACACTTCCTGATCAAGTTTTTAAACCTTTCACATGCTTCGTGGAAATTTTCTAATTCATCTGTGTCTTATTTTAGTTACTTTTGACAGTGGAAAGTATTTTGTGACGAATTTTTGTACGAGATCATTCCAGGTCCTAATGTTTCCAATGGGTAGGGCATCCAACCATCTCTTGCTCCATCTTTGAGTGTATCTGGGAAGAATCTCAACTTGATTGCGTCATCAAATACTCCATGAAATTGTAATTTTGGTAGATGTTCAAAAAACGTGAGATGTTATTGTATGAATTCTCATGAGGTTTCTCATAAAATGATACTCCATTCTGGAACAATAAAATGATGTATGTCCTCGGTTGTTAGTTTGGTTGCCCAAATGGAGGATAAACGATGCTTGATTGATTTGGTGTAACAAGTGGTGTGATACTGTGATGAATTGTCCAAGTGACAAATCATCTTCATCAATCTTGACTGGTTGTTCAACTTGTGCTGGTTGCACATCTCTGTTCTGTTCAGCCATGATATTATCGCGTTGTTCCATAATTATATATTTAAACGTACGTTCGATTTCGAGGTCAGAGGTACTAGACTACTTACTCTCAGACTTCGTATGCAATGACACTTGCAACAAAAATAAAAACAAAAAACACACAAAAACAAAAACAAAAACAAAAACAAAAACAAAGAAAAATAAATAAAACTAAATCAAAACTAGAATTAATAAAAAAATTTAAAGCAAATAAACAAGTCCCCAACAATGGCGCCAAAAACTTGTTCGTGAGATTCCGCAAGTGTACGGTTTGTGACAAGTAATAAAGTGAATTTTTTAAGTCCGAATATCATCCCACATCGACTATTATCTGCTATATAGTTTTAAATTAATCTAGTTTAAATTAAATTAAAATGATAACTAATAATCAAATCAAATTTTGTTTTCTAAGCAAAATTCTAATAAATAAAATAACAAAATCAAATTAAATTTGCAAATAAAATTATGTGATGAGGTAGTTAGGATTTCCGATTTCACTTAGGTTATTTGCCATACATTTAATTTCGATTTATTCAACTATTTGTCATACATGCCAATGATTGAATTAACCTATTGTATTTAGTGATCTCTCACAAGCAACACTAATCCTATTTATATTCCCGAACTTACTACATCTCTATGTAAATCCATACACATATGAACGCATTTATCTATATGAATTCAACAAAGATCACAGAGTTTATAATTATCTTTCGATCTCTTATAATGTCTATGTCAATTATTGCACGAACTAGAATTATACATCACCTATCGGTCTAAATATTATCCCTAAATCAATTAATTGTTGCACAGACAATTAAAGTATTAAACACACATAATTAATTAACAAGAAATGTCATGAAAATCTTGAAATTAAACATATAATAAAAACCTAAGCTACATCATCAATCCCAACATAAAAATATTTAGTCACTCATAATGTTGATTTTGCCACGTTCTCACTATTTTGCATTCGTTTCTTCCATTCTTCAATAAATATAAAACTTTTACCTACAAAATACAATTTAACATAAATTAGGTAGAATTTAATTCAAAAGACAATAAAATATCGTAATTTAGAGCATCGAATAAGTATAAAAACTACACTTATCATCCGCGTCAACCCAAATATCTGATAAACTAAGATCTCTAGCCAGTAGTATCCCATCACGAATAGTCCTAAGTTCCGCCAATATTATCATACACTGTCCATATGAAGCTGAGAAGACCCTGATACATTTTCCTACGTAATCCCTAATGAAGCCTCCCCACTCGCAAACCCATCCTTAACACAACCATCGGTGTTGATCTTAACAGATAGAAATGATGGAGTGCGCCACCAAACCATGCTAGGTGGAGGAGATGGGGGGAGAGTCAAAGAAATAACAAAAAGTATAGCAAGCTGCATGTCATTACGCCAATGTTACGGTCGAAATAGTCCACCAATATGTTGGAAGGACGGTAAGCTCTACATATAATACGTCTTGAACTCATACGTATGTTCATGTACTTTGTATTATTTCTCTCAATTGAAAGAAACCAAAAAATCAATAGAGGAATAATGATGCGAATGTGCCCAGTCCTTGCGAATATGCCCAGAATACCTCCTTTTAAAAAATCTTTGTATGACATTCTCTCATGCACTCATGGTAATCTGAAATAAAGCCCTAAAATGTTGCCAAACATGATCTAAAATACTGCTACCGGTCAAAATATGAGTGATGGTCTCAATCTCTGAACAATACTGACATCGAGAAGCCAACTGACTGCCTATCCTTCTCTGGATAATAACATCAACTAGTATTAAGTCCTTCCATAATCTCCAACAGAAGAACGAAATGGTATGAGATATGACATAGCTCTACAGCAGATGAAATGAATCCTACACTGGCCTGCTAGAGTGGATTAGTTGCCATGCTGATTTTGTCTATTGAAGATACAAAACTAAAATGAAAGATGTAACATAGACTAGCTTCCTTTAATAGAGTTTAACTCTACAATGCTGTCATATCCCATTTATACAGTATACTAACTAGTGTGGAAATACTATTAGTGATTTGACCTCGACATCCAAATTCTCCACTATTTTTTTTTTAAAATGAAGGCATCTCTGAAAGTATATTCGAAACTAAAGATTAAAAAATCATAACCCAACATATTTATCCTGCGATTATAAAAGTATTTACATACTACTTCAAAAGTCATATAGGATCCCAAAATATAATACAACTGTAGTTCACAAAAATAACCCTACAGGTCGTCATCCATGTACATAAAACTTCAGAATCCCGTAATAGCTCTACAGCCAGCCATGCTTACTAAGGAGTTCTATGCTCACCTACAATGCAAGAACTATATAAGCCAATACTTAGTAAGCGATAATCATGCAGGTCATAAGTATGGGTGATAATAGTATATGACACCATGCCATTTACTTTAAACAATCTGCTAAAGATGTATCATGCTCAGATAGTCATCAAAGTCGACTTGAAATAATCTCATTTGAAATCTTTCATTGGGCCATTGACCCATCTACTATGCATCAGATAGAGCTCTGTACAATAATCAAATGGTCAATCTGACATCGACACCGGTGAGTGGACCATCCTCTTGTGACCACTAGAGGCCCATCCCCTAACTGCCCCCATGATCCCCCAAGAAGTATTCCACCCAATAGCTCAAATAATCAGAGTATCACAAAGGCACAACCGAGTGGTCCACCCTCTTGTGATCACCAAAGGCCCATCCCTTATCCACCTTTGTAATCAACTAGGAAGTATCACTCGTGGTGCCAAAACATATCACATAAGCATGTCTCACATGCCTCAGTGCCCTAGCAGTGGTCAATAAAATATTTTATGAGAAAAGCTCAACCATACAATCATGTTGTGCATGCTATATTTTCAACCATAGGTGTTTGTCGTGCATGCATATGAAAATGATAGTGAGTAACCTACCCAATGATCATAACCATCAAATGGTATACAATGAGCTCCCTATCAAAGTTATATAAATAATTCCAACACTACCATATCACAAATAATATATTCTTGCATCATAGTTGCAAATGGATTTTCACTTATCTTTTTGCTCTTGTGTGTGTGAGCTTCTACGAGGTGTAAATCAATTCTCTTTCCCACTTAAAGTTGGCAAATCACCTGTATTACCATCTAATATAAAGCACAATCCTCAATTTGATATTCTTAACACACACACACACACACACACAATCCCATGCTACATCCATTCATGCCAAAATAATTTAGATGACATTAACAATTCAAGTTACCGATTGCATTGTAAACTAGTCCCATAAATCACACTATTTCTTGAGTCCAATTATGAACGTCAACATCATCCAATTATTGTTTAACAACCTAGCATTCCTTAAAATGTATTTTTCATGCCTAATAGATAATTAATGGACATGTAAAGGTTGAAACTATGCAAACTACCAAATTGGACAGAAGCTGTTTTCACGTTTTAGTCGCGATCATGTCCTGTTTCATCCATCTTTTCACACCTGTAATCACATTCAATCCTTCCCAAAATTTAAACGCATTTATATAACATATATGTGAAGATACCATGTCATGAATTCACCACAAGTACAGGTTTTTCAGCCTCAAGTTGAGTCCTTTTTATAGCACAATGAGCTAGGCAGTTTCCGGTGATGGTCTTAGGTTTCCATTACTTATTATGCCACCAATCCGTTTCTATCCTATTAAAAATTATTTTCATACTTATAACCCTTATAGGAGAACATTCAAAGTGATACATATACGTTCCTTTCAAGGTATAACATAAGACTGAAAGTTGTATTACGAAAATCTAGCAACCATTAATTTCTGTCTCCTAATGTTGAAGAAATTGGATGATAGAATGACAAATCTCCCAAGCATAAGGTGTTCAAGCATGTGGTGGCATCTTGTGGTTAAATTCTGGTTTGTACCTATCCTTGGAGGATTTGGAATATATGAAGCCTTAAGAGAGTGGTAAACGTGACTAATGCTTAAGGGTAAAGGAATTGACCATTACAAGAACAATCAACAAACATGATGAGTTTAAGCATGAAATGTCTCTTGTAGTAGAAATCTGATTTCACCTCCGTCCTTGCAAGTAAAAATCAAGTGTCCTTAGCTTATTTTAATGTCGTTACAATCCATATTACCTTCCCTAATATCCCAAAACATTTTATAGCATTAACTCTTTAACCGTTCATTTAATTACTTACCCGATTAACACCCGATTCTCGATCGATTGTAACAATTTGCACCTCAATATATATAACTTCATATAAAATCCATGTTATTGCATAGTGATCATGTCACTTCATGCCTCATGTCCCAAATATGTCAATTACCTATCTAGGGCTTATGGTGATCTCGATCAATCGAACGGAAAGATTAAGACTTTATTGATACTAATTCCGAATTTTGTAAAATTTCCATTGCTTAACAAACCAATCTCCAACACCTAGGTTAACCAAAATTTTCTATCATCACTCAATGTAAAACTTACAACTTAGGTCGAGGAGCCGAAGACTAACACCCTATAAAAATCTTAGCACCTCGACTATCGAATGCATTATTTAAAAGAAAGCAATCATAAAATTTAATGCAAATAACATTATCAAGAATGAAATGCATGAATCATATTAGCCAAATGTGATGTGAAATTCGGGGTATTACAAGTGCTGTATTAACTTGTGATCCCATAGAATGAATCCCTTGTAGAAAAAAATGACTTATTGAGACGAAAAAATAATATCAAATTTCTACCAAGATAACAAGAAGTTCCAACCTATAAGAATCGTAAAAAAATGAATAAGGGCCCAGATCAAGCTTAGCTGGACCATTAGATAGGTTCGGAATTCTAGGAATCTTTTTTGAAGAATCCACTAAACTCATTCATATACAACATTGTAAAATTCCATGATTTTCCAATGTCATCTAGCCATGCGATTGGAAACTAAATCACATGCCAAAGTCTTTTTTTCGAGTACGTTGAACACAATACTCAAAAAGGGCATGAATTACTAACATATGAATGACTTGATACAAAATCCAATGAATAGATGGCTCATAGGGCTTTCAAACCCCATTGGTCCAGTAGTTTGAAAATATGACATAAATTTAAAATTCAAACAATATAAACATGTTAGGCTAAACTTTATATTGTGTTTTATGATAATGATGATGAGACCATAAGATGTTTATTGCTAATTCAAAGAACAAATAGTTTAATAAATTCTCCCGTTCTTGATTGGTTATACACGTTTATATTGTTATTCGATTGTTTGATCATCAATTAGATAACTTGTTGCCGATTGTAATTTTGGAAATCTCGCAATAGTTTTAGAACACTGCCCCATAGATGCTAGGAATATTTTTTGTGGCGTGTGGAAACTTGTTTGATAGTCGTGTGATTGAATGTATGTCTTCGCATATGAATTCGGTCTAGGCATAGAATCGTGTCATGCTTAGAATATGTTTGATTTATCATGAAAATGAAAGTTAAACATTATAGACCTATCGATTGTAACTAGCATTTGTACAAGCTCTATATGTGAAAGCTTATGTGTAGCCACTTGTAACGAATGATTTCAAGTACAATCAGCCGACCAAGTCCTTCATGATCCTAATGATGTTCGTCTACCATAACATCGACCCCACTTCTCACCAGATTACTTTCAATCATGTCAAGGCGGGCTTCCTTTATTACTTGGCGAGGGATTTGAAAATTGATTTGGGTGATGTATCATACTATATTAAAAAAGGCAGTTTTAGTTACTGTAGACGCAATAATAATCAATGAGATGTTGCTGTTCATTTTCCCAGTTTACATTTCTCTAGTCCTCCAATTTTATTCGTTTCCACATCACTTTTCCCGCAATCTGTTATAAAAACGATGTCGTATTAGACTTTGAATTGCATTATTCTTTCTTCTCGTTTATAAACCCATATATTTAGAATTTTCAAATAACCATAAAATTGCAAAAGGAATTGGAGAATGGCGATGTGTAGTGGAGGTACGTGGTGTTGTTTGAAGAATTTGATTTTATAAAACTAAGGAACTGGAGAAAGATTATGAAGTTGTTAAGAGACATTTTGAATAAGCAGAAAATGATGTTATACAAACTGAAAACCAGAAACTTGTCTACTTTGTCAAGCTTATAGATGGCCAAGATGAATACTTGTATACATATATTCATTAATTGAAGCTATGCAGACACTATTTTTATTATGCAAATGGTTTGCCGCTCTAATGTGTCTAAGTCAGTAAAATAAAAGTAGTTGAACTCCGCACGTGGATTTGTGTCCGTGCTGCGTGGAAGAATGAAGACACGGTCTCCGTGCTTCACAGAGACCTTGTCTCCACGTACGCGGAGATACAGAGCCCGTGTCTCCGTGTACGCGGAGACACGATCGTTGTGTCTCCGCTTTGAGCAGAGCCTGGGTAAAATACATTTATATTTTTTAAATTATCGATTTATTTCTTATTTGTTTGCCATAAAATGAACATTTTGTTATTCTACTTAATTACATTTTACACAAACTAAATACAATTTCCCTTATTAATAATTTAATTCAAAAACATTAGTAAAAATTACAAAAGCTCACAATCGTTTACAAATCATATTAATACTAGAAATAATTCAATTCCATACATACATGAAAATCAGGTCGATCCCCCCGAACCCCTACGAGGGGCGCTGTCCCCTTGATCCCTCCCTTTCGGGGCATTGCCTCTAAGCCTCCATGACCCCCGTGACTTGGATAGATCAATCCCCATTTCGAAGTGGTAGACAATTTGCATAACAACAATAAATAAATAAATAAATAATGATTTGTTTTAAATTTTTGGTGCTTCATCTGCACTTGATCTCTCTCTCTCTCTCTCTCTCTCACATATACAAACACAGTTAGTGTTTTCGTTGATTGATATTTTATTTGGATTTAAATGCTCAACAAATATTGAGACTGCCTTTTTTATTTATTTACTTTTTTTGGAGAAAAAGAGAAAAGAAAATTAAATTCAAAACTTGTTCAAACATAAAACAGTGTCTGCATAACTTCAAGTATTGAATATATACAAGTATTACATCTTGCATTCTATCAAATTCTTCAAAATAGAAACATAGGTTGCAAACCTCATTTTACAACTTTTTTACTATACATTTTTATTTTTCGATGCATACTTTATTATTTAATGAATTAAACATTTCTTACTCATATAATCCTGCAATTTTTACGTATGTCAAACGCTTGATGTTTTCAATTTTATTTTTGGTGAGTTTATCTGTGTAGTAATATTAGCTTTTGAAATAATCACTTTGTTAAATGGAGCATTAGCGAGACAATAATATGCTCCCAAGAAATGAAGAATAATTCAATAATTCTTAAACTACTTTTTTTTTTGAACATTCACAATTCTACACTAATAAAAACACAGCAAATAGATAATTTGTGTGTGTGTTGCACATTTCCATGACTTTACTTTTTTCTGTTCCTTTTTCATTAAAACCATTAGTTCATATTGAATTTGAAACCACTGCCAATCAGTACTCAAAGCCAAATTATATTAATGTAATATTTTATTTACATAATTGTTTAACTATATCTCGTCATATTGGTATGGGATATTTGCTAAGATATGATAAAAACACGGGGCATCTTTGCTAAATTTTGAGTTGTGGGTAAATTGTAATTCTTATGCGGTCAACCGTAAGCTTTACACGCACGATTATATGTTGGCGTCATTTTATTTGTTGGTAACCTTTAATAAATGGTGTCAATTTACGATTGTCTGTTAATTTTGTGGCCCTTCATTTATTACATAGTATTGTCTTATATTTTATTTATGCGATTCAAGGGGTCATTTCGTAATAATTCCCCTTAATTCCATGTATGTTTACAACACAAAAACAACTTATAAGCGCAATAGCTTGGTCTAAGTTAATCAAGGTGGATCACATCAACCATAAATAATAAGCATGCGGAGTTTTAAATTTAGTTATGAATTAGGACTCTTGACACGTTGACCTCGTAGGCAGTTAGGGATGTCTCCACTTGTCATTCTGTAAGTATATTATTAAGGATTTCTGTTGGGGTGTTATGACTTCACTTAGCACTGAAATTAATACAAAGTTTATTGGAAGTGTTAGGTTTTAGAATTTTTGTAATTGGCGAATTCTGTGAACAAAATGATTGAAATTGATATATTGTAAAAGTTCAAGGAGTAATATACAATTAGTCAAAAGGTAGGTGTTTGAGTCTAGGGTTTCGAGAATGGGAAAAGAAGGAAAACGACATGGATTTTCGTTAGACCGTCGCTAAGGTTTGGCTCGAGCTACAAAAACATAAACATCGTCGCTAGGACTCTGCTCGAGAGACATGGTATCGCTTGACCAACAAGTTTATCCGGGAATATTTTGTTTTGTGAATTAAAGGCTTTTTACTCGGCCCATTCGTTTTCTAACCTACATATAAATACCAAACATCACATGTACGAAGTTTCTAAGGTTGAACATTGAGATAAACATCTCATAGAGTGATTCTTCATATCATATCCTTCAACCTTCATTCTTGTGAGAGTTTTTTATGAGAAAAACATCGAGTGCATAATCTAAATACCAAACCAGTACTCCCTATTTATCTTGTCATAGTTCCGTAGATCTAAGAATTGACAGGAGCTCCTGTCTGTGAAAAATGGGTGGTTTTTCGTGATCCACTAGAGATAAGCAAATTCACAAGGCTTAGAGTACTATAGGGTAGCAAATTCCATAGAGAGCTTTGACAACAACAACTAAGGATTGGTTCATGGGACCACGAGATCCAAAGAGAGCTGTTAGAAGTGCAGTAGGGAAACTAGTTAGTATGGGTCGTCTAGTCTGGTAGACTATAAGTTGTTATATTCGTTTATAGTGGATTGACTGGCAAAGTGCCCAGAGTTTTTCCCAGTTGAGTTTCTGTTTGATCATTCTGGTGTTGATTACTGCTTTCGTTATTGTGATTGATTATACAAACTACGGTATTCAAACTCAGGACTAATATGACTTACTTGATTAACCATCTAGATAAGAATGAAAAGTGACTTGTTGCTGTTTAATTCGTAATAGTTCTTAATTCCACATTATATACCTATTCACCCCCTCTAGGTGTTGTTATGGTTGAACTATGCGTTTTTCAGTTGGTATTAAAGCCTTAATTCGATTATTGACCTTTAGTTTGTTATTCTAGATAAGTCAGTCCTTGTTTGTACTTCTGTTCTTTGACGGAAGCAATTATGCTTACTAGAAAGTTCGAATGAGAGCTTTCCTTAAAGCGCTGGATGAACGTATTTGAGTCAGCGTTCAAAATGGGTGGGCTCCACCTACAACTACTATTGCAGGTGTTGTCACACCCACTGATATCTCACTTTGGTTGAAAACTAATCTTGATGAATGTAATTGGAACAACAAGGGTCTTCTCCTGTTCATGACTGTGTCTGTTGAGGAGTTTAGGCGAGTGTCGATGTGTACAATTGCTAAGGAAGTTTGGGACATATTAGAAACCACACACGAGTGAACTAAAACGGTTAAAAACTCTAAACTGCAGATGTTGACCACTAGGTTTGAAGAGATTAGAGAAAAGGACGATGAATCGTTCGATGAATTCTATGCAAAGCTGAATGACATAGTTAACTCTAGTTTTAGCGTAGGTGAAAAGATCCCCGAGTAAAAAATTATTAGGAAAGTCCTTATATCACTGCCCGAGAGGTTTAGACCCAAGGTAGCTGATAAGTGTGTTTTTACACATTTATGGTAGAAATGTCCATGCGGCTGCGAACAACCAGACAGGGAAAAAAAGAGAAACAAATTTTGTTCCATGTGGCTACATGAAAAATAACCATGGTTGATTTTCAGTGCAAATTTTCTGGTTTTCTTGTCTAGAAACGAGGTTACACATTGTTTGAGAGAAAAAAGGCATTGAAGAGCAAGGAAGAAGGCAAAAACGAGGGATTTCACTCCATGATTCAAGATTGCAAGATTTAAATTCAAGAATTGGGTGATGTCTTCTCCTAAATATTTTTCTTATTCTTTAATCTTATCCATATTAGGCTAGATTGTCAATGTACTAAGTGAACGATGAACCTCGCTATGTGATCTTCTAATTTTCTATTTTGCAATTTGATATTCAAATATGATTGATGGATATTGAATGATTTATATACACTTTCTTGCCTTCATAGTTAAATTAATGTGATTATGTGAGTTTTGGTGATCTATTTTATGCATTCGAAAGAAGGGAAATAGATTCTACAATGTATAAATCATCGTAGGGTCCGATAGGTGATAGAAATATACCGATATGCTTTATGTAAATTTCTAAGTGTTTACAAAACGTCATGCATTCTTGAATATTGCATTTGTTATAGAAACATAGTCAAATGGTATGCGAGAATAAGTTCAATTCTACTCGAAATAGATTATTGGATAAGTTAGAAACATTGATTATTCAACCAATTCATCGTGTTATTGAATTGTGAAATAAAGGTTAAAAGTAATCTTGCTTGGTGATTCGGGATCCTAGTGTGCTTTTCATTCATTAATTTCTTCAACTTGTTGCATTCAAATGTTATTGTTGCATTTAGTTTGTAACCTTAGTTTAACTTGCATTTTAGTTTTAGTTGAGTTATAAAATTCAAATCATCAACCATCTGAAGTTTAATAGATTCAGTTAAGGTCTTAGTAATAGAAATCAAGTTGTAAATCAATCCTTGTGGGACGATACTCGAAATTTTACAATTTCTACTTTATTACTTGTTAACGAATCGTGCACTTGCGATGATTTACAAAGAAAACATATTTTCGTGAACAGTTATGACGATAGAAGAAAGTAAGGATTTAGATGCAGTTAAGATTGAGGAACTCGTAGGATCGTTTCAAACTTATGAACTCACTGTTTTACAGCCCAAAACGGTTAAATCGATCACCATAAACACTGTTAGAGAAGATGATAGCAAGTCCACTGATACTGAGACCCTCAGGGATGACGAAATTGCTTATTTCGTTAAAAAATTCTAGAAGGTAATGAGGAATAGGAGAAAGCCTCAGGAGCGGAATAGTGATGTCCCTAATAAACTCTCGAGAGGTAGAAGTGAAAAAAACACCTATAGGACTCCTGTTAAGAAATCTTAATCTGCCCAATGTCACGAGCGCAAGGGTTTGGTCACATTAGGAGTAAATGTCCTAATTTGAAGAGAAGTTCGGGTAAAGAACGGCGTAAGGCTTTAGCTGTGACCATAAGTGATGAGGAGTCAGATTCCAACTCTCAGAATGAGACATTTCGTGGTGTGGATAAACAAAAATTCATGTCCTTCACCTCGATTGCTACAATCGAATCTGACCGTAAGATTGAAAAGGTTGAAAAGGAAGATGAGAGTGAAAAATCTGAAGAAGAGTCTGATGATGAGACTGATATTCATGAGTCTTATCATGAATTGTCTGAGGAGAGTCTCAAAATTAAGAAGGTCAATCCTTCTTGAAAAAAGTGAATGAGGTTGAACTTGAACATGAAAAACTGTTGAGTAACCTTCAGGATTCGACTAGAAAAGTGAGTGAGTTGAAGCTGGTTAATGAAAACTTAGAAATTAAAACTAAATCATTAACTACTGATCTTGATAAATCTAATGTTCAACTCTAGTCGTTTATGAGTGGCTCGCAGAAGCTTGATAATCTGCTTGGGATGAACAAGCCTGCTAGAAATAGGCATGGTCTGGGTTATGTGGGTAATCATGATGCTTCCAAGACTACGTCCGATCCTGCCACCAACAGAGATCGTGAGAATGCTTTTCCTAAACCCAAAGATAAGCATGCCATTGGATCAAGACCTACCAAACAGTGTAGGGTCAATCATCCTACTTTTCGACAACAACCTCTGAGTTGGACTGAACCTATGTTCATTCCCACTTGCAATCACTGTGGTGCATTGGGAGATACTAGACCTAGGTGTCGTAATCGTGTGACTTGAAGTAAGAATCATGATTTCACTAGCAAGGTTAACTTTCTTTCCAATCAAAGTTAGTCACTTAACTGAGATGATGATTCGATTAAATCAATTAACTTCTACTTCTAAGAAAGTTTGGGTTAAAAGGAGCGACCTGGAAGGCCGTGAAACTGGTTGTGTTCTTCACAATAAGGGCATTCAAATTTCACCATGATTTGGCACTTAGGTGCATGCATGTGCAGTTCACTGTGTCCATTTATTCATGCAGACATCACATTTATTTTTATTGTATTGTCTATTATTTTCTTGTTTGCATTTATTTGTTTTAAATATTGGTTTAAAAAAATTGAAAAATGGGAAAATTACAAAAATATTTTTTTCCCAAATGACAACACATCATTATGATTTTAGACATGTCTTGTATGACCAAGTAAGCATTTATCTATTTTACCTTGTTATTTCCATTGCTTGATTTGGTTTAATGTGAAGTATACAGTATATGTGTCATCATGTAATCATCTACACTGCACAGACTATGATCTTGTGAGTGAGTCGGACCGCATGTGTGAGATTTGGGATAACAGTCACATGTTAATAGGGTGACCTTGAACATGAATTGACCTACATTTAGATGGCCTTAGCTCGTAATACTCTCCCACATTGTTGCATTTTTTTAAAAAAAATATGTATACCAAATTGGTACGTCTTGTGTTCGAAGCCTACTTGAGTAATTAAACCTGCAGGGTTTCTCATAACCTGGTGTCTATAGTCATCTGACTTGGGTTAACCGGCCTAAAGCTCGTTACATGGGTCAATTTAGTCGTTTAATGGACACGAGTTTGCACATAAAGTAGTATTCACGAGGAAAGAGATAAAAATGTCATATGCTCATATTCAGGGGGAGAAAAGAAAAATTGTCATATAATTGAGCTCATTTTCAGGTCCGAAAATTTATTCGGGTTTCATTTTCATCTGTAGAGATCATACTTATTTAACAAGTGATGTTTGCATGTCCTTTCTCACAAATTTAAGGTTTGGAGTCATTTTCACGAAAAAATAGTGGTACTTTACACACATTACTCCATCTTGAGCTTAATTCAGTACATGAGAAAGTCTTTTTGATATTGCTTGACTTGTGATTGTATGCTCGATTTTAATTAACGAAGTGTCAAGAGCTTGAGTTGCTTTAATTAACGTATTATATATTTTGTAAAAAATGATATTTTTCTTAATTTTTGAATTTTTGGTGCTATTTCTGTCAATTGGTGTGTCGCCAGCTCATCGCTGGAATATGCTCGAGTGACAGCAGCAGAAGCTGCCTCACTCGCTTATCGCTTGATCGTGATTGATTGACATGGGATGCTTTGGTATTTTGTCGAATATAGAGGGGTTTTGGAGTTCGTTGTTTGATGCTTGGTTGTTGTTGGGGTCGGTTTGTATGTTGGTGTCGTGTGTTTGGTGACATCGCACGGTGACGTCATGTCACCACGTCATGACGTTACATCCATGCATCTAGGTTTCACAACACGTGTCATGTCTTCACGTCACTTACGTCTAGGCATTGCTGCATGTCATCATGCATTCGTGTTAGGGCACGTTGCATGTTCTCATATTTGCCTCGTTTTGCGTGTTTTCATGCATGTCATGCATTTCACCTCTTTTGTTTATCATGGTTTTGATAGTATGATTCATTATTTCAAATTCCGCCCAAGAGAGCACGCACGAAACCTTCCACCCTTAGTACCCCCACTTCATTTACTAGGTCTAGATTCGTATCTGTTGTTGCCCAATATTTTTTGGGTCACAGTTTTCTTTGCGTCTTGTTTTGGTCGAGCGTGAGGTCATCATGTTTGATCTATCCCTCAACCTCATTGTAATCTTTACTTTTCGGGGTTGGGAGCCTTTATTGGTAGGATTAGTACCCCTACCAAGCTTTATTGTTCAGGAGTTCTGCGCTAACATCCATAATGTTAGTGGTTCTTCTTTTAGGGTTTTTCTTCAGGGTAGGGTAGTTAAGATTATTCCTAACGTTATTTCGAGTCTTATCCATATTCCTCGAATAGTCCACCCCATGTTTCCTATCTTACTCCCGATTCCCTTCTGGCGAACTCCTTATTCCGTTCAACGGTGTTTAACACATTGTTGAATGGAGGTCCTGGTTCTATTCACATTGGATATCTTCCGAATGAGTGCCAAATTTTGTTACGCATTGTGTACACGAATCTTTGGCATGTGTCTCACACTTCTTCATTACCGATGGAGAAGGCCCGTTTCCTATATGCCCTTTTGCATGACTATTCCATTGATCTGCCTTCTTTCATATGCCAACAGCTTCTGAGGGCTTTCCATATGACGGGTACGAGGGTTGGGTTGCCATATGCTTGCCTTATTTTTAGGTTAGTTATAGCTTTAGGAGCTAGCTTTCCCGAGGTGGTTCTGCGGCGGGTTTCTTGGCCGATTGGCCATACTACCATTGTTTAGAGTCGGTCTCATGCATCTTTTGAGCCCGCACAGCCTGTTGACCAAATTGTGTCGACTGACCCTATTGATGACCTATTCTCTTTTGACCCCTCCGATTTTCCTTTTGCACCCCCGCTCTCTAATATCCCGTCAACATCTACTTCGGCTCATTCTCCTTTTGAGTCAGTTCCTCCTCCTCCTCCTTTCGAGTCTGCTCCTATCGACCATTCGATCGCTTTCTTAGGTTAGATGCCGGTGC
The DNA here is from genome assembly GCA_019097785.1 of Fraxinus excelsior. Taxonomy (NCBI): domain Eukaryota; kingdom Viridiplantae; phylum Streptophyta; class Magnoliopsida; order Lamiales; family Oleaceae; genus Fraxinus; species Fraxinus excelsior. Next base: position 27,789,173 of record CM032625.1, on the reverse strand, counting down.
TTATCGAGCAACAGACTCATATGATAGCGAAGTTCACCCAACTTCATGCCACTATTGATGGACATCATGTCGAGTTGCCACACTTCAAGGTGCTTTCGGATACATACAGCGTGGTCTACGATGGATTTGTCGCCACTGGGATGATGCTTCTGAGGAGAGGACAAACTCTGATGATGCTGACGATGTCGACGATGCTTCTTAGGATTTCCTCTTGTCATTGTGTGACAAAAATGATGAGTATTTTTGGGCATAGGGAGTCGTTTGTAGATATCTAGAAATCTAGATTTTGATCTTATACTTTGATGTACTTTTTTTTTCAAAATTATGGATGTAATTAAATTTTTGGATATATATATATATAATGGAATTTACGGATTTCCTATTTTGCATTTTATGTCTGAGGGGTCGTTGGGGTGAGACATAGATATATTTTGCCTACTGCTTTAAATCATTGTGAGTTTATAGTAATGGGGAGCTTGTGCATATTTTGTTTTAGTTTCGCTAAATTAAGTTTTTGATATTTTTATAGTGTTAATGTTTCATTTTGGTATGTTGGGTTGCATTGATACTATGTCTATTTTAGCTTGTGTTATAAAACTGAAAAATATGCTTTATAAGTTACATTTACTTAATTGATTTTTACACTTAGGGCCCATTTGGTACGGATTCTCCAAATTTTACAGTAAATCAATTTTCATTTCCAACCACACATTCTTCAATAAAATAATATTTTCTATCATATCAATAATATTTTCTTCTTTTTCAACCGCACATTTCCCATCATATCACTTTTCAAAATCAATTCTTCCCTCCAAAAATCCCTCCCAAACAAGCTCTTAGACTGTTTGAACTACATTTGATATTGATCCTATTTTCCACATATTTTACACTTGGTATTTGAGTTGTTTATTTTAGGAAACAGGTACTGAACTATGAATTGAAGATTTTATTCAAAATAGTTTTAGTTTAATATTAAGTCATATCATGAGTCTGTAATGTTCATTTTATTACTACATTGACTTAGATTGTAGTTTTGTCACAGAATGCCAAATGGAGAGTTTGTTAGGTTTTAGAATTTTTGTAATTGGTGATTCTGTGAACAAAAGGACTGAAATTGATATATTGTAAAAGTTCAAGGAGTAATGTACAATTAGTCAAAAGGTAGGTATTTGAGTCTAGGGTTTTGAGAATGCGAAAAGAAGGAAAACAGTGTGGATTTTCGCTAGATTGTTGCTAAGGTTTGACTTGAGCTACAAAAACAAAAACATCGTCACTGGACCGTCGCCAAGACTTCACTAGAGCGACATGCTGTCCCTCGACCTTTGCTAAGCCTTCGCTTGAGCGACATGTTTTTCCGAAAATTTTTTGTTTCACAATTTAAAGGTTTTTTACCCGACCCATTCGTTTTCTAACCTACCTATAAATACTAAACCTCACCTATACGAAGTTTCTAAGGTTTAACTTTGAGAGAAACAGTTCAGAGAGTGATTCATCCATATCATATCCTACAAACTTCATTCTTGTGAGAGTTTTTGGTGAGAAAAAACATCGAGTACATAATCCAAATACCAAACTAGTACTTCCTATTTATGTTGTCAGAGTTCTAAAGATCTAATGGAGTTGACAAAAGTTTATATGTGTGAAGAACGAGTCGTTCTTCGTGATCTACAGGAGATAGGCAAATTCACGAAGTTTGGAGTGCTGCAGGGTAGCAAATTCCACGAAGAGCTTTGACAACAGCAGCTAAAGATTGGTGTATGGGAAAACGGGATCCAGGGAGAGCTGCTAGAAGTGCAGTCGGGAAACCATTTGTATGGGTCATCTAGTCTGGTAGACTATAAGTTGTTATATTTGTTTATAGTAGATTGATCGACAAAGTGTTCAGAGTTTTTCCCAGTTGGGTTTCTCTGTAATCATTATGGTATTGATTACTACTTTCGTTATTGTGATTGATAATACAAATTGCAGTATTCAAACTCAGAACTAATGTGACTTGCTTAATTAATCATCTAGATAAGAACTAAAAGTGACTTGTTGTTTAATTCATAATAGTTTTTAATTCCGCATTATGCACCTATTCACCTCTTCTAGGTGTTGTTAGGGTCGAATGTCACCCGTTTTATGCAACATGATTTATACCGCAAGTGTACAGTGTTAATTTTGTAATATAGTAGTAGAGTTGAGTATCGAACCCACATGGCTTGTAATTTAATTCCTACCAAGTATTATAATTATTTCAGCTTTTGCTTTATCTAGACAATTCAAATTTCAATTCAATGTTGTTATCCTAAAAGAATATGAATGTGTGATTATTCAAATGGAAATAAAACAATTTAAAGGAGAATATCAATGCAAGAAAGCCTAGGGAATGATTTCACCTCACTATCAATTATGATTCAATTATGTCTAGCTATTCTAATGTTTAAAAGCAAGAATCATAATGTATTTCCCTCCCCTCTCTCGAGTGCCGGCTAGAAATTAATCTTAGATTTCAATTCAAATATCTCTATTCCGATTTAAAATCAAAGATTTATCAAGTTCACAATTCTTTTATGGAATAAGCTTCACAGATCCTATAATTTCTCTCGAAACCTATAAAATCTATGTTCTGTCAATCATATGATCACGCCTAAATTCCCTTCTCTCAAGTGTCGGAATTGACTAGCATCTATTCATTCAATTAGTGGCCAATTAATTGAAAGCATTAATTTCATGACACAATCAAACATATATGATAAATCAAATAGACATAAAAATGACAAAATCAAATCATAATATCAAGTTTGGTTACATCAAACCCTAGATATGGAAATTAGTTCATAACTCCTAAAAACAACATAATAAAATTTGAATTAAAGAACATGGAGGAGAAAAGAATAAGAAAAACTCTTTTGCTGCTTGAATTCTCCTCCAATTCCTTGTTGTCTTAGCTTTAGATCAATTCTCCTTTGTGTTGTCTTCTAAGCTGTCGTTCTCCCTTAGAATTAGGTCATCTCACTTGTATTTATAGTATTTTAGAGTTTTGGGACGAATTAGGGTTGATTTGAGTCAAGAAAAGAATCCAAAAATATTAAAACACGTTTCTCGCACAGGCGGCGCCTTGGCGCCCAGATTGGGCACTGTGGCGCAGCCCTCTTTATTTTGGTTCAGAGATGTGGGCGCCTTGCGCCCGTCTTCGGTGGAGGAAACTGCACTGCGCATCTTTCAGAGTTTGTATCATAACTTCTTCTCCGACGTCCGATTGAGGTGATTCAAGATGTGTTGGAAAGATAACTCAAAGAGCTACAACATTTCTTCAGATATGGTCCTCCAATTCGATCGTTTACTGTGTCAAACGTGAGTCTCAAGATGAGACAAAAAATCCAGAGCAAAACTTTTTCGGTTGGAATTTGATGTGTGATCACTCTTTGGTTATATTTGATACCTTTGACATCTTTCTTCATCCAATTGACCATTAACACTCTCAAATATTCATCATGAGGTTCGGCGCAACTTTTGAGTATTTGCACTTTAGTCCTGAACTTTAGATCTCTTACAAATTAGCCAATTTCTCCAATTTTGTCAACTTTTGCTTATTTTCTTCAATCTCATCAACCTACATCACAACATCAAAATCATACATTAAAACATTAACAACTTATAAGAATTAACCAAATAACAAGTTTAATGGCATTGATATCATGAGTGAAATATCACTCATCATCGAACTACACATTTTTCAGGAAACACATGTTGACTAGCAAAATTGGAAATGAAAAAGAAACAATGGTAAAATAGCAAGTAGAAATCGAAGAACATACATGGTACATGAAGAATGACTTCCTTGACCTTTATTATCCACACAAGACTTAACATGATGTATAGTAAGAGATCATTAGAAAGAATTTGCTACAGATTTTCAAGAGTTTTACTCTATCTCACTTTCTTCCTTTCTCTCTCTCGAGCTCGTCTTTCTTCACTACCTAATGCTGCTATTTATATATACAAAAGGGACATCAAATCAATTATTAACTACCCAACTACTTAAATGAATAGGCTTATATTGTTGAAGATTCTAACTGTAAATAACAGTTGAAGAAATCATTAACAAAAAGACCATTTTGCAATAGCATTTATCCAATGGTGAAGTATCTAAAATCTGAATCTAAGGAACCAGCTTCTTATAATCTCTACCTTGATTCCTTGAGGAGAATTTATAGATCAAGTCGTATAGGCTAATGACCAGGCATACTACAATTGGTTACTGGTATATCTTCAGTGATCCTTTCAGCAGAATTGCCCTCAGATTTGATTTCAGTTCCAACCTTAACTTCACTTCCTTACAAGATATAGATGTCTTGTTGTAGCACTCCCTTCATGATTACCACAGAATTTTCCATCACATTTAACACTCCACCTTGAGCTTTGTACACATACCCACATTTGTCAAGTGCTCCAAGTGAGATTATATTTCTTATGCCTCATTCCACGTAGGATTTTTGATGAACCATCCCACATTTTCATCTTAATAGAACCAACACCAATCACTTTACATGTATTGTAATTTCCCATCAGCACTTTGCTTTCATGATCCGTTTTGTAATTAATGAAAAATTCTCCTCTTGGTGTCATATGAAATGGACAACCTGAGTCCATTATCTAGACATTGCTAAGGCTTACACTTGTTATAGCAAGTACTTTAGCAACTTCATAGTCTCCAAACGCATTAGCACAATCTCCATCTCGTGATTTTTTGTTTCCTTGCTTCAACCATCTCTTGTTTCTTTGTGGGCAATTCTTCCTGGAGTGTCCTTCTTGATGACAGATCCAACATAACTTATTTCTTCTCTTGCCTTGCTCACTTAGCACTTCTGCAGTCATCTTGGCAAGATTTCCATTCAATTTCAGATCCAATTCTTTTAAGTAGGCTACTCAGTAACTGCTTTTAGGGTTAAGGGTTCCTTGCTACACTTGATGGTATCTCTAAAATGGTCATAAGATTGAGGCAATGAGTTTAGCAAGAAAATGACTTGATCTCTTCATCAATCTCGAGTTCAAAATTTTCAAAATTAGGAACCAGCTTTATGAACTCATCAATATTGTCATCAATTGACTTGGATTCATCCATCTTGAGACTTTAGAACTTTTACTTCAAGTAGATCCAGTTTGGTAATGCTTTAGTCGGGTAAAGTTCCTCCAGCTTGCTCCACATTTTAGAGGCCGTTTCTTCTTTGATTACCTTCCTAAAAACTATATCACAGAGACTAAGTATAATACCGTTTCTTGCATTCTTTAGGATGTCAGCCTAGTTTAATGCATTAGTGTCAAATTCTTCTTTGAAGGCTTCATCTAATCTAAGGTTACCAAGGTGTGCCATCACATTTTCCTTCGATAGATTGAAATCATTCTTACCATCAAACGTTTCCATTTCAAACTTGGATGTAGACGTGGTGTGATTGAGTTTCTGGCCAGAAATCTTCTTTCACAAATGGTGTGTACAGCAAGTTATCAAGAAAACAAATAAGGCAGAATTTCAGACTTGTTTTGCTACTTCTTTTTCAAGCTGCCAGAGCCCAACTCTGATACCAATTGTTGGGGGTGTTATGACTTTCCTTAGCACTAAAATTAATATAGAGTTTATTGGAAGCACATATTACACCAGCATAATTGGAAATGAAAAAGAAACAGATGGTAAAATAGCAAGAAGAAATCGAAGAACAGATATGGAACATGAAGAATGACTTCCTCAGCCATTATTATCCATACAAGACTTTACATGATCTATAGTAAGAGACCATCAGAAAGAATTTGCTATAGATTTTTAAGAGTTTTACTATATCTCACTTTCTTCCTTTCTTTCTATCTCGAGCTCCTCTTTCTTCACTACCCAATGCTACTATTTATAGACACAAAAGGGGCATCAAATCAATTATTACTACCTAACTCAAATGAATAGGCTCATGCCGTTAAGATCATTCTTACCATCAAACTTTTCTTTCCATAGATTGAAATCATTCTTACCATCAAACTTTTCCACTTCAAACTTGGATGTAGACGTGGTTTGATTGAGATTCTGGTCAGAGATCTTCCTCCACAAATGGTGTGTACAGCCAGTTATCAAGAAAAAAAATAAGGTAGAATTTCAGACTTGTTTTGCTACTTCTTTTTCATGCTGCCAGAGCCCAGTTCTGATACCAATTGTTGGGGATGTTATGACTTTCCTTAGCACTAAAATTAATATAGAGTTTATTGGAAACACATATTACACCAGCATAATTGGAAATGAAAAAGAAACAGATGGTAAAACAACAAGAAGAAATCGAAGAACAAATATGGAACATGAAGAATGACTTCCTCAGCCATTATTATCCATACAAGACCTTACATGATCTATAGTAAGAGACCATCAGAAACAATTTGCTACAGATTTTTAAGAGTTTTACTATCTCACTTTCTTCCTTTCTTTCTATCTCGAGCTCCTTTTTTTTCACTACCCAATGCTGCTATTTATAGACACAAAAGGGGCATCAAATCAGTTATTACTACCTAACTCAAATGAATAGGCTCCTGCCGTTAAAGATTCTAACTGTAAATGACAGTTGAAGAAATCAATAACAAAAAGTTCATCTTGCAACATAATTTATCCTATGGCTGATGTATCGAAAATCTGAATCCAAGGAATCATCTTCTTACAATTTCAGGTAAGTGTCCTCCACTCGTTTTCATGTGTATGTCATTTTTTTTTGTTGAAGGAGTACTGAACCTCTGAGATTTTATTAATATGCCTTCACTTGTGGTAGAAGAATACCGTGGTTACATGAAGAAATAATGAAAACAGTAAATGAGGAAGTACTACTTCCCCTACAAAGAAAATAAATGTAAAGCTATGAAAAGAAAGTAATGCTTCCCTTATAATAAGAACTAATGCAAGTAAAGACAAAAACAAGAATAAAAAATAACAAAATCATACTTTAATGCTAGGCAGTCCATGTCTATCAATCTGTACAAGAGCTTGAATATGTCGTGGTAGGTCAGTTGCTCCACATATCTGATATTGTCAATGATCACAACCATTTACAGTAAGATCATCTACAACATGATTCCCTAATATGTAGATGTGAGAAACGATGTCTCTATCGAATGATACGATGTCTATGATCTGTCTGAGTATGACCTGAATAGCCCATGGTCCTCATCCTCTAGTGAGACAGTGAATAGTCACTATAGAATCTGACTCAATCCAAATGTTTGAAAGACCGAGTCCTCTAGCTAATAGAATCACATCAAGAATAGCCCTGAGCTTTGCCTTTAATATCATGCAAAGTCCATATAAAGCTAAAAAAGCCATGATACAGTGTCCAATGTGATCCCCGATGATACATCTCCCGCTCGCAATACCCTTCGACGCATCTATTAGTATTGATCTTAATAGATCCAACTGATGAAGTGCACCACCAAACCAGAATAGAAGGAAATGGGGAGGAGAAATCAAAGAAATACCAAAGATAAGTGCAAGTATCAGATCCCTTCACCAATGCACAACTCGAGCAGTCTTCCAATGTGAAGAAAATAGATCATGTGATAGACCATCAATAAATACGTTTGGACACTATGCGGATCGCCATATGTTTTGCAACATTCTTCTCGATCCATAGAAACCAAAATACCAACAGAGGAATAATTGTGTGAATGTGTCCACAATGAACATACTGCCCAAAATGCATCTATCTCTGAAACCTCTATCTAACTCCCTTTCCCAAACTCATAGGTTTCTAAAAAATGTTGTCATACATGATCACAGATGTTACTGCTGGTGAAAATATGACTGATAGTTTCGATCTTGGAACGGAACTGGAGGCAAGAATCCAACTGAGATCTAATATTCCTCTGAATCCTCTGAATAACCATATCTACTGGAATGAGGTCCTGCTATAATCTCCAACAGAAAAATGAGAGAGTGATGGGTGAAATGGAGCCTCACAGTAATCAATATGAATCCTTATACGGGGTCCCGAACGTATGAGTTGACATGCAGACTTGGTAGCGAAGCTGCCGCTCGATGTATCCCTCCAAATAATGCGATCTGGGGCATATGCACATAAAGGTATAGCACTTATTTGCTACGCCATCAAAAGAGGGAAAACCTATAATAAATATCCAATATCCCACTTAATATGTAACGCCCTGAGTTCCGTTAACCCGGATTGCCACGTCATCCTCACGTGTCTTGAATTTAATAAAAAGATTTGCGGAAATAACTAATTTTTAAACATTACATTTATAACGATAAACCTCATTGGCAACAAAATTCGTTTGATTAACTTAAGAAAATCGTTCAAACTTCAAAATTCAAGTTCGAAATAACAGGAATAACAAAAATAAGTTCATAATGCGTAAATTTTAAAACTTAAATAACTTCATCCATTAAATCGTGCCACCTCTGCCCCATCAGACTCGACCGTCTCTGAATTCTGCAAATGTTGTTAAAATAATGGAATGAATATTTTGATGAAATACTCAGTAGACTCATCGTCGATAATTAATTTACAGAATAATTGAACACAAAATTATGCAATATATACCGTAACATCATCATTATCATCATAGGCTCATTTTCTTAAAATAACTCACAGGCTCTGTAAAATCATGGGGTGTTGGTAGTTTTATCTTATGCATTTAAGCACATAAGTTATGCATAACATCATCTTATCTCATAAAAGACATTCTCGTCTCTTCTCATGCATTAAAACATATAAGTTACGACAAACATAATAACATCATTTTTCATTTTATGCATTAAAGCATATAAATCATGTAGAGTCACATAATACATGCAATTATAATTTAAACTAACTAATGGGGGCGAGTCTACCTCAATCTATCTCGAGTCACGTAAAAAAGGTGGAGGGAAGTAACCTCAAACTCTTAATCGTCCATACGTTTCGTCTAGCCAAAATAGGAAAAGTATCGAATTAGTATTTCAAAATTTTAAAGTTTAAAATGACAAAATAAAGTTTAGGGACTTAATTGAAAATTAATGAAACTGAAAATAAAAGTTTAAGGGCTGAAATTAAACTTTTAGAAATTAGGGACTTAATCGAAAATTAATGAAACTGAAAGTAAAAGTTTAAGGGCTAAAATTAAACTTTTAGAAATTAGGGACTTAATTGAAAATTATTGAAACTGAAAGTAAAAGTTTAAGGGCTGAAATTAAACTTTTAGAAATTAGGGACTTAATTGGAAATTAATGAAACTGAAAATAAAAGTTTAAGGGCTGAAATTAAACTTTTAAGAATTAGGGACTTAATTGGAAATTAATAAAACCGAAAATAAGAATTTAAGGACTGAAATAAAACACTTAAAACTTGGGGGCTAAAAGGGAAATTTTTCTAAAATTAAAATTAACAAAATATCTCTCTCTCTCTCTATATCTCTCCCTCTCCCATTGTCGATTCAGAGGCGAGAAAGAGATAGCGGCGACGGGAAGGGCTCTGCCCTTCCATTCGATCCCACCACCGGCCAGACGGTTGGTGGCAGCGCCACTGTCTATGGTGGCGCCGGTGCGTGTGGGGGCGACTGGGGTGGGTTTTGGCGCATGGACCAGGCTAGTCCGAGGGTTGGAGGCTCGGATTTTGGGTTTATTCGGTGGAAAAGTGAGGTAAGTGTTTGGGTTAGTTTATTTCTTGGTGTTGTGGTTGTTTGTAGTTGATGGAGTGGGTCGGGTTCGTGATTTCTTTTTTGCGGTTGAGGGGCTTGGAGGTGGAGGAGTTGGAGATGGGGGTTCTATTGGTGTTGATTTTGGGGGTGCAAATGGTGAGTTGGTGTTTTGGCTATGATGTTGGGCAGTGGCAGTTTTGGTGCTTGGTGGGTTGGTGGTGTTGAGGTCTCGATTTTGGAGTGATGTTGGTGAGTTTGGTGGTTTGGCTACGGTGTTGGCGGTTTTGGTGCAGTAAGGTTGGTGGAGTTGTGGTGGTGAGAAGATGGTGGTTGTTTGGTGTTGAGGTCTCGGTTTTGGAGTGATGTTGGTGAGTTTGGTAGTTTGGCTATGGTGTTGGAGGTTTTGGTGCAGTGAGGTTGGTGGAGTTGTGGTGGTGAGAAGATGGTGGTTGTTTGGTGGTTTAGGCAGTGTGGTGTTGTTGGTCTCGTGGGTTGTTGGTTTGAGGTTGTGGTGTTGAGCTAAGGAGATGGTGGTGTTGATGCTAGAAATTGATGTTCTAGCATCAACATTGGTCTCCAAAAATGAGGGAGATAGATTTTTCTTACCCAAAATGGCTGCTGTGAAATGTGAGGAGGGGAGGGAAATGGGGTGTTCTATGAATAGAAATTTTTATGGCACAAATCTCTAGGTGTTAAGTGGGCCAAGAATTTAGGTCGCATGGATTTTCTCAAATGGGGTTTAGGGGAATATGGACCTAAACATCCAAGACTTGGACTAATAAGTAATTGGACCTTAAATATTGCTTAAATTATTAAAACGAATATGAAATTTGATATTTAAAATATTTTCGAGATTAGGTTCGTTTGATTTGATTAAAAATCATGTTTTAAAATGGCTAGACGAAAACACTATTAAAAATTGGGGTTAAGCTTAGCGACACGTTTTTCGAAAAAAATGATTTTATATTATTTAAAATTCTTGGTCGCTACATAATATCATCAAAAAAATCCCGCACCCTCGCAGATGTGTGCCACGAGCATGGGAAAAAGAGGCCGATGTGGTGTCGCCCATCTAGTAATCATGCAAAAAGAATATGTGACCTGCTCCAAGGTTCCATGCAATTTGTGACTCTGTCTAAGGCCTAACTAATTTCAACATCTTCCAAGTAGGAGAAGATGAGTAGGAAACTGCTGTAAGTAAAGGTGTCAAGGATCGCAGTTTTACTTAGCCCTTTGACCCAATCGCAGCCACAGTTAGCCCAATTTCAATCGCACATTATAAATATTAGTTCAGTTGAGTTGTAATTTCCCTTCCGTTGTAATAATTTATTTCAATTGTAAAATAGCTTTGATATTGGTAAATGTTTAGTATGATTCCTCGTCATTTAAATGTCTACTCATATCACTTAGGTTTTTGTTATGCAAGCTATTATAATGGGTATTAGTCATCCAAAAATCTTTCAAGCTTACTGATGTTCGTCCCCTGTACCAACTATTGTGATTTGCTGTAACGATCCAAAATTAATTTTCAAATCGCTACCAAAACTATTAATTTTAACAATGTAAACATATGAAATTAACGAACACAATTTAATTGATAAAACTCATAACCAAAAAAAAAAAAAAATACTAAAAAAAACATACATATCGCATTTATTAGATAATTAATAAAATGTTCATTTCCACTAATAAAGCAAACATAGTTTTAAATTTATAACCTAATAAACATGTCTTAAATTTGTAAATAAAAATATTTATAAAATAAAACTAAAAAAATTGCTGAAATTAAAAAAAAAAGCCTGGAATAAATAACATAGTTACATTGGATTATTTTTATTGAGTTTCATAAATCTTGGCACCACGACTGCACATCATCGCCCAATGACTCGTTCTAACCTGTGAGGTAGGGGAAAAATGGGTGAGCATATGAGAATACTCAATAGGACACGAATTAATGATGCAATCCCGAATAAAAATATTAAATCATGTGTCAAAAATATCATACCGTCATATTATATCTTTAGAAACCGGTAAGAGCTCAAATATATCATATCTTTGGTACCGGATATCCATTACATATCATAACATAACATATCATATCGTAGCTTTCATTAACATGATATTTATCAACACAAAAAATAAATTAAACGAGATAAACCACTTACACCTCGTAATCCTACTTCGTTAGATAAAAAAAATTTGAAAAGTAAAATCACGATCACGTTCTAAATCTTCAATTTCTACTTGCTGCCCGTAATATGTATCTGTCTTCTTCTTCTTCTTTTTTTTTTTTTTTTTTTTTTTCTTTTCCTCTTTTGGGTTGACAATGATTTATTTTAGATGGTAATTAAGGTTGAAATAGGTAATTTAATTTTTGACAGGCCTAAAATATGTAAAATGTCATGTTTTACCCTCAAAAGAATTCCAAATCCCGGTAATCTATACAAACAAAAGTTACTTCCTTTCCCATCCAACATACACATGGCAAACTATCCCTATCAATTCTCCAAAATCAAGGCAAATCAATGATAGTAAAATAAAGTTAATTGACAACCTTCCAACAACTCTACACACGTAGCTACCTATAACCTTTTTTTTTTTTAACTACAAAATATTTATTTAATAAAACCCAATTAACAACTCACCAATAACCTACTCTACACGTGTCACTCCTTATTCTACCTCATTAATTAATTTAATTAAATAACAATTTAAGACGATATCTTTCAACCTTGATAACTTGGCCCTTGTTTATCCGAATTAACTTTTTCTTAAGCCTTATATGCATGATTAATTATGATCTATCTAATGAGCCCAATATTGATATATTTATCATTACTCTTATCAAATTTTAAATATTTGACCTAAATAAAATTGAATTTAATAAATGTATCATTTTAGTCCTCTAACTTTCCAAAATATAAAATACATAGCGCACAGAATAATTAACTCTACTATATTATTATTATTATTATTATTATTATTATTATTATTATTATTATTATTATTATTATTATTATTGGGATTTTACAATCTTCCCTCAAATATTTTCGTTCTCAAAAATTACCTTGGCTAATCGAATAGTTTTGGATACTTGGTTTTAATCTCATCTTCCTTCTCTCAAGTTGACTTGTCTAGCCCACGATTTCACCATTGAACCTTGATCAGAGGAACTTCTCTATTTTTGAATTGATGCACTTTCCTATCCAAAATCATCGTTAGGATTTCTTCGTATGACGTGTCTTTTTGTATTTCCAAAGTTTGGTAACTTACGACATGATTGGGATCATGAACATATTTTCTAAGCATCGAAATATGAAACACATCATGCAATGTTGCGAGTTCAGGTGGTAAGACAAGTCGATAAGCCACAACGCCAATCATTTCAAGAATTTCAAAAGGTCCAATATATCGTGGTCTCAACTTTCCTTTCTAACCAAATCTCAATACTCCCTTCATTGGTGGTACTTTCAAAAAAGTTTTATTACCCACCTGAAACTCAAAATCCTTTCTTCTACCATCAGCATAACTTTTTTGTCGGTCTTGTGTTGTCTTTATTCTTGCTCTAATCTTATCAATCGTCTCAACTGTCTATTCAATAATTTCAAAAACCAAAATTCTATTTTCTCCAACCTCATCCCAATGGATATGAGATTTGCACTTCCTACCATAAAGAGCTTCATATGGAGTCATGCCTACATTGGCCTGAAAGCTATTGTTGTAAGCAAACTCTACTAACGGTAGATGTGTTTCCCAATTACCGCCAAGATCTAAAACACACGCCCTCAACATATCTTCAAGAGTTTGAATAGTTCTTTTCGATTGTCCATCCGTCTGTGGATGATAAATAGTGCTAAAATTTCGACGTGAACCACAAGTCTCTATCTAAAACAATCGTGACTTGAATTCCATGCAATCTAACTATCTCTCTAATATATAACTGTGCGAGTTGTTCCATATTAAAATTTACTTTGATTGGGAAAAATGGACAGAATTCGTCAAACGATCAACCACTACCCAAATAGCATTGTTACCTATTGCTGATCTCGAAAACCCCACTACAAAGTCCATCGATATGTGTTCCCATTTCCATTCTAGAATATCCAATAGTTTCAACAGTCCTGATGGCCTTTGGTGTTCCTCCTTGACCTGCTGACATACAATACATTTCACTATGAATAGACCAATTCATCTCTTTATATTTCTCCATCAAAATGTATCTCAGAGATCTCGATACATTTTCGTACTGCCAGTATGTGCAACATACGGGGTGAAATGAGCTACTTCCAATATCTTGTTTCTTATACTTTCATATTTAGGTACACATAACCTTCATCTAAAAGTCAGCACATTATCTACAGATACTTCAAACCCTATATGTTTGTTTGAACCAACATCAACCTTAATTTTTTTGTAGGAATGGATCTTTAACTTGTGCTTCCTTGATTCGATCTCGAAGAGTAGGTTGAATCATAAATGCTTTTATTCTCGCTGTACTCTTAGCTCGTGATGACTTCCAATCTCAGTTTCTCAAAGTCTTTTATCAAGTGTTTATGCACTGTGGGTAAAACTGCTAATTGTGATCCTATCTTCCTACTTAAGGCATCCATGACTACGTTAGCCTTACCAGGATGGTAAAGAATTATACAGTCATAATCTTTCACTGACTTCGACCATCTCCTTTGTCTCATATTCAGTTCCTTCTATGTGAAGAACTATTTGAGACTCTTATGGTTAGTATAGATTTCACACTTCTCTCCATACAGATAATGACGTCATATTTTAAAACGTGAACTACTGCTCAAGTTCCAAGTCGTGCACATGATACTTCTGTTCATACTGCTTCAATTGTCTCGAGGTATAGGCAATCACCTTTCCGTGTTGCATCAGAGCATAGCCCAAACCCTACTTGACGACATCACTATAAATTACAAACCCATCCGAACCTTCAAGTATTGTCAATACAAGAGCCGAAACTAATCTCTGCTTCAGTTTTTGAAAACATTTTTCACACTTTTCTGTGTACTAAAACTTTACACCCTTTCTAGTCAACTATGCCATCGGACCTTCGATTTTTGAAAAACCCTCAATAAATCTCCGATAATATCCAGCCAACCTTAAGAAATTGTGAATTTCACCTACATTGGTTGGTCTAGGCCAATTAGTTTTTCCTACCAATTTAACTGGGTCTACCTCGATTCTCCGGGTGGTAACTACCTGACTAAGAAAACCCACTTGATCGAGCCAAAATTCGCATTTCTCGAATTTGGCATATAATTTCTCTTTCCTCAAAGTTTCGAGTACTACCCGGAGTTATTCTTCATACCGTTTCTTATCTTTAGAGTACACGAGTGTGTCGTCAATAAATACTATGATGAACTGGTCTAAGTACCGATGAAACACCCGGTTCATTAGATCTATAAATACAGCTAAAGCATTAGCCAATCCAAATGGCATGATAGTGAATTCATAATGTCTGTAACGAGTCTTGAAAGGAGTTTTCGGTATGTCGCTTGCTTTAATCTTCAGCTGATGATACCCCAACCTTAAGTCGATCTTTGAAAACACTATTGCACCTTTTAACTTATCGAATAAATCTTCTAATCTTGGAAGTGGGTATCTGTTTTTGATAGTTAGATGGTTCAATTCTTGATAGTCAATGTACATCCTCATACTCTCATCTTTCTTCTTCACAAAAAGTACTGGAGCGCCCCAAGGAGACACACTCGGTCGAACGAAACCTTTTTCTAGCAACTCCTCTAATTGTAACTTCAATTCTTGAAATTCTTTTGGTGTCATTCTGTATTGGGCCTTAGAAACTGGTGTCGCATCGGAAACCAAGTCAATTGTAAATTCCACGTGCCTATCTGATGGAATACCAGTAGATCTTCTAGAAATACGTCTGCAAAGTCTTGTATAATGCTAATATCATTAACAGTTGTTTCTGTATGTTTGGAACTGATGATATTAACTAAGAATCCCTGGCATGACTCATTTCTAATCATTTTCTCCCCTTGTAAAGCCGATACAATGTGTAGCGCCCCGAGTTATGTTAACCCGGATTGCCACGTAATCGTCTTTTGCCCCAATTTCAAAATCAAAAATCGCGGAAATAACCTAATTTTGAAATCACATTTGTAATTGAAAACTTCGTCGACAAGTAAACTCATAGGAAATTTAAAATTTAATTATCATATTTTAGAAATAGCGGAAAACGACAAAATGTTATCAATATTCGAATACAAAAACTTCAAAGAGATAATAATTTCGATAGTCAAATTTTTCTATGCCACCACTGCCGAATCAATCACGATCGCCTCCAAAGTCTGCAAATATCGTTAAAATAGCAGAGTGAGTATTTCGAAGAAATACTCAGTAGACTCATCGTCGATAATTAATTTTACAGAATAATTGAACACATACTTATGCAATATACAATGTGATATCATCATCTTCTTTGGCTCATTTTTGAAAATCATAGGTTCTTTGAAAACATAAGGTGTGGGTAGTCTTTCTCGTGCATTTAAGCACATCATTGGCTCATTTTCTTGAAAATCATAGGCTCTTTAAAAAAATAGGGTGTGGGTAGTCTTTCTCGTGCATTTAAGCACATCATTGACTTATTTTCTTGAAAATCATAAGCTCTTTGAAATCATAGGGTGTGTGTAGTCTTTCTTTCTTGTGCGGATGAAGCACATAAGTTATGGCAAGCATAACAACATCATATATCATTCTCATCTTATCTCATAAGAGATTCTCTTCTTTCTCATGCAATTAAGCATATAAGTTATGGCAAGCATAACAATATCATATATCTCATATGACATATTGCATTAATAGAACAAGAATTTCCAATTGAAATAGGCAATGTAAAACTCTCTTGATATTTCAACATGGGAGGAAATTTGTTTTGCACTCTTGTATTACTTTCCTCCGTTAATGCCACAATTTCAAACTCCGGAAGCTTTCTTTTCTTTGTCAACATCTCTTTCAAAAAATTTGTGTAACTTGGAATTTGTAATATCGCATCAATCAACGGAATATTGATCCGGAGCTTCTCGAGAACATAAAAAAATTTCAAATTTTGTATCTTGTTTGTTCTTTTTCAACCTTTGAGGAAAAGGAATTGGAGGTACGTAAGCCTTAACTGGACTTGGTGCCTTAGTAGTGAATGCTTATATACTTTCTTCATTCTCAATTGAGGCAGGTGCAGATTTTTCATCTATTATAGTTTCATCAACATCTTCCTGGTCATCTTTTCTTTCTGATTGTTTCACAGTAATCTCTGGTAATTGTACCCCACTCATTCTAGTTATAGCATGAATATTTTCATCCGTTGACTTCTTTCGAAGTCTTTGGGAGAATGGAATTGATGGTACATATGCTTTAACTTTTACATGAGCCCTGTATGGAATTCGTTGCCTGTTTTATGCACATATTGATGAAACATCTTATCCAAACTTGGTTTGTTTTCCTGTTGGGCATTATTTGAACCATTCCCTTGCTGATTATCTGACCATCTGAAGTTTAGGTGTTGTCTCCATCCCGGGTTATATGTCTGTGAATATGTTTGTTCCTCAGGAAAGCCCATAGACATACAATTTTCTGTCAAATGGTTAGCTTCACAATTTTCACATGATGGACCACCCATCACTGCATATGCTCATCTCGTTTGTGATTTCACCAATAGCTCTACTTGCCTTGTCAAAGACGCTATCTGCACATTTGTAGATGCTGTGCTACCTAATTCATACATCCCAGATGCTCTCGGTGGTACCACTCTTTCTGATAAAAACATTGAATGTATAGTGGAAATTAACTCAAATAAATCCAAAGTTTGTTGTACTGATTTTTCTATGATCAATCTACCTGTAGAGGAATCCACCTGAGATTTTGACAGTGGTGAGAGTCCAGTGTAGAAGTACTACACTTGATTACCAATTGTGATTCCATGATTTGGACACTTTTGCATCAGCTCTTTGAATCTATTACATGCCTCATGATAGCTCTCTCTATCTTTATGTTGGAATGTTTGAATTTCCAATATGATTTTAGTTACTTTCACCAGTGGGAAGAATTTATTGCAGAATTTTCTAGTCAGGTTCTTATGTAGAAATGCTTCTATGAGTTTCAGCGTCTAACCACTCCAATGTAAAATCTCTCCGTGTATATGGAAATTGTTGCAACTTAATAGCAATTTAAGTTGTTTTTTTATAAAAAAAATTAAAATCAAATCAAATCAAATAATAGTTAAAAAATAAACTAAGACTAAAAGTAGTCCCCGGTAACGGTGCCAAAAAACTTGTTATATTTTTTATATCGCAAGTGTACGATATCGTAACAAGTAATATAGTGGACCTTTGAGTTCGGATTATCGTTCCCACGAGAACTATATTTAAGACCTTAATTAGATTTTTCTAACTCTTATTTGACAAAAGAAAGTAAATAATTATGATGATTTTTCCTAACTACTTTTGACTAATTGAAAATATAAAAAATTGCAAACAATGAAAAAGTGAAAATTCAAATATGTGATAAATATTATGGCTTAAAAATCTCATCTATTGATCACATTTATTGTTAATTCAAGATTCTCAACCTAATGTAGTGTTCAATCAAATTCTTCTATTGTATTCAATTTATCTTTCTCGAGTTCTCATTGAACCTATTTAACTAATTAAATTCCATATCTCTATGTGAATCAACTTTTGTTAAACAAAACATTGGTTCTAAGAATTCATATTATAACCACATTAATTAGTATATGTATCTCTATACGTTATACTAATTTATCGAATTTTATTATACGGTCTAAATCTCAAACTCACATCTCGATTCGTAAGAGACTCACATAATCTCAGGTAATTTAATGCATTAAACTCATAATAAAACCAACACTAAATAAATAAATAAATCACATAAATCTTTTAAAAAAAATAAAGTATCACAAGTCGATTACATTATTTTCCTTAATATAAAAAGTTATTTATTCATATTGTAAAAATAAAAACACGAAAAAATGAAAAGATATCACCGAAAATTGACGAAACGAGAAAAATTCTAGTGTTTGCAGTTTCTTTTCTTTTCGTTTTCTCTTTTTCCTTCTTTTCTTCTCTGATCCAGCCATTTTCTTCTCTTTTCTCTCTTTTTCTCTTCTTTTTTTTTCTCCTTCCGCCGTTGTCTGTCTATTTTCTTATTTTCTGTACGTCAATCCCCTCTATCTCTATCGTATCTATTATATATATTTATATATATAGGTTTGAATACATATAGATTTAATTTTGGGCCTCCAATTAAAATTTCCAATAAAAGTCTATTGAGACCCATTTAATGTAATATTTCTCTCCAATGTTCTTTGAATTTTGCCATTTTTCGCCACTTTTGCATTTTTTTCCAATTCTTCATTAAACATGAAGTTTTACCTACAAAACACAATATAACATAGATTAGGTAGAATAAAATCCAAAGGACAATAAAATATCATGATTTAAGGCCACGAATAAGCATATAAACTACACTTATCAAACGCCCATCCCCAAACTTATTTGAAACATTGTCCTCTATGTTTGTTATTCACAAAAATGCTTAATCACCCGAGTTATACAAGCTTGAAAATATGCTTTTATTCACTCAGAGATTCAAAACCTCAACCTCCCGTCTCACGGCCAATGACTCTGTACTTGGCAGTGGAAGCAAAGTTCCTAGTGCTCAACATATCATTCCTCATAGTCTTAATATCCATGCCCATAGTACCCATAGCCTACTGAAGACTTAATATCCCGACTAGAATCAATCATAGTTGCAAACATTTGTCTCAACAACTACATATCAACGTCCAGTGGTGCCGGTGGTGGTGCCTCAGGAATCTCAGTGTCCCTAGCCCCTTGTCCCTGTACATCCCACTGTTGTCTCAATCACTCTCTTGCTTGCTTTTTTTTTTGTGTTTATCCGTAGCTCGATCACGAGCCTCCAAAGTAGAGCATTTTATGAAGGGTTGAGTTTCTTGAGAATTTCTCCGGATGGAAGAGTAACGCTCGTACTCTTGCATATCATACTAATCAAACTTGGAAAAATCAGTTAACGATGTCGATCTCCTCAGATACCTTGCCCTCTAGCCTAGTGATAGATGAAATCAGCTGTTGGATCGTTGAATGTCATCCTATGTGAAGTTAACTCGATGTTATGGCAAATAAATAGCCATAGAATGGATATCGACAGTGTGAGCTCGATCTGATGCTAAATTGGAGTCTGTAACGGTCATGCATTATCACGCCCAAGCAATACTTCCCGACTATGTTCCATGGAAAATCTCCAGGAATAGGAACTATGTTATCCCATTATAGTTGGTAGTAATCATGTATTACATTGGGTGTGAACATGATCCATTTTCCTTACCCACGTTTGATGTAGATACTCGGATCCTGGAGTGTCTATCTCATTGTTGAAGTCCGCTTAAAATTCGTGAACCAGGCCTTCATATACTGGGTGAGGTCTTTCGACCACTTTATCCCAACCGTAGTTTTATACCAAAGTCACGATCTCAAATTCGAGAAAATCTTCTAATCTGACCGGCCCTTCTGGGAGTAGTGCCCAGTGGCCAATAACATCTAAGTATCGTGTGGTGGCCTCTTAATCCAAGAATCTTCGTATTCCTCCTTCAGGTCCTCTTGTTCGTGTAGTATCTGAAGTAGAAGCCATTTTTTCATTTCCTTTGGAAGTACACTTAGGAGGCATTTGCAAACACAATGAGAATTAAAACATGTAAGCTAACCATGATGCATAAATGAATACCATAATACTTGGAGATAATAGATGGAACACGAGCATTGAAAACTCCTAAACTTATGTTACAAGCAGAAAATTCAAGTAATATACCAAACAAAACATTATGCATTGTAACGATGCCATGCTTAACAAAATGTGTAATGAAACATGAGTATTGTCATAAAGATTCAAAATGTAGAGCATAAACCCAATATCCACTCAGATAAAGAAAATTTTACATTTAGAATCATGTTTAACCAAATAAGTTCGCCCACGGACACCATTGAGAAAAATTGAAATTTTCTCAAGCAATCTCTAGGCATATGAAAGAATGTACATTATTCTAACGCATGTTAAAATTTGAGGTCAAACGGACTTCGTTTGAGTTAGAAAACGGATGAACGAAGTGAGTAATGTGAAGTGACTTTCGCCTTCTCATGTCATGGCTATATGTACAAATTTGTGTGTTGGTGTTTCCAAGCGAATTTATTAATGAAATTTAACACAAAAATCAGGCCAAAACACAAGGCAATCATGTCACATTTGAATTGAACCCTAATTCAACATCAATTTTCTCTTAGGCATTTTATCGAACACTTTGAAAGAACTTGAATTGTTTCCTAAAAGTTTCGAAACATGAGTGTTAATCAAGCCCAATTTTTTTTTTTGAATTCAACTCATAATTCAACACTCCATCATTACCTAATTACCATACTCCTAATCAGTCAATCTCATTCCCAAGCACAAATATATCTTGCAATAACGTAAGGACACAGAGAAAATGTCAACCTTGAGAGATTAGATGTTGGAGAATGCAAAAGTTGAGATGAATACGTGATTTAATAAGTGTTGTGTGTGTTAAACTTGAGAGGCGTTGTGCATGTAGGTGTGAAGAAGTGTGGGTGTACCCGTATATGTGTATCTTGTGTCCGTATGCGTGTGTTTTAAAATAACTTCTAGGGTGTAATTTCTTCTATGCGACCGCATAGAGGAAGGTGATGCAATCACATAGAGAAAACTTTCAGGGCAAGTTTAGGCCCTGATGCTCTACATGCAATCGCATTGCTGGTGAGTCTATGCGACCAACAAGGTGAAATTATTTTATTTTATTTTGTTTTGTTTTTTAACCGTTGGAGACCCCCGATACCTCGATATTTGTGTTATACTAGTTCAAATAGATGTAATGCATATATGCATCTGGTGTGCTGTCGTAGGCACCCAAAAATATCCTTAAACCTCTAAAACTAATGTAATAGTGGAAGTAAGGGTCGATCCCACAAAGAGTGTGTAATTCAGTATTTTATGCTTCGTACAATGATTGAGGGGTTTTTGTATGCACATAATTGTTAATAATGCAAATAATAACAATGAAAATTAAATTAACGAAAACAATCAAAAGACTAACCTTGGTCCAAGTCAATATCCACTTTCGAAAATACACAATTGATCATAGATGCAATGATAATTCAATTCATATTTTGAATATTCATCTTTGGAAAAAATTTCCTATTTCTCTTTAATTTTAGTTAGTTAGAAATCAGCGTTCTAATTAACCCTAATTATTAAATAACCACAGACCAACGCTTAAGATTCAATTTAATAACAGCTTTACACAATAGAGAAATCGATGAACTAGATAACACAAACACCAGTGGTTGCATTCAATCTATTTAAACATTCTTCTTAAGATTTAATAACATCTATCGCAGAAAATTATCAAACTGTAGTGCTTTACAAGTTAAAGGAATCAAACAATTACGAATTTGATATTTAACTTAGCGGTAGATTGCAATGAATAATAAACTAGTAGACCTCTTAGCAATTAAACATAACAATCATGGAAATAAGTACAGAAGAATATTCAATACTCAAAAACATGAATTAAATTAAGAAAAATCATTTAAATCTCACAATATGTGGTTCTGAGGCTTCTCTTTCGACTAAGTGTAAAAGTTTAGTTACAACTCATGAATCTAAGAGAAAAATAGAGAAGAATAAAGTTGGGAGGTGTTCTCGAATCTTCATCCCAATGTTAGAAACAAATTTATAGTATTTGCACGCTAGTCCTTGAACTTTCATTCCCTTTCACTTTGGTCCATTTTCATATATTTCTTCTAAACTACGTCATATCCATAGAATTGCCACCTAAATCAAAATATGAGAATACTGAGTACATTTAGGCGTAAAATAATCATATGAACGCATTAAATAAAGATGTAAAAAGTGTATTTCACATTCCTATCAAATTCCCCCATACTTAGCTTTTGCTCGTCCTCGGGCAAAACTCAAATTTAATTACCTAAAAATACCAGGTCATAATGCCAAGAACATAGAACCATCAAGCTTTTTCAAAACACATAAAATATCATGAATAAACATTTCACACGACTCATAATCAATTAGCAAGCATTTTCATATAAAGATGGAGAAAACTAAACATGTAGACCCTCGCGGATATAAGCACTCAACTCTCACGTGTTCGAAATGGTAAGTGTTTTGCTCAAATTCATTCCAATGGAGATGTTCTACCATATGCTTGCATATCTTCTCATTCGCCACCACTTAGATCACATGCTTTACAAGAATCATAAGGACTTTTCAAATGTTGTAATATGGCTTATGGTCAAGGTGGGAAACATTTAGGTATGTGACTCAAGAGCTATCGAAACTAGTGTAGTAAAGATAAATATACTTAGCTCAAACATATACATAAGACATGTAAACCAACCACTCCACATGATAGCTTCATCATTTTTGCATTTATCCCACACAAATCGAATTCTTTCTTGAGATGTAGGAAGAGTTACGAATATAGATCTTTTTCACATTAAAATCACTCTCATTCATCACTTATTTTCTTTTTCTTTTTTCTTTTCTTTTTCTTCAATCATTCATTTTTCTCCTTCTTCTTCTTCTTGTGTTTTCCTTACACCATGTAAACTCCAAATTACATACCAATACTAGAACTCCCTGAATTGACATAGAAAACTTGTTCCAATTCACCAATAATAGCACTACCATAAAACTTGATACCCCCACACTTATTTTCTTGCATACCCATACTTCTCATGACATTCAACAATACTCCACTAGCTCTAAGGCTTGGGTAAAGACATTGTTTTTCCAGTTTAAAGCTTGTAATGTGAGTTTATACAAAGGAAAGGCAATAGGCTCAAATGGCCTCAACAATAGAAAATTCGATTACAGAGTCGGCTATTTGGCTAATGAAGCTCATTTATGTAACAAAGATTGCCTTAATCATGTTCGTGCATGCATGTGTCAATGTGATCTTGAAGAGAATCAACGCAAGTTCTAGAGAAACAAAACCATGGAAGAATATCACACATGAAAAAGAATAATGAGACTGTTATGGATGTATCCGTCTAAAAGCTCAAAAATCTCGTCGATTTTTGTCTACATAATTTAGTTCTACCATTCTCAAAGAAAATAACTCCACTAATCAACTCTAAGTTGGAGGATTATTCATTCAATCATGTTATGAATTCTTCAAAAGCTTAATTAATTCTAGCAAATAGCATACACAACCAAAAACAATCATTTAACTCTCAATTCATTTTTCTGAAAAAGCATGCAAAAAGTATTGAAATTAAACTCACTCAACATTGAAATGCAATAAGTCTAAATCCCCTCCCCCACACTTAAAACTTACATTGTCCCCAATGTAAGGTCCAATGCAAAAAAAATGACAAATATCACTAAAACAGAAAAATAGAATGCGAAAAATAAAAACTAAAATAAAAAGATAAATGAACGAACTCCCATTGGGCTGCCTCCCAAGCAGCGCCTTTGTTTATTGTCTTTGGCTCAACTCAATGTGTCCTTATTTAGCCCGGGTCTATCATGGTTAGCTTCGATCTTCCTTGCGGTGTACCAAGTCCAATGGGAATGATAACTGGCAATGTCCCCCCACCTCCGTGGAATACATAATTGTGGTGATTGGGGTGAGGCTTCAAATCTGGAATGGAAGTCTGCAAAACAGAAAGTAGAGGTTTCTCATTAGAAACTGGTAATACAAAACCAAAACTATTATCTGACTCTGGAAGATCATTTAATGCTTTAACAGTTCTTTGTAACTCGATGTTTAAGGTCAGCTATTCTTTTTCCTTCCCAAAATGCTCAATATTAACAGCTTCCCATTCTTTTTTAGCAACAAATTCGAAAACATTCTGTGCTAAATGATCAATCACATCAATAAAATGAACATGATTATTATTGCACCGATGTTTCATAGAATCATAGATATTAAGTGTCATAGCTTTATCATCAAATTCCATGGTTAGTGTGCCATTATGAAAGTCCAATTTTTCTTAGATGGAGGTATTCTGGACAGTTTGCCAGGAGCGGGCACATTCGCATCATTATTCATCTATTGATTTTCTGGTCTCTTTGGACTGAGAGAAATAATGCCAAGCATGAGAGCATACGTATGAGTCCAAGACGTATTGTATGGAGAGTTTACCGTGTGGTATCCTTCCTCCATATCAGCAGACTTTTTCGATCGTCACATTGGCGTAATGACATACAGCTCACTGAATTTTTTGGTATTTCTTTGACTCTCTCCCCATCTCCTCCCCCTATCATGGTTTGGTGGCGCACTCCATCTATTAGATCTGTCAAGATCAACACCGATGGCTGTGTCAAGGATGGGTTTGCGAGTGGGGAATGCGTTATTAGGGATTACGCTGGCAAATGCATCAGGGCCTTCTCTGCTTCATATGGACAATGTATGATATTAGAGGCAGAACTTAGGGCTACTCGTGATGGGATACTTTTGGCTAGAGATCTTGGTTTGTCACATATTTGGGTTGAGGCCGACTCGACTGTTGCCATTCACTACATCACTAGAGGTGGCAGACCGTGGTGGCCTATTCAGGGGATTCTCAGATACATTGCAGATATTCTTTCCTTTAACGGAAATACGATTTCCCACATCTTCAGAGAGAGAAACCAAGTTGCCGATACACTTGCTACTGAAGGTTGGCATCACCGCAGATACAAAGAATATGGTCCAACCGATCTACCACGTCATATCAAGGCGCTCGTACAGATTGACATACATGGTCTACCCAGCATTAGAGCTTAATCCTTTGTTTCTGCCTTCCTTTTACTTTTGCTCACATTACACTCCTTGTAAGGGTAGAGAAGTATTACTTTTTTTTTTCTTTACTTTTATTGTAAGGGAAGTAGTACTTCCTTTTTTATTGCTTTACTTTACTTTTAATGTTATGGAAGTAGTACTTCCACATTTATTGCTTTACCTCATTTCAGTTGTAACCACGGTAGTCCTCCGCCACAAGTGAGGATATATTAATAAAATTTCGGAGGTTTCGCCCTCCTTCCCAAATTTTTTTTTTAAAAAATGAAAGTCCAATTTAGTTTTGGATGTCCTTAAGAACGGCTCCCTAACAAATTAGGGGTAATATGATTACTATTGCCCATGTCAAGCACATAAAAATCAGGAGGAAAAACCAACTCATTAACTTTCACGAGAACATCCTCAACTACCCCCTTAGAATAGGCATTAGATTTATCAGCTAGTGGAATTACCACACAAGTTTTATTTAAAGGTCTTTGTTTCAAAGAAGCATATACAGAATATGGCATGACATTAATAGATGCTCTTGAATCTATCATGGCATTCTCAAATTTAGTATCACCTATCATGCAAGGGATAGTGAACATACCTGAATCCGTACACTTTGCAGAAAGTTTCTCTTGAATTATTGCAGATACCTATTCTCCAACTTTTACCCTTTCAATCCCCTTCAATTTTTGTTTCCTTTTACTTGTGCACAATTGTTTCAAAAATTTAGCATAATGAGGTACTTGTTTAAAAATATCTAAAAGTGGAATATTTACCTCACATTTACTAAAAATTTCATGCAGCTTATCATTATCTCAGTCATATTTTCTAGATCCTACTAAAGCTTGAGGAACATGGGATATTGGTTTATAATCAGAAAGGGGTAAAAACTTATGCTCAATCACCTCAGTATCATTGGTGACAGTCTTGTTTGGCAACCTTTTTTCTTCCTCTTCTTGCTCCAACAGCCTAGGGGATGCCTTTATCTAAATCTCAAACTCTTTACCACTTCTCAAGATGATTGCGCTCACATTTTCTTTTAGATTAACCATTGTTTGAGAGTTCAGTTTTCCTGAACTATGCGCCTCTAGCCAACTGACCGCATTAGTTACTTGACCCATTTGATTTTCCAAACATTGAATGCTAGCCCTGATCTCCTGTTGAAATTTCAAAGTGTTAGTGACAAGGGATTTAACAATATCTTCTAAAGATACACCAGAGTTAGAAGTTTGGCCATGTTGTTGTCTAGGAGGGTATGGCTCATTATATTACTGAAAATTCTGTCGATTCTGATTCATAGGTTGATTCACTTGTCGATTCTCATAGCTAAGATTTGGATGATCCCTCCATCCTTAGTTGTATGTGTTTGAATAGGGATCATAATTCCTCTATGGTTGTCCAGGAAAACTACCGACTACATTTACGTGTTCAACAGATTCTTCTTGAAGTGTTGGGCACAAATCAGTTGGATGCCCTACAATAAACAAACTCCACATGCCTTCGCTGCTTGCATAGTACCTGCAGCCATTTTACGAACAATAATGGTTATACTCACTATTTGTTGTTCAATGGATGAGACATTTACCTCGTTAACTTGCCTAGAAGGGGGATCAAAACTAGCGCCAAATTGTTGAGAGGTGGCTGCCATGTTTGCAATTAAATTCCTCGCTCCTTCGGGAGTTTTGTCAACCAAAGCTCCCCCACTTACAGCGTCAATCATTCTCCTTTATGTGGGTTGAAGACCTTCATAGAAGTATTGGATGAGAAGTTGCTCACTAATCTGATAATGGGGACAACTTGCAGACAATTTCTTGAACCAGTCCCAATACTCATGTAGAAATTCCCTGTGATCTTGTCTGACACCACAAATTTCTTTCCTAATATTTGCTGCTCTTGAAGCTAGAAAATATTTCTCTAGAAATAATCTCTTCATTCCATCCCATGTGGTAATGCTTCCCGATGGTAGATAGTAGAGCCAATTCTTAGCCGAATCCTTTAGAGAAAATGGAAAGGCTCTCAGTTTAATCTGTTCTTCAGTAATTCTAGTGGGTTTCATACTCGTGCAGACCACATGAAACTCTTTCAGATGTTTATGAGGATCTTCACCTGCAATACCATGAAAAGTAGGCAAAAGGTGCATTAGTCCAGATTTAAGCTCAATGTAGTACTAGCATCTAAAATAGGAAAAGTTATGCATAATGGTTGTTGATTCAATGTAGGGGCTACAAGCTCCTTCAAAGTCCTATTTTCGGCCATGGTTCTTTCTCTTTCAAACTCAAAATCAATTGCAAATAGATTGTTGGGGTTGAGATTGCTTTCTTCAAGATTTTGTTGGATGTTACTCCTTAACATGCGCAAAGTTTTCTCAATTTCTGGATCGTACTGTAAATCACTTTGATTAGAAGATCGAGTTGCGGGCATAAACAAACAGAACAAAAAAAAATAAAAAATAAACTAGATTAAGAAAGACAAATAAAATTCTTGCTAAAATTTTAAAAACAATAAAGTACCTAAAAACCTAGAATTTTTTTTTTCAAAAATAAAATAAACAACTAAGAAGCACAAAAATAAATTAACACCACTCTCCGACAATGGCGCCAAAACTTGGTGTGCTGTCGCAGGCATCCAAAAGTAATACTTTAACCTCTAAAACTAATGTAGTAGTGGAAGTAAGAGTCGATCCCACGAAAAGTGTGTAATTCAATATTTTATACTCTATACAATGATTAGGGGGTTTTTGTATGCAAACAATTGAAAATAACGCAAATAATAACAATGAAAATTAAATTAATGAAAACAATCAAAATACTAACCTTGGTCCAAGTCAATATCCACCTTCGAAAATCCACAATTGATTATAGATGCAATGATAATTCAATTCATATTTTGAATATTCATCTTTGGAATAATTTTCATATTTCTCCTTAATTTTAGTTAGTTAGAAATCAGCGTTCTAATTAACCCTAATTATTAAATAACCTCAGACCAGTGCTCAAGATTCAATTTAATAACAGCTTTACACAATAGAGAAATCGATGAACTAGATAACACAAGCATCAGCGGTTGCATTCAATCTATTTAAACATTCTTCTTAAGATTTAATAACCTCTATCGTAGAAAATTATCAAACCCTAGTGCTTCACAAGTTAAATGAATCAAACAATTACGGATTTGATATTTAATTTAGTAGTAGATCGCAATGAATAATAAACTAGTAAGCTCCTAGCAATTAAACATAACAATCATGGAAATAAGTGCAGAAGAATATTCAATACTCAAAAACATGAATTAAATTAAGAAAAACCATTTAGATCTCACAATATGTGGTTCTAAGGTTTTTATATGACCAAAAGATTTGTTTCCATATGTAGTTGAACGGAATTAGGAAACCAGAATTCGCGTCCTTAAAATGAACCATGCGTACGCATAGTTCAATTTTTGCGTATGCACAATGTACTAAAAATAACCTCAGTAGTTACGTTTTTGCATCTCACGTACGCACATCCTGCAGGCCTGTGCGTACGCATAGTACAAAAGTTTCCTGTCGAACAACTTTTAGTGTTTTGTCCATATCTTCCTCTCCCGATGTTCGATTGAGGTAATTCCAGATGCATTGAAAAGCTAACTCAAAGGGATACAACTTTTCTTCAGAGACTATCTTAAAATTCAATCGCTTTCCATATAAAAATCGGGTCTCAATATGAGGCTGAAAATCGGTGCAACCTTATTAGCTTAAAAGTTGATATGTGATAATGTTTTGGCTATATTTCATCCCTTTGACTCATTTCTTCATCCAATTGACCTCTAACGCTCTCAAATCTTCATCCCAATGTTAGAAACAAATTTACAGTATTTGCACGCTAGTCCTTGAACTTTCATTCCCTTTCACTTTGGTCCATTTTCACATATTTCTTCCAAATTACGTCATATCCATAGAATTGCCACCTAAGCCAAAATATGAGAATACTAAATACATTTAGGCATAAAATAGTCATATGAGCGCATTAAATAAAGATGCGAAATCATGGAGAATTTTTGAAACCTATTGAACTCTTCGAAAACATACTTTTGGTCAAATTGCACTAAACACTCGATTTTCAATCCACTTTGCAACTTAGCTTTCCAACATCCCCAAAACTTTTTAAAACACATTTTAAACCATAGTCAGTGCGTGCATGCCATGAATTTGGTTCTAAAAATATTTTTAAACATGAAAACACATGTTGATCACGGAAAACTCAAAATAGATCGGTTTACCTCGAAATGCATGACTTTCGTCCCCAAATCAACTAATTACCATTCCAACACCCCCCTAAACACACTTAGTATTTTTTTAAGCAAAAATACATGGTGACTTATGCTGTGCAATAAATAACAAACTGTGTAACTCTCTCCCCAACCAAATCGGACAATATCTTCAATGTCTAAACATGTCTACCAAAGGAAAAAGGAAAAGTATCACCTGGAGTAAAGCACATATGGTCGGAATGATGGTTAGCCTGTAAAGTACTCAATTTGAAAAAAAAAATGAAACAAGACACCAAACGAAAAAAAAAACAAAACTAATGTACAAAAATGAAAAATGAAAAGCATACATGAAGAATGTCAATGATGGTAAATGGGGTCTGCAAGAGGAATTTCTTCCACAGCAGGCACCTATTGGCCATAAATAATCTTAAGACGTTGCCCATTTATTTTAAATACCCCACCATCATTAGTATCCTCAATTTCAATAGCCCCATTATCGAAAATTTGTTTCACCATAAAAGGGTCAGTCAACCTAGATCGAAGTTTTCTTAGGTGCTTGTGAAGTCTAGAATCATGCAATTACACTTTTTGATTTTGTTCAAACGTCTTTCTAAGAATGTTTTTATCATGAAAAGCTTTCATTTTCTCCTTGTAGATTCTATAACCCTCATAAGCGTCATTTCTCAATTCTTCCAACTTATTCAATTGAAATTTTCTAAGCTTACTACCCTCTTCCAGATCGAAATTAAAATGTTTAATAGCCCAATAGGCTCAGTGTTCAAGCTCTATAGGTAAATGGCAAGGATTTTCAAAAATAAGGCAATAGGGTGACATGTCTAAGGAAGTCTTAAAAGTCATACGATAAGCCCAAAGTGCATCGTTTAGTCTTAAAAGACCAATCTTTACGATTAGGGTTCACCGTTTTCTCTAAGATTTGTTTAATTTCCGTATTAGCCAATTCTACATGTCCACTAGTTTGGGGATGATAAGCAGTAGAAATTTTATGAATAACCCCATACGTTTTCATGAGTGCTTTGAATGAACGATTGTAAAAGTGTGTGCCTCTATCACTACTATTTTTACGTGGTGTGCCAAACCGTGACAAAAGATTTTCTTTCAAAAATCTAACAACCGTTTTATTGTCATTAGCCCTACAAGCTGATGTTTCTACCCATTTAGACATGTAATCAACTGCCACAATAATATACAAATAACCAAAAGAGGGTGGAAACAGTCCCTTGAAATCAATTCTCCAACAATCAAATATTTCAATTATTAAAATGGGATTTAGGGGCATCATGTTACGACAGGACAAAGCACCTAATTTTTGGCATATGTCACAAGATCTGTAGAAATTATTAGTGTCCTTAAATAAAGTAGGCAAGTAGAAACCACATTGCAAAATTTTTGCAGTATTCTTTTTTATAGAAAAGTGGCCTCCGCATGCTTGGGTATGACAAAAATTTAGCACACTAGATATCTCCTCATTAGGGATATGATAATAGCACATTTTTTACCCATTAATATTTTCTTTTCTATGATTACTTGATGCATAAATGCACTAAGTACTTCTATATCTTGGTTTATATTGTAAATGTGTGAAAACGGTGGAAAATGGAAGAAACCAGCGAAAAATGATCAAAATGGAAGAAAGTGAAAGTTCATGGACCAAAGTGCAAATACTCTAAACTTTATTTCTAACCTTGTGATGAAGATTCAAGAGTATTAGAGGTGAATTGGATGAAGAAATGAGTTAAAGGGATAGAATATCACCAAAACATTATCACATATCAACTTTCAAGCTGAAAAGTTGTGCACCAATTTTAGCCTCATATTGAGAACCATTTTTTACATGGATCGCAATCCAATTGGATGATGTTATCTGAATTAAAGTTGTAGCCCTTTGAGTCAGCTTTCCAATGTATCTTGAATCACCTCAATCGGATATCGGAAGAGGACGATACGACCAAAATACTAAAAACTGTCCGGCAGAAAAACGTCTTAACCATGCGGCAGCAATGATTTATACCATGCGACCGCATGGCCATTTTCAGCAAAATAAAAGGGCTGAAATATTTTTTCATTTTTTCTTTGCGACCGCATGGATTTATATTATGCGGTCACATTGGCTTAATTTTGGGTAGAATATTCTATTTTCAGATTTTTGTTTAATCACTTATGGAAACTTTTTGGACGCATTTTTCTCGACCTAAATTCGACCAGAAACGGAAAAATGCCTCATTCATCATCTTGGTCACCTTTTTATTTTTTTTTTTATCATTTTTCTCTCAAGAACTCCGTGGAAGGCTAAAAATCTTGGTGAAGTAAGGGAGGAACTCATTCAGATTCAGTGATTTCACGTCGTTTATTCATGCTTTTGGTATTTATTTTGCTAAACACTTCTAGATCTAGATTTTCATCTTTATGAGTTAATTGTGAAATTGATTTTACATGTATTAAGTTTTTTTTCATAGAATCAATCTCATTTTTTCTATAAAACAATTGAACTATGTGTTGAATTTCTATTTTAAATCTATTGGTGTGGTTATCTACTTTCTTATGCTATATGTATATAAATGATAATCTAATCTCAATAGATGATTGTAATAATTGTTAAGGGAATTTAGAATTTGGGAGTAAAATTATGAATTAAATTGGTCTTGATTGTTAAATTTTCTGATTAGAGTACCAGGATGAAGGTCTCTAATTGTGTCATCAATTTGAATAAACGATATCGAATGATCTGATGATCCGAATGAGGGAATTCCGATGTTTAACTACCTTAAATCATTGAATTTTATCTTACATTTTTTATATTAATTTAATTGATCAACAATTCAGCTTTCTCGTAAATTTAAGATGACAATTCACCCATTTTGGAACCTTTGACAACTTTTCCATCTCCCTGTAGATACGACACCCCGAAACTACACTAGAACACTACATAAATCTTTGGGCGTAATCAAATTTTGGCGCCGCTGCCAGGGAGATGGTACAAGAAATTGAAGGATCTTCTAGCAAAATGGAGACTTCGTTTCCTCTTTCAATTTCATTTTTAGTTAGTTTATTATCTTTCTTTGTTATTTGTTTTTCTCACATCATTTTTTTAATTGTGTTTTATGAGCAGGTATCGAGACGAGTGAAGAAGATTTGTGGAAACACTTTCATAGAGTTTGAACATCTTTTTAACCCTATTTTTTTATTCTGCATCTGTTAACATGAACACCACATCACATAACACAATGTCTGATAGTGAGCATGATGCACCGTATAGAACTTTGCATGATTACATGCACCACATGCGTACATCTACACCTTCATGTATTATGTTTCCACCCAATATGCCACACGTAGATTTTAAACCTGGAATGATTCAACTTATTCCCAATTTCCATGGACATGAAAATGAGAACCCGTATATGCATATTAGGGAATTCAAGGAGGTAGTAGCAACCTTCCACAATCAACATGGTACAATGGATGCAATTAGGCTTAAATTCTTCCCATTTTCTCTTAAGGAAAAGGCAAAAAGCTGGTTGTATTCATTGAGACCACGTTCGATTGGAACTTGGGCTGAAATGACCCAAGCGTTCTTTGGCAAATACTTTCCCCACCACAAAACAATTGCGTTGAAAAAGCAAATCTCTTCTTTTATCCAAAAGGAGAGTAAAACTTTATATCAAACGTGGGAAAGGTATAAAGAACTCCAAGCTATTTATCCCCACCATGGTTATGAGAGTTGGCATATCATGAGCTATTTCTATGAAGGGTTAACACCTAAGGAGTGTCTATTTGATAAGATGATGTGTAATAGCAATTTCCTACAAAAAGATCCAGACGAGGCTATAGGATATTTAGATGACTTAGCTAAAAAAGCCCATACTTGGACTGGACCTAGTGCCACTGAGAGTACCAATAGGTTATGAACAACTGGAAACTCGAATAGCATAGGTATTTATCAACTTAGGGAGGAAGACAACCTTAGAGCTAAGGTAGACCCTCACTAGAGAACTAGAGACCCTACGGGCTAAAGAGTCAAAAACCAATCAGTCTATTTCTCGTGTTAAGACTTTAAAGCCTTGTTTTGTAGTGGGGGAAGTGACCACCCTATGTAAGAGTGCACTACTTATACTGAGATGAGGTGACTTTATAAGGAACATTGTAATGCTTTAGGCATCTATCAAAAGCCCTACACCCCCAACTCTGAAACTTATAACCCAGGGTGGCGAAATCACTCCAATTTCAGTTGGAAACCTGAAAACCAATAATCTACCCAACAAAATCGAGCTTACAATGCACCTTCACATCAATTCACACCCTCTAAGAATTCCTTAAAAGGCACCTTAAATGCATTTATCGAGGCACAGGGTAAAATGAACCAAAAGTTTGAGACTATGCTTAGCCAGATAGTCGAGGGAAAAAAGGAAATAAAGAATCATGTCTAAATTAATCAATGTCTTAGCTGTGGGGGAACGTGGAAAATTTACAGCTCAAACTCAACCAAATCCTAAGGGACAACACATGGAACAAATGTCAGGATCAGGAAAACCTATCTTTAAGGAAGTAAATGCCATAACCACTCGTTTAGGGAAGGTCTTAGAACCAACTCTCAAACCTAGGGAAAATGAGAATGAGTCCAGTGAGTCAAATGAGAATAACCCTAGTGAGGAGGTAGTAAAGAATCCAGTTAGACTTCCCTTCCCTCAAGCTCTTAAGTCTATCTCGAAATCTGCTTGCCATCATAGTAAGATCTTAGAGCACCTAAAGCCAGTAAAATTCAATCTGCCGCTCTTACATGTGATTTCACAAGTTCTTACCTATGCTAAAATCCTTAAGGACTTGTGCACTGTGAAAATGAAACACCATATCAAGAAAATCGCTTTCTTGACTGAACACGTGAGTGCTGTGATTGAGTAAAGGGCCCACCAAAGTATAAAGATCTTGGTTGTCTTACTGTTTCGTGCATCACTGGGAACCATGTGATTGGATAAGCCCTTCTTAATCTAGGGGCCATTGTTAACATCATGTCTTATGCAATTTACTTGTCATTAGGTTTAGGTGAGATGAAACCTACATATGTAAGTCTACAATTGGCTGATCAGTCCACTATAAGACCAAGAGGTGTAGTTGAGGATGTCTTAGTACAAATCGATAAATTTTACTACCATGTTGATTTCTTGATTTTAGACTTAAAAGTGGTTGTAAATGATAATTCTAAGATTCTCATCATTCTTGGTAGACCATTCCTTGCCACAGCTAATGCTCTTATAAATTGTAGGAACGGTCTAATGAAGCTATCATTTGGGAATATGACCTTAGAAGTTAACATCTTTCATATCACTAGGCAGGCTGAGGGAGATGATGTGTGTCACCAAACATACATGATTGATGCACTCACTTAAGAGATAGCTGATGATATGTTTCTTGGACCACCGCAAGAAACTCTAGAACTAGATAAATTGGATGTAGTCATCGATGAACATGCCCCCACTCCAGATTCTGAATTTTTCCCTAGTAACCCCACACATGTACTAGATGGGGGCAGATGAGTCATACCAATGGTTATGTCCAATGAGTTCGGTGCACTAAAAGGAAACTTGGGACCGTTCTGGCTAGATGCGGGCTAAAATGGGAACACTGGGTTGAACCAACGATAATAAACAAAGGCACTGCTTGGGAGGCAACCAAATGAAAGTTCTTTCCTTTTTTTATTTTTTATTTTTATTTTTGCATTTCCTCTATGGTTATTTTCATTCCACATTTTTAGTTGTAGTTTTATTTTCCTTTTTTACACCACCATCCATTTGAGTACTTTTAGGCTTCTTATACCTCAATTTTCTATTGATTCACTATTATTCTCAGGTGACATCTTTCCATTCTTTTCTTTGGTATTCATGTTTATTCATTGAGGACAGTGCAATATTTAGTTGGATGAGAGTTACTTTGAATGCTATTATGATTATCATGGATTTTTTTTGATTTGTCATGATGGGCTATTTTTTTTAAAGTCTCTGATTTGCTGCATGATTGTGCTTTTGAATGACAAAATGTGCCACCAGAATTTTTACCCAGTTGGGGTTTCTCCGTGATCATTCTTGCGTTTTTACTGCTTTACTTAATGATTATTGAACTGGCGTATTTAAACATAGGATTAAATTGACTTGATTGACTAACCATCTATATATAATTAATTGGTGACTTGTTGCTAATTAATTAATATTTTAATTTCGATAAAATATTTATTCACCCCCCTCTAGGTATTGTTAGGATCGAACTGCGTAAATCTTAATTGGTATCAGAGCCTTAATTCAATTCATGGCCCTTGTTTTGTTAAGTCTAGATGAGTCAGTCTTTGTCTGTGCCTCCATTTTTCGACAGAAACAATTATGCCTACTAGAAAGTTCGAATGAGAGTTTTTCTTAAGGCTTTGGATTAGCGTTCAAAATGGAAGGGCTCCACCTTCAACAACTATTGATGGTATAATCACACCCACTAATATTTCACTGTGGTCGAAAATGAATTTGGAAGAGTGAAATTGGAATAGTAAAGGCCTTCATGCCTTGTTCATAGCTGTGTCTGCTGAAGAGTTTAGGCGTATATTGATGTGTGAAACTGTTGGAATATTTTAGAAACCACGCACGAGGTAACTAAAACTGTTAAGAACTATAAACTGCAGATGTTAACCACTAGGTTTGAAGAGATAAGGATGGCCAATTATGAGACGTTTGATAGTTTCTATGCTAAACTGAATGACATAGTCAATTTGAGTTTTAATTTAGGTGAGAGGATCCCGGAGTCAAAAATTCTTAGAAAAGTCCTTAGATCACTACCCAAGAGATTCAGACCTAAGGTTACTACGATAAAAGAGAGTAAGGACTTGGATACTGTTAAAATTGAAGAACTCACAGGATCACTTCAAACTTACGAACTCACTGTCTCACATCCTAAAAAGTTTAAATCCATCGTCATGAACACTATTAGAGAAACTGAGGGCGAGTCCACTAATCCTGAGACACTTAGGGATGACGAATTGTTTATTGCATTAAAAATTTCAGAAGGTAATGAAGAATAGGAGAAAGCCTCAGGGCGGAGTAGTGAAGTCCCTAGTAAACTCTCGAGAGGTAGACGTGAGAATAACACATCTAGGACTCCCGCTAAGATAACTCAATATGTCCAATGCCATGAGTGTAAGGGTTATGTTCACTATAGGAATGAATGTCATAATCTGAATAGGAGCTCGAATAAGGAAAGGCGTAAAGCTTTAGTCATGACCATGAGTGATGAGGAGTCGGATTCCAGTTTTCAGAATGAGGCATGTGGTGGTGAGGAGAACAAAAATTCATGGCCTTCACCTCGATTGCTACAATTGAATCCAACCGTGAATTTCAAAATATGGAAAAGGAGAATAAGAGTAAGCAGTCTGATGATGAGATGGACATTCACAAGTCTTATCGTGAATTGTTTGAGAAAAGTCTCAAAATTAAGAAAGTTAACAAAGTCGTTTTGAAAAGGGTGAACGAGCTTGAGCTTGAACGTGAAAAATTGTTGAGTGACCTTTAGGACTTGACCAAGAAAGTGAGTAAGTTAAAGCTCGTCAATGAAAACATGGAGATTAAAGTTAAATCATTAACTTCTGATCTTGATAAATCTAATGTTCAACTCCAATCATTCATGAGTAGCTCGCAGAAGCTGGATAATCTACTTGGGATGAACAAGTCTGCGGGTGATAGGTATGGTATGGGTTATGTTCATAACTGTGATGCTTCTGCTAGTACATCCAGGACCACATTCGTTCCTTCCACAAACAAAGCTCGTGAGATTGCTTATCCGAAACTTAAAGGTAAGCATGCCATTGGATCAAGACCTATCAAATAGCGTAGGGTCAATCGTCCTACTTATCGGTACCAACCATGGAGCAGGTTCGAGCCACGGTTCATTCCCACTTGCCACCACTGTGGTACACTAGAACATATTAGACCTAGGTGTCGTAACCATGTGACTAGAAGTAATCTAGATTTCACTAGTAAAGTTGACTTTCTTGCCAATCAAGTCAGCCACTTAACTGAGATGACGACTCGGTTCACTCAATCATCTTCTGCTTCTAAGAAAGTTTGGGTCAAGAAGAGCGACCTCGAAGGTCGTGAAAATGGTCGTGCTCTTAATGGTAAGGGCATTCAAATTTTGCCCTAATTTGGTATTAAGGTACATGCATGTGCAGTTCATTGTGTCCATTCATTCATGCATGCATCCCATTTATTTTTGGGTCATTTGTTTTGCTGTTTCTATTTTTTTTTTCTTCTTTTTGCATTTGTTTGCTCTAGGCATTGTTTTCAAAAACAAAGAAGAATTGAATTTTTGTGAAAACTACAAAAATATTATTTTTTGGGCAAACAAAACTTTGTTATAATTTTAAACATGTTGTGTATGACCAAGTAAGGAATTATCTGTTTTACACTGTTATTTCCATTGCTTAGTTTGATTTAATGTAGAGTATTAAGTATATGTGTCGTCATGTAATCATTTATACTGCACACACTATGATATTGTGAGCGAGTATGAACCACTTGTGTGAAATTTGGGATGACAGTCACATGTCAGTAGGGTGACCTCAAACATGAATTGACCAACATTTAGATGACCTAAGCTCGTGAAAATCTCCATACATTGTTGCATTACTGAAGAGAAATAAAATAATATATATATATATATATATATATATATGAGTGTTTAATTGGTTCATATTATATTCTGTTCAAAGCCTATTTGACTCGAGTAATTAAATCTGAGGGGTTCTCATAATCTGGTACATATGGTCATCCGACTTGGATTAACTAGCATAAAGCTCGTTATAATGGACAGAGTCTGCACACATGATGTTATTTACGAGAAAAGCAATAAAAAATAAAATATGTTCAACTTTAGGGGGATAAAAGAAAATTTATCATTTAATTGAGCTCATTTTTAGGTCCTAAAATTTATTCGGATTTGACTTTCATTTGTAGGGATCATACTTATTTAACAAGTGATGATTTGCATGTTATTTCTCATAAATTTAAGGTTTGGAGTAGTTTTCACGAGAAAATAGTGGTACATTATATATAAGTCATTTGTACAATTTACTCCATCTTGAACTTAACTACGTATATGGGAAAGTCGTTTTGATAATGCTTGACTTGTGATTGCATGCTTGATCTTAGTTATAGAAGTGTCGAGTGCTTAATGTGTTCTATTTGTGTATTACGAAAAAAAAATGTTGTGTTTCTGAATTTTTGAGTTTTTGGTGCTATTTCTATTAATTGAGGTGTCGCCAGCTATCACTGGAACACACTCGAGCAACAGCAATAGAAGCTGCCTCGCTCGCTTATCGCTTGATGGTAGCTCGAGCGACAAAGCATAAATTTATGGGTTAAAGGGTTTTTCACCCATTTTTCTCAAGATTTCTCAAGTTTTTTCAACACCCACTCAACGTTTCACTTTCCCAATCATTTTACCTCACTTAATCAACTACATTGTACAACTACAACATCAATACATTGAGTTTCAAAGGTAAAACTTGAAAAACTTGGTTTTTCGCCATTTTTGCGATTTTCATTGAATCTTTTCATTGTTTGGACATTTTTTTAGTATGTATTTGACATTCCACTACACATTTAGGATGTTATGCTAGATTTTTCATCCATTTTGCACGGTTTTGCACAACACATTGGGGTTTGTAGAGGTTTTTAGCATAGTTTTGGCATTCATCAATGTGAATTGATGTTCATTGAGTTGTTTGGATGTGTGGTGTGTTGGAAGTGGCATTGATGAGAGTCGAATTGTGTTGTGACCGGTGAAATGGTCACTTTGGTGTATTTTTGTTCAAGTGGAGGTTGCACGTTGGTTGATCGACTTTGATTAACTGACACTGGGTTGGTTTGGTGATTTATCGAGTGTAGATGAGTTGTTGAGGTTAGATGGTTGTGTTGGGGTCAGTGTGTGTGTTGGAGTGGTTTGGTTGTGACACTGTACAGGGACGTCACGTCACTACGTTATGACACCATGTCCCTGCATCTAGACACCACGACACTTGTCATGTCTTCACGTCACCTACATCAAGGCATCACTACATGTCGTCATGCCTTCACGTTAGGGCTTATTGCATGTCATTTTATTTGCCTTATTTTTGCGTGCATTCATGCATCTTATGCATATCATGAGTTCATTTGTCTTATATCAAGGTTTTAACTTTGATTGTCTTAATTCTTTCAGATGTCTCCAAAGAGAGCATGTACTACTCCATCCACCCCTAGTGGTTCGACTTCTTACAGTCAAACTAGGTTCATCTCTTCTATTGCCCAATATGTTTTTAGGTCTTAGTTTTCTCTTAGCCCCATCCTTTTTTAGCGAGAGGTCATCATTTCTGACTTGTCCCCCGACCTCGCTGCTATTTTCACTTCCAAGGGTTGGGAGCCACTTTTAGTTGATTTTCCACCCTCACCGAATCTTGTTGTCCAAAAGTTCTACGCTAACATCCATGATGCTAGCGACTCTTCTTTTCGAGTTTTCCTTCGAGGTAAGGTAGTTAAGATTACTCCGGACATTATATCGAGTTTTATTCACATTTCGAGAGTTATCCACCCCACCCTATGTTTCCATATCTTACTTCCAATTCACTTTCTTCGGACACTTTAGTCCGTTCCACAGAGTTTAACACACCGATGGATGGTGGTCCAAGGGCAATGAGCACTGAGTCTCTACCCACTGACCGTCAGATTCTATTGCGCATTGTGTGCACAAATCTTTAGCCGATTTCTCACACTTCTTCATTACCAATGGAGAAGGCTCGTTTCCTTTATGCCCTGCTGCATGGTGATTTTATTGGTCTTCCCATTTTCATATGCTAACAAATCTTGAGGGCTTTTTGTATGATAGGTACGAAGGTTGGGCTACCCTATGTTTGCCTTATTTATAGGTCAGTCATTTCCTTAAGAGCTAGCTTCCCTGAGGGGGGGTCAGAGGTGAGTTTCCCGATAGATTGGCCATACCACCATCGCCCAGAGTCGGTCTCATGCTTCATTCAAGCCAGTACAGCCAGTTGACCCAATTATGCCGGCTGATCCCATCAATGACCTGATCTCTTTTGACCCGTTTGGTTTTCATTTTGTTCCTCCATCATCCGATATCCCATCCACTTCTTCGGCTCCTCCTCCTCCCGAGTTTGCTCCTTTCGCGTCTGCTCCCATCGACCCGTCAATCGCTCTTTTGGGACAGATGACCATGCGCATCAAGCAAAGGCTCGTATGATGGTAGAGATTACAGAGCTGCGTGTGATAGGTGATCGACTCACTACCGATGTTGCTTCATATAGAAAGTAACAAAAGAATTATATTTCCAGAATCTTACACAATAGAATTACAATACCTCCTAGTATATACTATAGTACAGTAGATGAAGAAGGAAAGAATATTCTAATTTAGGAAGGGGAAGATTATATGCTAATTACAATCTTCCCATATCCAATAATATATTAAACCGGGATTTCCTACACTCCCCCTCAAGTTGGATCATAGATATTGATCATATCCAACTTGTAGATGCACTCATCAAATGTTTGTCTCTGTAGGCCTTTTGTGAATACATCCGCGATCTGTTTTCTAGTAGGGACGTAGATCACACAGATAGTTCCATTATCAACTTTTTCTTTGATGAAATGTCTGTCCACCTCTACATGTTTGGTCCTATCATGCTGGACTGGATTGAGTGATATGCTGATAGCTGCTTTGTTGTCACAATAGAGTTTGATGGGAAACTTTGTTGGGATCTGTAGCTCATTCAACAGTTTCTTTAGCCATAAACCTTCACATATTCCCTGAGCAGCTGCTCTAAACTCTGCTTCTGCACTGCTTCTGGCTACGACATTTTGTTTCTTACTTCTCCAGGTGACTAAGTTTCCCCATATAAAAGTACAGTAGCCAGTGGTTGATCTCCTATCTTCTGTTGCTCCTGCCCAATCAGCATCCGTGAATACTTCTATTTCTCTTTTTTCATCCTTTTTGAACAGCAGTCCTTTACCAGGGGAACCTTTGAGATATCTTAGGATTCTGTATACTGCTTCCAGATGGGTTTCCCTTGGAGCATGCATGTGTTGGCTTACCACACTTACTACAAATGCAATGTCAGGTCTAGTATGAGATAGGTAGATTAGTTTTCCCACCAGTTTTTGATATCTCTCTTTTCCAATACATTCTCCACTATTATCTATTTTTCTGCCAGTGTCCATAGGAGTATCACATGGTTTACACCCAAGCATACCAGTTTCAGTAAGGAGGTCTAGGACATATTTTCGTTGTGACACGCTGATTCCCTTCTTCGATCTAGCTACTTCCATTCCTAGAAAGTATCGTATTTGTCCCAGATCTTTCACTTCAAACTCTGCAGCTAATCCTCTTTTTAACCTCTCCATCTCGACTGTATTATCTCCAGTGAGAATTATGTCGTCCACATAGACAATCAGAATAGTCATTGTCCCATCTTCAAATAATCTGAAAAACATAGTATGATCTGATTGACCTTGTTGGTATCCTTGCCTCTTCAACACATTGGCGAATCTGTCAAACCATGCCCTAGGTGACTGTTTGAGACCGTATAGAGATTTTTTCAGTTTACACACCTTATTTCCCTCATTCCCCTTAGAAAATTCGGGTGGTAGCATCATATAGACTTCTTCTTCCAACTTCCCATTTAGAAATGCATTCGTAATATCAAGTTGTTGGAGTGGCCAGTCCATATTTGCTGCTAGTGACAGGAGAACCTGAACTGTATTCAACTTTGCAACTGGTGCGAATGTTTCTGTGTAGTCTATGCCATAGGTTTGAGTGTATCCCTTTGTAACCAGCCGAGCTTTGTACCGTTCTATTGTTCCATCTGCTTTATATTTCACATTAAACACCAATTTACACCCAACAGGTTTCTTTTCTCTCGGTAGTTCCATCACATCCTAGGTTTTATTTGCTTCAAGTGCTTTCATTTCATCCATTATTGCTTTTCTCCACTTGGGAATTTCCAAGGCCTCTTGAATATTTCTTAGAGTTTATGTGCTATCAAGATTAGACACAAAGGTTCGAAATTGTGAGGACAGAGTATTATAAGCCACAAATTTTGAGATAGGGTAAAGAGTGCATGATCGAGTTTGTTTCCTGAGGGCAATAGGTAG
The DNA here is from genome assembly GCA_019097785.1 of Fraxinus excelsior. Lineage (NCBI taxonomy): Eukaryota > Viridiplantae > Streptophyta > Magnoliopsida > Lamiales > Oleaceae > Fraxinus > Fraxinus excelsior. Next base: position 27,746,229 of record CM032625.1, on the reverse strand, counting down.
GTCATCAGTGTCAAGTGATTTTGGAGATGGCTCATGAAGATTTGGAGCTATCACCGGTTCAGATTCTCATGGTGCTTCGAGTGTGAGTTTCCATTTATCCTTTGATTTTAGTTTCCTTGAGTACAGAATCATCTCTTTGTCATGTTGTTCTTTCTGCTCTCCCTCTGGGTTTAAGTCATCTTCTGTAAATGGTATGTTAGGTTCTGTGTTTAGGATAGAGTTGGGGGACCAAGATCAAGTGGAATTTGCAAGAACCGATCTTCATTTTCACATAGGATCTCCTCCTGAAGAGAGGTTTTTTTGAAGTAGGGTTCGTGTTCGAAGAAAGTGACATCGAGGCTAACAAAAAAAAATTTTTGTGACCGGGTCATAGCATTTATACCCCTTTTTGTGTAGGTGAGTAACCAAGGAAAACACACCTCATGGCACGAGGTTCGAGCTTGGTACGAAGGTGAGAATGCATATGGACAAAGGCGGTACACCCAAACAATTTTAGTGGTAGGTTGAAGGTGAGATGAGTGTTAGGAAAAAAAATTCTTGAATTTTTGGAGAGGGGTTTCGAAATTGAGGGTACGACTGGGCATTCTGTTTATGAGGTAGGCAGATGTTAGAATAGCATCTCCCCAAAAGGCGTTGGGCATACTTGTAGTGAATAGGAGGGCCCGAGCTACCTCGAGTAAGTGTCTGTTCTTCCGTTCGGCAACCCCATTTTGTTGGGGCGTATCAACGCAAGAACTCTGGTGAATTATGCCATTATCTTGGAGATATGTTCGTAGGGTACTATTTAAATATTTTGTACCATTGTCTGTACGCAGAATTTGAACTGTAGTGAGAAATTGAGTTTGGACCATTGAGTGGAAATTTATGAATACAGAATGAACATCAGATTTCTCTTTTAGCATATAGACCAAACAGATTCGAGTGTGGTCGTCAATAAATGTGACTAACCATTTTTTGTGGATACGATTAGGGATTCGAGAAGGTCCACACAGATCACTGTGTATTAAGGTAAATGGCCTAGATGGTTTGTATACGGATTTTTTGAAAGACGAACGATGATGTTTTGCAAGCTCACAGATGTCACATTTCATATCAAAAGACGTTTTATTCAAAAATAGTGAGGGAAATACATGTCCGAGATATTGAAAATTGGGATGACACATTCTATAATGCCATAACAGAATGTCATTATTCCTAGGAACAGAAACAGAATCACAACTAGCAAATCGACGTTGTTGACTCACATTAGCCTCATCAAAGTAGTAGAGTCCCTTACATTCTTTAGCACTGTCAATCGTCTTCCCCGATGATAGGTCCTGAAAGACACAGTAAGATGGAAAAAAATGAGCGGAGCAATTTGCATTTTTTGTTAATTGACTAATGGACAATAAGTTACAGGATAGGTTTGGAACATGTAGAACATTCTCGAGTTTAATAAGATTAGAGATTCGAATACTTCCCTTTCCAGCCAATGGGGAAAGAGAACCATCTGCAATTTTAACTTTAAGGTTGCCAGCGCAAGGTGAGTACGACACAAACAGGTGATGTAAGTCCGTCATATGATCGGATGCACCAGAATCGATAATCCATGATATTTTTGAGAGTAACATGATATTAAGACCGTTTAGGATATTACCTCTATGAGCCAAAAAACTCGAAGAGTTCGGTGACTGAAGATTAGAGAACATTAGTTGAAGTTGTTCGAGCTGTGCAGGGCTGAACGCACTACTGGAAGTGGAACTTTGTGTCTCAGTGGAGTGGACTGCAGCTTGGTGGATGTGATTTATGGGGTTTTGGCGTGGTTTCCAATCAGATGGTTTTCTATGCAATTCCCAACATGTGTCTTCTTTGTGGCCCGATTTCCGATAGTGGTCGCACCATGGACGACCCGTTTGTTGTCTTGGGCTGGGTTTCGAATTTTTTTGTACCTCTTGACATTTGGCCCCCCAAATCAGGCCCAAAGGGTTTTAGCCCATCATTAATATTCCTTCTAAATTTAGCAGCATTCCCTTTAGGTCCAGTCTCATAAGGCCCAATCAGCCCATTAGAATTAGAAAATGGGTAAAGTCCAGTAGGCCCATTTGAATGAGATAATAGGGTCGATCCATCAAGTTCTGGCCCAATCGTTTCCTTCTTCAACATTATCAGGTGCCTACTTTCCTTCCATCAGACTTCAGCGAAGGCATCACGAGTGGAAGGAAATGGCCGGCGACTGAGTATTCTACCTCTGACGTCGTCGAGTTCCCTGTCGAGCCCAGCCAAGAACTCATATAGTCATTCAGTTTCTATCATTTTTTTGTATCGGACCCCATCATTAGGGCAATCCCATTCCTCGTCCAGACTGAGGTCTAATTCCTGCCACAACGAGGACATCTCCATATAGTAGTCAGTGACACAACCGTCGCCTTGCTTCGCCCTCCAGAGTTTTGTTTTAATTTCGAAGATTTGTGACGAATCTTCTGTGTCGGAGTACATCGCCTTCGCACTGTCCCAAATATCCTTTGCAGTAGCCATGAAGAGGTAAATTTTGTTGATTGATGGCACCATGGAGTTGATGAGCCAATACATAACCATCGAGTTCTCAGATTTCTATTTTTGAAGAAGAGCTGGGTCATTTGGCTGCTTCGCGTCACCGGTAAGGTATCCGATTCTCCATTTTCCTTCGACCACGAGTTTAATGGATTGAGCCCACTCCCTGTAATTTTTGCCATTGAGTTTCTCGACTGTGAGTGGAAAGGAAGAATTATCACCTCCAAACGAAGTCATGTTGTGAGTTGATTCGGTCTCACTGGTACTGGATTCAACTGATGTTGTGTTTTGATGGTCGACGGTGATTTCTGCCATTGATTTCCGGCCTTAAGTTTTACCCGGGCTCTGATACCATATAGAAAGTAACAAAAGAATTATATTTCTAGAATCTTACACAATAGAATTACAATACCTCCTAATATATACTATAGTACAGTAGAGGAAGAAGGAAATAGTATTCTAATTTAGGAAGGGGAAGATTATATGCTAATTACAATCTTCCCATATCGAATAATATATTAAACCGGGATTTCCTACGCTTCACTTCGGTATGTTGTTGGATATGTACATCATGGACTTCGATGGATACCCCATTACTAGGATGATGATGAGGCGTCCGAGAAGAGGATAGATTTCGATGATGCTGCCGGTGCTACATAGATTTAGGCTTACCCCTTGTCATTGTGTAACAAAAAGGGGAGTAGATAGTTTTTTTGGGCAGTTTTTGGAGTCTGTATCTAGATTTTTGTGCTTACATGATGTATAATTATTCTAAGATCTTGATGTAATTCATGTTTTGCTATATATAAAATCAATATCATTGTTTCAAATTGACTTGCACTTTATGTTTTGCATTTTATGTCTGAAGGGTCGTGGGGTGAGACATAGATACATTTACAAATTGATATCATTTTATGCTTGAGGAGTCATTGGGGTGAGACATAGATACATTTACCTACTACTTAAACACTTTGAGAGTTTGCAGTTAGGGGAGAGCACATGCATATTTGTTTAATATCAGTTTAGCTAAATTAAGTTTTCGATGTTTTGATAGTGTCAATGTTTCGTTTTGGTATGTTGGGTTCATTAATACTATGTCTTAGTTTAGCTTGTGATGTAAAACTAAAAAAATATGCTTCGTGAGTTACAATTGCTTAAATGACACTTACAATTGAACTGTGATTATCATTGATCATGGTTTCCACACATTTTACACTAGTATTTGAGTTGTCCACTTCAGGAAACAAGTATTGCACAGCTCGTTCAAGACAGTTTGTAGTTTATGTTGTGTCATTGTTTTGAGTCTGTAACTTTCATTTGATTATTGCCTTGACTTAGATTATTGTTTTGTCACAGAATGCCAAAGAGAGAGTTTTTCAGGTTTTAGTTGATTTTGTATTGGCTAATTCTGTTAACAAAAGGACTTAAATTGATAGAGTGTAAAAGCTTAAGGAGTAATGTGCAATTTGTTTAAAAGTTAGTTAAATAGGTTTAGGGTTTCAAGTTTGGAACAAGGAGGAAAACGGTGTGGATTTTCGCTGGACTGTCGCCAAGGGTTAGCTCGAGCTACAAAAGCAGAAACATCGTCGCTAAACCGTTGCCTCTCCTTCGCTCAAGCGATACGGTTATACGGGAATATTTTATTTTTCATTTAAAGGTTTTTTTCCCAGCCCATCTTTTTTCTACCCTACCTATAAATAGTCTAAAGCCATAAAACGAGATTTCACAAGGTTGAACATTGAGCAAACACAGTGCTTTCGCATTATCTTCATCTTTGAAGCTTTCAACGTTTATGTTTCTTTGATATACTATTCTTGGTGACGAAAAACATCAGATTCCTAATATAAATATCAAATCACTGCTTCCCACATATCTGTCAGAGTTGTTGAAGATCGAGGAAGGTAACTGGAGTTCTAGTTGGTGAAGAACGGGTTGTTCTTCGGGTTCAACAGGAAGTAAACGATTCCACAAAGCTAGGAGTTGCTACATATGGGCAAAATACATGAGAGCTATCGAAATTGCAGTCAGAAGTCAGATAGTACGTGTCGTCGTCTAGTCTGGTGAACTGTAAGTCACGAATCGTTTATAGTGGATTGTTACTAGCAAAGTGCCCGAAGTTTTTATCCGGTTGGGGTTTCTCCATGATCATTCTTGTGTTTTTACTGCTTTACTTAATGATTATATGAAATGCAGTATTTAAACATATGATTAAATTGACTGGATTGACTAACCATCTAGAGATAATTAATTGGTGCCTTGTTACTGATTAATTAATATTTTAATTCCGCATAAAATACATATTTTAATTGACTGGATTGTCATAGTTGAGCATGATCGACCGATCATGCTCAACTATGACAATCCTTGGATGACATAAGCTTACAACCATTTGACCTTAGGTTGAAAAGCAACCACTAGATTTGTAGATGCAATAGGCCGACAAACTAAAAATCTAACTAAGCAATGCTGCTACTGGGTTGTCAATTTCCCATGGCATATAAGCTACTAATTCATTTTTCTACAAAGTAAGTTCGCCACCAATCGTAACAGCGCCATTTGCTAAAATTTGTCCCTTTTTAGTACATTTACCATGTTGAACTTGCGGTTTGTGATGCATACAAGTATTTTTGTTAGAACGATGATACATAACTAATGAAAGGCTTGGAGCATCTCCATTACCTGAGAAAAGGATCATTTCAGTATTGATATAAATGATCTTTCCATTGCGTTCAGCTATAGCAAGAGCCCCTAAATCTAGAGCTGCTTGTCGTTTCAACCCATTTCCAACAATGAACTTCTAGGGCCAAGAAAGCGGAACTACGTGGCGTTGCATATAAGAACTCATTCCCTTCACAAAGGATTCTAATTGCCTAAAAAATTCAATGGAACTGGATGTGGTGTTTCATCTCAAAAATAACACTTCACGAGGCGTACAAAGGCTTTGTCCAATCGCCTCTGAGGGCACATGTGAAGGGACAGGCAAACAAAGTGTAAACCTTATGTGGCCTCTTGCTTTACTTTAATTTAGTTGGCTATCACGCGACATGCCCATAAGCAGTGACACATTTCATGATGATCCATAATTTTTATCAACTTTTTAATTATGTTATATCAACTTTTATCAAAAGTTTTGTTAAACAACCCCTCAATGTTTATTACGAAAAAGCATTTGTTTTGTGCAACATAGGTTCCTAGAGAAAAAGAAATTAACCAAAAAAATGGAAAAAAAGAAAAATACATGAAGAACATCATTACACAGTTACCAAACTCGGAGAAAAGTTTCAATTATGAGGTCTTATATCGATATAAATATAACATTAATATATACAAAATATAGAATACTATAATTTAAATCTGCATAATTAACATCGTGAGCAGATTCTAAGATATAGCAATTATTCTATATTTTAAAACGGCTTCTCTCACCTCAGTTAGTCTCCTACCACTTTCTCTCTAACAACATGATTCACTGTTTTCACTCCTAAATCTTCACAAACTTACCATAGGGACTAGCCAGAATTGATGATTCTACTTCATTAACACCACATTTTAATTGATTAGGTCATAATGGCGTCAAGAATTTCTGAGGTTCATCATGTAGGAGTTGCCGGAATAGGTAAATAATCAGGTGGTTTCAAATCTCCATATTTCATTTTCAAGCTATTGCACCTTCATTCCACCTTATTTTTGTATTACATATCACTGTAGAATTTTTTATTTCAATATATCAACATCTATCAAGGTACTTATAAGTGAGTGTTAATTTTGTGACCAGTGCATATCTCTGTAGAATGTCTAATTTCACTACATCAACATATATCAAGGTACTTATAAGCAATTGTGAATTATGTGACCAGTGCATCTATCTATGACTAGTGCATATTATCTGGGATCTTCAAGGCATATTGTATTCAATTAGTGATCTTTGATTTTTTTTTTTTTTTTTTTTTTTTTTAAGATTTCTAACCTTGGTGATTGTAACCATTGCTGTAATCTGTGACCAGCAATGTTATTTAAAGAAAGCTGTTATTTGTGACCTAATATGTATAATATATTGAAATTAGGGCTGGTCTTATATTTTCTAAACATCAGACAAATAACAAAATGAATTTTGTCGAAAGAAGTGACTAGAAGAATTATGCGTACTCCTAATCAAAAGAGAAGTTCTAGAGTCCTACCGAGAAGAGAGTGAAGTCTATCTGTGGAGGTCACAAGTTGTGAAATGTGGAAGGTGAGGTGAATTGGGTTACAATCATAGAACATGCAACAACATGGTGCCACTTAATCAGAAAAATGAGAAATTGAAGACAAAGAAACTGAGAAATTAATTCGCATAATTCAGCATTTTTTTGTAATAACGTCCGGATATTTTTTTTATTTATTCAAATTTTGTATATTACATGATTTTTTGAATTGAAATATTATTTGAATAAGATTTTCTATTAATCATGCATTGTGAATTCATCTTGTGACATAAAAAAACTCAAGCTTCTAACATGAATCTATATTTCATAAAATGTCTGCAAGAATGTGACCTATTAGATGTGTTTTCCATATTGTTTATGACAAAGTCTGTGTTAACACTGACTATTTGTAACCAAGTCTATTTTAACAATGACTGTTTGTGATCAGGTTATATTGACTTTTACTATTTGTGAATGCATCTATGTTAACTATAAATGTATATGACTAGATTTAAGTTTACTATGACTGTTTGTAACAATGCTTGTATTAACAGTAGTCTGTTTGTAACAAGGTTATAAGTTTTTAACAGGGTCTATATTTTCATAAAATGTTTGCATGGATGTGACATATTGAATGCGTTTTTTGTGATGTTTGTGACTAAGTAACATGGTGGCTTTTTTACTAGGTATGTGTTAACTATTACTATTTTTACTAGATCTATGTTAATTGGAACTATCTCTGACTAGGTCTATGTTAACTATGACTAATTTTTTTTTTCTGGATTTGTGAATACCATGATGTCTGTGACATGTATTGCATTGAATGTGGCCTATTGTTTTATGATTGTGAATTGTTATCGTAAATACATTATGAACATTTTTCTCTGTACAAAAAGTAACTTAAATTCATTTGATATAAGCCTGAATAATTCTATTTATGTACACTGATTTCATACATTAAAATCATCGATCGATAAAACTTTAAAATGCAATAACAATAAATAAAAAATCACCAGTATTATTAAAAAGTTGAAAATATTAATCCAAATGTATGGAGCAACCAATACTCGTCTACACAAACATCTACATATAAAAAAATTAAAAAAAATCATTGTCAAATATTTTGGTCGCAAAAAATAATCATCTATCTTCTTTTTTCCCTTTCTTTCAATATGCTTAGTTGATCCATTTCTAAACAACAACGATACAATTTTGGGCCCAGCTTTGGTAGCATCAATGACATAGTCATGTTTGCAAGATTATAGTGGAGCAAGTATTGTGGGTACTTAATGACAAAAACTTCATAGTCATGCCCGTAATCATTTAAAAAAACAGCCCTTAAAGTAACTACACAACATTAAATAAGAGTTTTGTTGCTGTCATATAATGAAAGTGACTTACCCATGTTACCCCTGTCATGTTAGAAACAAGTGTTGGTTAGCATCTCCTTCTTCTCATCGTTGAATTTCATAACAAAGTTTTTAATCGCATTTGTTATAGTGTTGGTGGTAATCTTCCTTAAGAACCAACAATGTTCTTTGATGAGGTATTTCTATTCCTGCATACATTGAAATGTTATACATGGCATCAAAATCGCAAGTGTACAAGGTCACAAACATAAACAATAACACTATTTATTCAGTTTTTGTCATGACCTATAATTGGTTGATTGCAACGTTTTTTTTTTTATGACCGTGACTTATTCTATCGAATAACTCATAAATTGTGACCTATGCATCACTTGTATTTTGACGTGCAGAATTACATAACGGTGATACAAATGACGGACTTAAACCTTGACTTGAGTACATACCAGTCTTTATTTTAGTTTCATGTTGTGTTTAGTAAAATCTCACAAGCATACATAATCAACACAAGTAATACGAAGTAATTACATGTATCGTCCTACGAGACAAAAAAGAGTTAGTTCGTTGTTTGTAATTAGTCTAACTTAAGCTACGACTATGTAAAATATGATTTTTATCAAATTATGGATGAACGTATTACATTTCAAAATTTACCTATTTACTTTTATTTCCTATTATCAACACATATACTTTAGTGTTCTTCAAGTGCTCATGACAATCAATAATCCTCTAGTGTTTAACTTATTTTCCAAGATAGATTAAATATATCCTAAGCAAGACTTGATTATATTCCTAATCCGAATTCATATGCAAAGAGATGCATTCAATCACGTGATTATCAACCTAAATTGCACACCACAATTGTTATTCCTAACACCTATTGTCCATGTGTCATATAAACATTGTTCTAACCAATTGTGAATTTCCCAACTCTACAATAAGTAATGAATTATCTAAATGGTGATCAAGTATTCGAGCAATGAAATAAGCATGCATAATTGATCAAAAACATGAGAATTCATTAAAATAATTAAATCTTTGAATTAAAATCAATAGGTTTCATCATTCATGCAATACAAAAGTAAGTTTAGTTAACATTGTTGTATTCAAATTATATAAAAAGATATGAAAAGGCATCATCCGACAAAAAAAAAAAAAAAAAACTAGATGAACTCAAAAACTCAATTTATTGCACTTCAATCTTCAATCCGAGCTTCGCATGTTCAAATCTTGTTGTAAAATCTCTTCTTGCCGCATGCTAGCCTCTCTTCTATGACAAAAACTTGGTCCTAAAGACATTCTGGACGTCCCACAAGGTTAAAAAGCCGCTCAATATATCATATCAAATCAAGATGGAACCAAGAGGAAATCAAATTTTCTTCTCGGAAAACAACGATGCGTGCGCATCGCTATTATCCATGTGCATGCATGGACGGGCAATTGGTATAGAACCGAAAGAATGATTTATCTTGCTCATGTGCAACATGAATCAATATCGGGAAAATATTTTCCTTGCAATTTGACTCTAGTAATCCATCGACCATCACCCATCCTGCTCACAACTTTTTGATGCCACCAGATTATGCTCGAATTTGTGGAACCGTTCCCAGCACATAGCTCGATTTTGCATAAAAATGGGCAAATAACCATCAACCACCTATCCCTGGAATAGGAACAGTCACATGAGAGCTGCTAATTAGGTCAGGTTCAACACCAATAAGAGAGGGATCTTTATGAACAAATTATGGGGCAACAAGAGGAATGAACAACCTTTGCCTCATCATCCCATTGGCCAGTCCTCTGCTCTTGAGAAAATCAGCAACTTTAGTATCTTATAACAATGTTACATCTTCCACGACAGTAACCTCTTTTTGAGAGTAGCATTTATGACAAATACATCTCATCCCTTGTCGATAGAAACTGATCGCCACGCCACAAATACTTGATGTTAATGGACAAGTCTAACATGGAGAGAAATTCTTGAGTAACAAATCTCATACCGCTGTGGCTTTTACTAGTACAGCAATCTGGACATAGTAAATAAAAGTAGCCCAACAACCAACAACAAACATCATGCAGATTTCATCTAGATGGAGGCAACACTAGGAAACTTGTTCATGCTCTCAAGCAAGATGGTCCTCTTCAGTGCGCTGTAACAGTTCCTCATAGACTTTCAAAGAGTCAGCCGTATACTTCTCCATGGCCTTGAAAACATGTTGCAGACTTGCCTGAAGACTTCCACTTTTGCTGGTCTCACTCTGATACACAACACGTCCAGTTAATGGCATACCACTGTCATCCCCAGATATTACAACTATTCTTTTGTCTAATGCCTGAATTTCCTTTTGTATCTTTTGGTCTTCCCTCTCCAGGCCCTTAACTTTTCTCTCGTCCTTGTTTGCTAACATCCTTTGTCTCATCTCCAACTTATCCCGATCCCAGAGCTGAAGCACACTTGTGGCAAAATCTCGCATTGAATCAACCACTTCTTTCTCAGAAATTCCCTCCAGTGATTGGGACCACTGGTAACATATTACAAACACGGGGGGAGCACCAATCCTACCAGGGGAAAAGGGAACTATTCCATCTGGTGTTTCTTCGGGAACATAAAGGATGCATTTCATAAGCCAGTTATTCAATGCTCGAATGTAACCCTTTTGGGCACCAATCCAGTAAGAGAATCTTAGTGTCCAAATAATAAGATCGTGTTCAAGCTGTCGAGTAGCTTCCAAATGAGTATCACTGAAGTGTTTGCGTAATGCAATGGCATCTAACCGTTTGGCTTCCCCAATTGCTTGACATTGATTGTGATGGCACTCAAGCATGGATTTCCACATCCTGGTTAACCTGTAGCAGAAGGCAGGAAGAAATTAAATGAGACAGACACAAAACAATAATAGAAATTGATCCGTATGGCACCTAATTTGCTTTCCTGTGTCTTTTAATCATATTGTTCTCAATGCTTAATAATGGTTAATTTGCTCCTAGTAATCAGTTATATATACTAATTTTGTTAGGCAGCTCATAGAAACAGGACAAGTTTATTAACTAAGCTTTTAATCTTCAAAACCTAGAATAGAGAGGACAATCCCACAAGTAAATAAAGCCCAAGAATTTTTTGGCGAATATCCAAACGATTCCTCCTCTTTTTCTTTAATCGTCCTATTTCCATCTAAAATTTGACATTCCTTTGTTACGTGTGACAAACTTTTGAGTGAACGATTTTCCCACAGGGATTCCTTATATTATATAAGAATAACTACAATCTGATATGGTAACTGGCAGATGTAACTATAACCTAATTACAATTATATACAGAATTATTTTAAACAAGCAATATTTGATAAATCTGTAATTTTCGACAATCTTTGTAATCTTTGTCAATCTCTGTCAATTTTATTGACACCCCCCCTCAAATTGATGCTGGATAATCAAGAAGCATAAATTTATTGACAAGAAACTGATGTCGCTGACAAAGAACTCAAAGGTCCAACTCCAGTGGCAGCCCAAAAATAACCACACACAGATCACAATCCACCCTTCCAAAATAAGCCCCACTGGATAGCCTACAAAAGAACTCAAAAGGTCCAACTGCAATAATCCACACAGCCGAAAAATAAAACAAATACTCCAGCAAAACCCTCTTTCAACAACCCAATAAACCATAACCTAACTCCCCTGTTAATACCCAAACTTAATGACCCATAAAAGAGGCCCACACTATAAAATCCCTATTCCACATAATAACCCAATAATAAACCCACAAGCCCATATACCCAACCCAATCTCCAAATCCAATTGAGTCAGTCCAAATCCTTTATAGCCCATACACAAACCTACGGCTCATCTTACCCCTACTACCGGAGCACAAGATCAACACAAACCTAACCCGACCCAATTCCTTCCTATTAAGACCTATGGCCAATGAGTTCATACGTGCAGTCCCCAACGATGGGGGCAGTGTCAACTCCAGTTACCAAACTTTTATAGGAATCAGCATTTTTTTTACATGTACTACTTCCTTGCATTTTTTTTCCTCCTTAAAAGTCACCCCAATAATCTTCACAGAATAAATCTAGAGCGAAGAAAAGTAATCAAGAGTCCTTCGGAGAAGAGAAAAGGGAAAGTTGTCCCTTATTTCTGCTGTACACACCTAGCCAACCGCGGGCAACACACACCACCAATCTCTAGCCGACCCTCTGCCGCCTCTTCCAAAAAAGATAAAATAAAATAAAATAAATCACCCACAGTCTCAGCCATATGCACTATCTTCCACCAAAATATAGACACGCTGTCGGTTATTTCTGGCAGACTACCATATTTTCTACCATCACCACCATTACACGTCTTTCCGTCACCACAACACTCCGTTGCAACCACCAAAATACCTAACTTGAATGTCTTGCCATCAACTACAAGACAGGTTCAAAAGGAACACAAAAAACCTTGCACAGCCCCAAGTGGTTACCACCACCACAATCCTCGCCGTCCACCATAAACCAACCTTTTGAGACAATTGGAGGAGCCACACCCACAAAGGAATTTGCCCAAGTCGCACACCAATAGCGAAATCAGAGTCCCGATAAGAGACTAGCAATGCTAACAGATTGTCCCAAGAACACCGAATGCCTACATCCCACTCGACGCACTGAACAGTCACACGTTGACAAAAATTCTGTCAACTACATACAACCACAAGAGTCACACGATGACAAAAATTTTGTCAATCATGGACCACCACAAGAAACCCACCTGAGAAGTTGAGTTATGACCAAAGAAAATCGAGAATTTGGTATAAAGTTCACTAGGCTCTGATACCATGACAAACTTTTGACCGAATGATTTTCCCATAGAGATTCCTTACATTATATAGGAATAAGTACAATCTGATATGGTAAGTATAATTATAACCTAAATATAATTATGTTAAACGGACAATATTTGATAAATTCGTAATCTTCGTTAATCTCTGTCGATCTCATTGACGATGTGAACCTTTCAATTACAGCTCAAGTACAGGTGTTCAATACTAAATAGCAATAAATGTAGACAACATATCGATCTTTCATATTACGTAGAAAGCTATTATTCTTTTTACTAATGCACTTGGACACGTACGTGCCTCCATCACTCATAGCCAAGTCCACCTAACATGGTTATATACCAAAATCAAGAACCAACTGAACAGTGTTTTCAACAAAATTGGGTAGGACACATAGTTACCGAAATACCTACCACAAATTCCTTTGGTTTCTCTACCATAAACCTTACCAAAAGCCATTCCACCCAAAGCACGTAAACCAGAAATGGTCTAAACTTCCAAGTAACATGCCTTCTGATCTAGTAGCCACACATAAAAGCCATTTCTAACACTCACTATCAAAAGCACAGTAGTCATTTTTTTATCTGATGCAATAAGGAACTATTCTAAATCTTTAGAGAGCACAAATTTATATAAATCACACTCCGACATCCTATACATTCAACATGCAATCCAAGTCGCATACCATAAACGGTAACCATGACAAACCACCATGCTCTGCAATCTCAGCGCCCACAACGGGCTAGCTTTGTACATAGTGCCCATGACTAGTTCCGGACAATTACTGCTATGCCGACATCACCATCCGTGCAGCTCGATTGCAATTGAAAACGTCTTCTTTGATACTATTGTTATAAGTTTTGGAAGAACAATACCTTAAAAACTAGCTATTGAAATTGGAAAGTCCAAATTTATACAAGGATGTGTTTGATTGATATTATTAAGAAAATAATGTATTTTAAATAGTGATATGATGGGAAATATGTAGTTAAAAAGAAGGAAAAGTTATTGATGTGATGAAAAATATTATTTTATTGAAGAATGTGTGGTTGAAAATGAGTTTTCAAAAAAATATATTTTTAAAGAATGTATGTCAAACAGGGGCTAAACCACACATCAAAATCACATGTTTTAGATGTGGGATCCAAATCTCATACTTTGCAATAGGAACCTTGACAAACCACCATACTCCATGATCCCATGTCCACCTTAGATTGGCTTTGCATTAACCCATGACTAGTCCCAAACAAACACTCTATGCGACGTCTTTGTGCAGCTCAATTATAATCAAGAGACATGTTGCCCGCTCTAACACCATTGTTATAGATATTTGGGGAGTCATACCCCAAAAGCTAACTAAGAAAATTGAAGAGTCCAAGTCTATATAAACCATACGTCAAAATCTCATACTTTCGATGTGACATCCAAGTCTCGTACCTTGCAATGAGAATCATGACATAAACCTTTAAAGTTTACCATGCATCTAGCTCATATGAAAGCATAACAAGCCGCATTCTTCTAAATTCAAGTTTCAGACATTCATTTTTTAGAGGAAGTCAAGGATTGTTGTTCCCTTGCTTCTTCATTTCCTAGACTATATAATTTTCTATGCTTAAAACTATGGGTTAATACCCTCAATGGTCACTGAACTATATAATTTTCTATGAGGGTTAATACCCTCAATGGTCACTGAACTATATAATTTTCTATGATTGTTGTTCCCTTGCTTCTTCATTTCCTAGACTATATAATTTTCTATGCTTAAAACTATGGGTTAATACCCTCAATGGTCACTGAACTATATAATTTTCAATTAGAGGAAGTCAAGGATTGTTGTTCCCTTGCTTCTTCATTTCCTAGACTATATAATTTTCTATGCTTAAAACTATGGGTTAATACCCTCAATGGTCACTGAACTTTGTCGAAAGTTCCTCAGGGGTCACTGAATTTCAAAAATCCTCTAATTAGTCACTCAACTTTGCCAATTGGTCTCCTATCCATCACCGACCTAACTCCATTAGTAATTGTGATGGATGGGAGACCAATTAGAAAAGTTGAGTGACTGATTAGGGAATTTTTAAAGTTCAGTGACTCATGGGGAACTTTCGACAAAGTTCAATGACCATTGAGGGTATTAACCTTATAAAAAAATGGAAAACTTAACTTAAATTCATGGTGAAAATAAAAAAGAATAGAAATTTAGTCTAGTCCAAAAATTAATCTTAGCACAACTAACTTTATTCCCAACTCAATCTCAATGTTCAATTATTCAAATTTAGTCTAAGACTTTACAACAATTGCATATTTATTTTATTCATATTCATGATACACAAATAACTCGTTATCAAATTAGATATTTTATTTCACACACACATATAACTAAGTTTAAAGAGTTCAATTATAATTAAATTAACTTATTATATAACAAATAATTGGGAGAAAGTGATGGTGGGAATCTGGGATGCTTCAAAAAGTATGGATGAAGTTCTGGGGAAGGATAAGATAGGGATGATGTGGTGGAGGGTGCTTTGAAGGTGTAGGAGACAATTGTAAGGTCGACGACGCTTCTGGTTTTGGTGGGGGTGAAGGAGTAATGGTCGCGAATTGTGGAGATTCTAGAATGGATATTTGCTCTGGTGGCTTTGGTGATCATAAGATGACGTGTCTTTTTTTTTTTCAATCATGCTATAAGTATAGACAAATTTGACAGAAAATATTAACATGCATTCATTGAAAGATGAAAAAAATAAAAATAAGATAGGCAAATCACATTTCGTCACGTCACTGTGAGTAAAAATATGTCAAACATTTTTTGTAATTGAGGATTTTCCCTTTTTTTCTTTTTCATAAAATATGTTATTTATAGTTTGTAACAAAGTCTTGTTTGTCCTTTTATGCCTGGTTTATAATAATGTGGATAAGACTTGATTGAAAAAAAAAGTTCAAATTTTTGTCAATACCCTCAATGGTCACTGAACTTTGTCGAAAGTTCCCCAGAGGTCACTGAACTTCAAAAATCCCCTAATCAGTCACTCAACTTTGCCAATTGGTCTCCCATCCATCAAAATTACTAACGGAGTTAGGTCGGTGATGGATGAGAGACCAATTTGCAAAGTTGAGTGACTGATTAGGGAATTTTTGAAGTTCAGTGACCATTAAGGGTATTAACCCTTAAAACTATCCTAGTAAACTGTGAAAGTTCGCTATCTGGAAATGGAATGCTGGATAGGAAATTTCCAGTTTCTACATCAACTCAACAAATAGCAAGATTTCAAATTTGTACCCTGCAGATTCTCCTTAAGATAATTTATTTGAACCTTCTCTAGCGGACAAAAGGT
Organism: Fraxinus excelsior; assembly: GCA_019097785.1. Classification (NCBI taxonomy): domain Eukaryota; kingdom Viridiplantae; phylum Streptophyta; class Magnoliopsida; order Lamiales; family Oleaceae; genus Fraxinus; species Fraxinus excelsior. The sequence goes on along the minus strand of CM032625.1, from coordinate 27,729,989 downwards.
TGTGGATGTTGAAATCCATTTCTTGCAAGTCTTTCTTCCAGGCTCTCTTGATTGCCAAACTACCCCCTTCCCCATCAATGTCTCGTTCAAATTCATTTGGAAATCTAGTGTCCCTTATAAAATATGGTGCTTCCATGACTGGTCTTAGCATAACGAAATGCACTTCTTTGTAGACGACCCTCAACAATCTTACTTCAGAAGTGAAGATCAACATTAAAAAGACCAATAATGTGCGCTTCACACCTAGAAAAACTCTTTCTAGAGTGGGAGGTTACCAAGGTGAAACAAAGTATTTTATACATAAAAAAAACATGGACACAGATGAAATTCAGCAAAAAGGTTCACTAGAGAACAGATCCTACAGATGCCAATATATCACTTGGTAAATATCTGAATCAATCAAGTATATAAAAATGAGGGGGGAAAAGTGTGATATGAACAGAAAGCCATACGCAGAGAGACACAAAGTTCAAACTTGGGAGAGCAGTATAATACAAAATTAGTCTGCTTAAAGGTCATAAGATCCACGTACCCTTGAATGAATTCATTTAGCTGTGGCCATAACTCATCGTCCCTCAAACCATTTATCTTCACTGAGATTTTATCGACAACTTGAATAGCAATTTTAATTTTTGTGGATAAACTCTTAATTAAAGCTCTGGTTGCATCAATTTTTTGAGCTTCAGCACCCCTTTCATCTAAACGCTTCAGTTTATGGGACTTCCTATCATGGAAGACCCTCATTTTCTCCTCAACCTGAAAAAGCATGAGTATACATGAGATTAAGCAATTGCACCTCAACTAGTTAAACTTTTAGGTCGGTGATCTAAATGTGATAAACACATTTTAACTCTACTATGCTCATGCCTACACAAAAGCACATAAGTAGAGTTTCTTCAGAGAACTACGCTCAATGGATCAATAAAACAAGATAACAGGTTCAAAATTCACTATTCTACAGAAGCTCTACGAAAGATTAATCAGATTAGAAGACAATAGCTGTAAAACATCAATCTTGCCTCCCTGGAATCTGGAGGTCAACGAGAAAAATTAATGAGCTTCAAAAGTGTTAAACCACTTGCAAAAGAAGTTAGTGAATGTCAAAAGAAAGGATGAGGGAATCATGGTATCTGAGCAAGTAGATCTATGCCACAAAGTATTTCAATGAACTGCAAGTATATTGTCTACACTAGGCTTTATCTCCAACATCATGTTGAATCTCCAAGTACATACCAATTTATAGATAGATACAAACTAATGCAAGATTAGAATAGCAAATCCGCTTCGGTGTCACTGTATGAATTTTAAGAATGAATTTTAACTCAGTACTTTCATCAATCACCTGAAATATAATGAGACGAACACTCTTAAAGAACTTGAAATGCTTTAATAAAAGAATAACAAACCACTTTGAGGGTCATTATCATCATCTACCTGAAAATGTCGATAAGGAATAAATAGTAACTAGCAAATTGAATCCTCAGCAATGTTCTCGATAATGGTGCCAAATGGGGGACCACATACCATATAGTTGGTACATAATTAATGGAGAGTCTAAAATTGTTCAGAAAGATTAAAGTCAGAGGAGATTGCACAAATACAAATAAGATAACATGGGGTCAGTGACAGGAATAAACAGTGTACCTTCACTTCTTCATACAGTTTCTTCTCCCAAAGGTACAGCTTATGCAAAGTAGATGAAATGTTTCTGGAGCCTGAACCCACAATTTGTTCAACATCCATGTTAGGATCAGCATTTTCATTCTCCGAGCTTTTGGAAGTTAAGGTTTGTGATGCTACCCCCGGCAACTGCAATATCTTGGAAGAAACTGCCCCAAAAGTACCCATAAATTTAAACATAAAAAGAGAAATAGAAATGACTGCAAATTTCAACTAGGTCAAGCATACTCAAACTTAACTTTCCAACACAAAGTTATAAGAACCCAAGGCATCCATGTAATAAATCAATTTATAAATACACCCATTAATTCTTTGCACACAAACACCTAAATAAAATTTCATTCTGGAGATAATATAACTAAGACATTCAAAATCAAACTGTACATCAATAGCAGAGGGAAAAAAATCGAATCTTTACCATGACGGCCACCATGCTTGTGTTTATAGGGAAGCTTTCCGACCTCAAGCAACTTAGAAAGCTCACTTCCAGAGTCTGAAGCTCGTTCGAATTGAACTTGAATTTCTTTCACAACCTCGGAATCAACCTTGAAACCACCCCGGGCCTTAAATCCAGCCACATTTCCCCCATTTTTTGACCTGTCCTCGTCATCCACCACCTTCTTATCCACCATATGCACTTCATACTCCACTGGATCACTCTCCATTCTGACTCTTGCCTTCGCATTATATCGTGACTCATCATCATTCAGCACCCTCTCATCATCCACCTCATTGGCCGCTCCAGCTGTTCCTGCCTTCGAATAACTACTCCTTCCGCTATCCACAAACTTTTGATTTCCGTGAACTTCCTTCACGACTTCATCATCATCTTCCAAATCAGGTATCCCCTCTTCCTCCCTCACTTCCCTTGAGTCGCGGTTCGGAGTGTAAGGCGGATTATACATCTCAAAGGTCTCAAACGGGTTAAAAAAATCCCAGGTCGAGCTCCTTGGTGGCGATGGGGGAAGTGGAGGCGCTTTTGAACGGGACGTAGCAACTGCCCCATCAGACGGAGATGACAAGCCGCTGTAACGCGCAGGTGGCAATGAAGAACCGAATAACCCGCCTCCAGCACCCATATTCGGATGATTGCCGTAATTATCAATATTATTATTATTATAATAATAAGGATACGAAGGTGGGTTCTGAATATTATTTGCAGAAGGATAAGAAGGATACGAAGAGGAAGTAGAAGATTCACCTATATGCATAGTTTCTGGGATCATCGGCCGTTGCTCATACAAAACAGACGGTATCGTTTGCTTCTTCATATAATTCATATTCGTAAACTTTCCACCTGCCTGAAGAGTTCCGTAATCCGGCATGTAATCAATGGGACCATCGTACGAAGGAACCGGGGATGGCGCATCATAATGATGTAGCGATTCCGAACCGGAATCCTCTTCATCTTCGGAGTCAGAGTGAAAGTGAAGATGCGAACCGGAGTCGGAGTGAGAGCGAAGGTGGTGAATCTTTTCCGGTGGTGAACCAGAAGGTTCAGATGGTTCACCTTTCCGTTGAGCCGGAAGGTTAAGAACCGGCGAAGACGGTCCCGGAATATCGTGATTAAAAAATCGATCGAGCGAAATGCCGACAGCCTTGAGTGAGTGAAGATAAGCCGCGTGGGCTTCAGCCAAGGCGTAGCGTTGGCGTATGGCTTCGTCTAGGAAAGTACACCGCTCCCGGCACAAAGCCACCGCCGGCAAGTCATCTAGCTTTGAGCTGGCGCAACCCATCAAATTTAATTCTCAGTAAAAAAAAAGATCAAGTAAGAAAGCATAATTGAAAATTGGAACGAATAATATTTAGGGTTGGGGAGAAAAAGATTACAAGATTGGGAGAAAAGTAAATGAAAGAGGGAATCTTTTTGTGTGCCAGAAGGGAGTTTGTCTTTGTCGTCGCGTTGTATATAGCATAAAAGAAAAGAGAGAGAAAGTGGAGGGAAAGAGAGGGGTGAGTCACTGAGTGTGTGGATCGTCGGAGTGAGTGTCTGAGTCAGCGTACAATACATATATTATTATTTATTTCAATGCCTGTGTGTATAGTATTTTGAATTAATCTATTTACACCGAATTTGTTGACACATTGGTTGTAGTATTTTACGCAAGCATTTCAATGTTTGAATATACTTTTGTTTTCGGAAAAATTGCACCATTAAGGGGCGTTTGATCCACGTTATTTTAAAAGAATGTATTCTGAAATAATAGATTGATGGAGAATGTATAATTAAAAAAGAACGAAAAGTTATTGATTTAATGAAAATTATTATTTTATTGAAAAATGTGCGGTTGAAAATGAGTAGAAAAATGAAAATGAAAATTTTAATATGGCTCAAACATTGGTTAATTGTTAACTTAGCCCCTCATATCCCTTTAAATTTTTTTTAATTTTCATATTTATTTTTAATCATACATTTACACAATAAAATATTTTACAAATTAATTTAAAAAATTTACATAATTTTAACCACACCTTCTCTAAAAAATCACTATTCAAAACATTATTTTTGAAAATAATGATATCAAATAGTGCATTATTGTCTTCGTAGCAAGGTGATTTTTAACTTTCAAAAAAAAAAAACAAATTTATTTCGTATGTTTGGTATAGAAATGATCACCTACTTCCAGGAAACAGTAGTTCATAATATCTGTTGCTAAAGAGACAATGCCAAGTTAGTGAGTCAACCAATTTTTTGATTTGTCAAGAACTATAGGTTGACTTTGACATGACATTGTTAAGTTGTGAATTCAACGAAATATATAATTGAGAGTTGACTTGTTCATGTGACATTATCACATTAACGGTGTGTAAACTATATCCAAACAACTGAGGACATGAGATCAACTCTAATGTTTGGAAACACTTTCAAGTTGTGAATTCAACGAAACATGTGAATAATAAATAAATAGTAATTGTAGATCTTATGAAATATTTCAATAAAAGAATATATATAACCCGCTTATAAATGAAAATATAATTTAAGTTGTGCCAAACATGCACTCTGTTAACCTCCGATCTTCGAGGTCAATTAGTACGGATGTTTGTACTTGATAAGTATATATTAATGTGAGCTCGATTAAACATGGTCAGCTTGGCAATAATTTGGCTTGCACAGGAAGCGTATGTAGTGCTTCGAGGACAAATGGAGCATAATGATTGAGGATCACTGACAGAATATATGGACCACTAATCAGCGAAATGCACATAAAGAAGCCTTGCATCATCGCCCACATAATCCTCCAATCAAACAGTTTAGCTTCTTTCTCTAAGTAATTCATTAATTATTGGAGACTACATGCAAAATTAACTAATTATGATCTGATAGACTGATCTCAACAACCAATCTAATTGCACCAGCAAGTGTACTTCTTGTGCTCGAATTTGCAGGTGACAAGACAGGAAGTGCAGTATGCATGCATATTTTCTCCTATAAAATGGAAAAATTGGCAAAGAGAAATGGGAGAGGAGGAACACGGTTAAACTCATTATAAACTTTCTTATATTTCTCAAATTTCAATATCTCCTAGGATAAGAAAAAGGAAACTATTGTATTACCATTTGTAATCATTTCATTATTCATTAATCGAATTTGTGTTTTTCCTTAAAGTTGGCTTGAAAGTTATTTATCTAATTTTCAACGTCAATAGTTTGGCGCTAGAAGGAAGGCCCAACTTGAAAAAATACAACCTTGTCTCTCTATGGATAGATTTTCAGCATCTAAAAGTCATTCTCACACTCGCCCCAAGCAAATCAGCAACCTACAAAATGCTGGAACAATACGAGGTCAAAATGAAACTACTGACCCTCAAATGGTGGCAATGAGGGAAGCCATTGAGAGATTAACAAACGTTGTTAGTAGACTGGAGCATAACCAAACTCGTAATCTACCACATGATATTGAGATGGAATCTCCACACCAAGAAAGAACCAGGCGACTTTCCATTAGAAGGACTCTCCAATTCTCAGGCGGAGAATATTCCAAAAGTCGAACTGAAAAACTCAAGAGCTCTCCTCTAACGGCAAAACCAACTACCAAAAGAACAAATAGTGCATTTAATAGAATGGGTTCTCAACACTCTTTAACACCCACGAACAAACACGATGAGCCCCGTACTGACCACCCTATGGAATGACCAGAGCCTGAGATGAGTGCTCTGAGGAAACGCATAGCTGATCTGGAAGCTAGAAACAAAGGGAGCACGGAAAAATACCTCACAAAACACCATTCACCATTCATTGAGGACATCCTGACAGAACCCCTGCTTGGAAAGTTGAAAATGCCACAATTGACCGAGTACGGAGGGGAAGGAGATCCCTTAAGTCATTTGGACAAATACATTTCCTAAATGGAATTGTAAAAAGCTGGGGATGCCATAATGTGCCACGCTTTCCTCTTAACTTTGGGAGATAAAGCTCAAAGGTGGTTTAGAAGATTGCACTAAAGATCCATAATAAATTGGAATGATCTTGCTACTGCGTTTCTCGCCCAATTCATAGGTTCGAAAGCAAGAACTACACCAAATGAGTGCTTGGTAAGCATCAAACAAGAGAAAACTGAATCACTCAAGAGTTACCTAAGCAGATTCAACAAATAATTCATGGAAGTATATCCGACCAAGAGGATCTTAAGCAAAATCCATAGTCTCAACAATGGACCAAAGGAACACAAATAGACAAAGACTCTGGTCATGAGAAGAGAAGGGATAGAAGAGATCAAAGTTGTTCAATGTTATATCCCGACAAATTTCTTGAATAGCACCCATTGAATACTTCTTTGGAAAAGTCTTTTTGCAAGCTGAAGAAAAGGAAACTTTTCGTCGACCTCCGCCTCAAAGAAAAAAGTTGAATGGGAGAAGTCAAGGGAATTATTTCTGTTATCATAGGACAACGGGACATAAAACCGATAATTGCAGAAACTTGAAAGAAGAGGTGGAATCACTCATTCGACAAGGTCACTTGCAGGAGTCCGTAGCTAAGGCCAAAGAAGCAAACCCAACTAGAATTCAACAAACGAACCAATAAGGGATAGCCCAGGAAGTTTGGCCCGGACCCCAAACTCGAAATCCTCTACACCGAGCTAAGATACGAACCTTGATAAGATCAATGCCTTGAGGGGTCACAGAGAGCCAGGCGTAGGTTGGCACATAATGCTCGTATCTGGCAAAACCATAATGTGATACATCAAGAGTCGGAGGTCAGCATAGCACTATATTTGGAATGGTTCCCGAACTTTGGAACAAATAGGGATACAAGAATGCTACCTCCAACCCTATCTCAGAAGGTGCAGGGGTTCTCTAGAGACCCAATTGAAGCCTGAGGATAAATCGTACTAAGTGTGGAGTTAGGTGAAATCCCTTGCCAAAGAAGAATTTTAGCCAACTTTATTGTCGTAGATCTCCCTTCGAATTATAATGCCATATTGGAAAGGCCTATACTGCGCGAGTTGCAAGCTGCCGCTTCAATATATCATATTGTATTTAATTCCCAACTCCAAACGAACCAGGCATGATACACAAGAACCAGGTCGAGGCGAGGGCTTGCAATGTCGACCTACCTGGTCCTCGAGTACAAATGTTGAAAAATCAACAAGCAGGGAAATCGGGTTTAAAAGACCTATTGTAGCTGATTTATCTAAGATCAGTATTACTAAAAAATACCGCAAGAAGGCAAACGATCAGCTCTTATTTGAAGAAGGAGAAGCTAATCCAAATCCTTATCCTAGAGTCTTAGTAGTATCCGTACCCATATCCAGAGTCAATATTCCCAAAGTTTTGGTTGACAGAGAAAGCTTTCTCAACATACTCTACACCAACACCTTGGAATGGATTAGAATTCCTTTAAATTTCTTACAACCTTATCCAAACAAGTCCTGGGACTCAATGGAGCCCTTTCAGGAGCGAAAGGACTGATCAAGCTCCATATTGAGATCGGAGAATCCCCACGTCGAACTAAGCTTAATGCAAAATTTATGGTTTTGGATTCAAAATCTCCCTATGATGCCAATATGGGACAGCCTTTACTATTCAACCTCAGGGCAAAAGTGTCAATGTACCATTACTCTCTCAAATTTCCCACACCTTATGGTGTAGGGCAAATCAAGGAAAACAAGGATATTGCTGCAAAGTGTCAAGTAAAGGTTGATCCAGAAAGACAGGAAACTTATTATCCCTCCTAGGTCAATATGGTATATGCGGAGGAGCCCAACCTTATCCTATTAGACCTACGCCTAAGAGTAAAAGAAGGAGAGCATGTGAAGGAACTGGATATTGTGGAGGTTGGAGCAGAAGACCCACTAAGGAAACTCAGAATAGGTCACGAGCTACAGCCACCTCTTCGAGCTTAAATCATTAACTTCCTTCAGGAAAATCTTGATGTTTTTGCCTGAGATCACTCGGATATGAAAGGAATCGACCCAAACTTCATTTGTCACAAATTAGGCATTGATCTCTGAACCCAGAGAGGTACGAAGCTCTGAGCAAGGAAGTGCAGAAATTACTCCATAATGGGATCCTAGAGGCAAAATATCCGAAGTGGATTGCTAACCCGGTCTTGGTTAAGAAAAGTAATGGATATTGAAGGATGTGTATCAACTTTACTGATATGAATAAAGCCTACCCTAAAGATAGTTTTCTACTACCAAGAATAGATCAAATGGTGGATGCAACGGCTGGACATGAGTTGCTAAGTTTTATGGATGTGTATTTTTTATACAATCAAATCCCTATGTTTAGACCTGATCAGGAACACATAGCCTTCATTATTGACCGAGGTCTTTACTGTTATAAAATGATGTCTTTCGATCTCAAAAATGTTGGAGCTACTTACCAATGCTTGGTTAATTCTATGTTCGCCAAGCAAATTGGCAAGACCATGGAGGTCTATGTCGATGACATGTTGGTAAAAAACATGGATGCTCGGGATCACCAGCAACACCTTGTCGAAATGTTTCAAATCTTGAAAAAGTATGTAATGAAGCTAAACCCATATAAATGTGCCTTTGGAGTAAGCTCGGGAAAATTCCTTGTTTACTTGGTCAATCATAGAGGGATTGAAGCAAATCTAGAGAAAATAAGGGCCATTATTGAAATACGCCCCCCAACCAGACCCAAGAAAGTCCAGAGTTTGACAGGGCGAATAGCCGCCCTCAGCCGCTTCATGTCAAAATCAACATATAAATGCAAACCGTTCTTTAATGTATTGAGATGATGAAAAATATTTGAATGGACGTCAAAATACCATCTCGCCTTTGATCAGTTGAAGTTGCACTTAGCACAACTACTAGTGTTATCAAAACTAAAAGCGGGGGAGATGTTGATGCTATATTTGGCAATATCTGAACATGCAGCAAGTGCGGTATTAACCAGGGATGAGGAAGGAGTACAACATCATGTTTACTACATCATCAAAGCTTTGCACGAGGCCGAACTCCGTTAATCCCCATTGGAGAGATTAGCTTATGCAGTAGTCATAGCAGCTCGGAAGTTGAGACCTTATTTTTTGGAGCAGCCAATCGAGGTCTTAACTAATTACCCATTAAGGCAAGTTTTACAAAAACCTGATACTTCAAGAAGAATGGTTAAATGGTCAATAGACCTCGGTCAATTTGACATAAGATATAAGCCGCACACCTCCATAAAAGGTCAAGCTCTCGCTGATTTCACTGTGGAGTTCAGTTCGGACCCAACAGAAGAATTACATAACCATATGCATTGGAAACGTTTTGTTGATAGATCATCCACTGAAGTACGAGTAGGAGCTGAAATTGTTTTGATCAGCCCTCACCCCCGATTGTTATGTAAAGCGCTGCCATTTGATTTCAATGCTTCGAACAAGGAAGCCGAATATGAGGCCTTCATAGCTGGCCTACGAATGGCAAGATAAATAAAGGTAGACCGTTTGATAATTTATAGTAATTCATAGCTTGTGGTCAACCAAGTCAACGAAGCTTACCAAGCGAAAGAAGAAAGAATGAACAATTACCTCCAAATTGTTAAGCGTGAGATGAGAAACTTTGAAAATGTATAGATTGATCAAGTTCCTCAAACTCAAAATAGCCATGTCGACGCTTTAGCTCGGCTAGCAATAAGTGAAGGAATTGAGGAATTTGATAGCATCCCAGTATGAAGAAGTTGTCATCCTGCCATTGAAGAACTGAAGGCGGTTTTTATGATGACCAACCTTAAATCAACATGTGTAGCGCCCCGAGTTCCATTAACCCGGATTGCCACGTCATCGTCTTTTGCCCTAATTTAATAATCAAAAATTTGCAGAAATAACCTAATTTTTAAAATCACATTTGCAATTGAAGACTTCCTCGGCAAGAAAACTCATAGAATAACTATTTTAAAATTTAAATATCATGTTTTTGGAATAGCGGAAATGATAAATACGTTAACAATGTTCAAATACATAAATTTCAAAATTTAATAATTGCGATAATCAAATTTTATGCCACCACTGCCCATCAATCATGATCGCCTTCGAAGTCTGTAAATATCGTTAAAATAACAGAGTGAGTATTTCGAAGAAATACTCAGTAGACTCATCGCCGATAATTAATTTACAGAATAATTGAATACACACTTATGCAATATACAATGGGATATCATCATCTTCTTTGACTCATTTTCTTGAAAATCATAGGCTCTTTAAAATTATAGTGCGTGGGTAGTCTTTTTTTCTCGTGCATATAAAGCACATAAGTTATGCATAACATTCTCATCTTATCTCATAAGAGATTCTCGTCTTTCTCATGCATTTAAGCATATAAGTTATGGTAAGCATAACAATATCTTATATCTCATATGACACATTCTCATCTTATGCATTAAAACATATAAATCATGTAAATTCACAAAAAGCATGCAATTATAATTTAAACTAATTAATGGTGGCGAGTCTACCTCAATAATTCTCGAGTTAGTGCAAAAATGAAGCGGAAAGTGATCTCAAGCTCTCAATCGTTCGTAGGTTTCGTCTAGCCAAAATGGAAAATAAGCTTGAATTAGTATTTCGAAACTTTAAAGTTTTAGCGTGATAAAATAAAGTTTAAGGGCTTAATTGAAAATTTATTAAATCTGAAAATAAAAGTTTAAGGGCTGAAATAGTAATTTTTGAAAGTTAGGGACTAAACTGAAAATCTATTAAAACTGAAAATAAAGACTAAAAGCTGAAATAATAACTTTTAGAAGTTTAGGGACTAAACTGTAAATCTATTAAAACTGAGAATAAAGACTAAAAGCTGAAATAATAACTTTTAGAAGTTTAGGGATTAAACTGTAATTCTATTAAAGCTGAAAATAAAACTTAAAAGCTGAAATAATAACTTCTATAAATTAGGAACTTAATAGAACATTTATTAAAACTGAAAATGAGAAATTAGGGACTAAAATTAAAATACTTAAAACTTTGGAACTTAAATAAATCAATTTAAGAACTTGGGGGCTTGAAAGACAAATTTCTAAAATAAAACAAATAAAAAAAATAAAAATGTCTCATTCTCTCGCTCGCTCGCTCTCTCTCTCTCTCTCATTATAGAGAGAGAGGCGACGGGGAAGGGTGAAGTCCCTTCTCCCGATCCCACCACCACCGATCGGCAGGTCGGTGGCGGCGCCACCTCCTGAGGTGGCGCCGACGGTTAGGTAAGTAGGGGGTGGGGTTTTTCGTTTTCCTTTCTTCTTTTTTTTTTTGTTTTGTTTATGTCCGTAACTAGAAGTGAGGATTAGGCTCGATTTAGTTGAGTTTCTTGGTGGAATTTGAGTGAGGAGTGGATTGGGGTCAAGGTAGGTTAATGGGTTTTGTGATTTCTTGATTTTTGGGGCTGAAATGGGGTTGGTGTGGCGGCGGTTGAAGGTTGTTGGCAATGAGTTGGGGTTCGATTTTGGGCTATTGGCCATGAGTTGGAGGTCACGATTTTGGGTTGTTGGTGGCGGGTGGATGTTGGTCTCGGGTTGGAGTGTTAGGCAGTGTTGGTGGAGTCGGTTTGGTGGTGGAGCAAGCTGCTGGGCGTTGAGGTGCAGTTTGGGTGTAGTTGGGTTCGTTTTGGAGTTGCCTGTTGGTGGTTTGAGGTGGCGTGTGAAATGGTGGTGACTGGTTGCATATTTGGGGCAGTGAGTAGATGGTTTATTTTGCAGTGTTGAGGTTGCAGCTTGGGTGGTCTCGGTTTGGTGGTTTCGTGTTGGTGGCTGCAGTGAGGTTGATGGTTTAGTGGTGAAGAATGGTGGAATGGTGGAGGTGTTGTGCAGTGTTGGTGATCAGTTTTTGGTGAGCTGCATTGTGTGTTTTTTTTTTAGTTCACTGTTGATGCTAGAAATTGATTATTTCTAGCATCAATGGTGAAATTACAGTGAGAGAATTGAGGGGGAGAGACTTACCAAAAATAATGGTTGCTAGAATGGTGATGATGGGAGGGAAAAGAAGGTATATGAATAGTAGAAATTAGGGCACAAACTTTTAGATGGGCAATTGGGCCAAAAAGTTGGACTTTAGGGTTTTTTTTTCCCTAATTGGACCTAATGAATTTGGGCTAAAATAATTAATTCCGGTTTTGGACTTAAAGTAATGGACTTCAATGGATTTGGCTAAAATAAATAATTTCGATATTGGACTTATATTAAATTGGACTTTAAATAATTGGGCTTGAAATTATTAAAAATTGGATTTAAATAAAATAAATCGTAATTGATAAATAAATTATTATTCGGGATTGGATTCGATCGAATAGATTTGAATTCGTTTTTATAACGGCTAGACGAACGCGCTTTCTCTTTAAAATTAGGGTTAAAGTTTAGCGACACGTTTTTCGAGAAAACTAGTTTTATATTAATTAAAAGTTCTCGGTCGCTACAACCTTACCCCCTTAAAATAATTTCATCCTCGAAATTTAAACTAACTTGATCTAAAATATGTGGATACTTAGCCAGAATCTCTTCCTCTTTCTCCCAAGTAGCTTCATTACTATCCTGTCTACCCCATTGGACTTTGATTAAAGGATTCTCTTTGTTTCTTAAGACATGGACTTTTCTATTAATAATGCACATAGGTGTCTCCTCATAGGACAGATTCCTCTGAATCGAAATAGTCTAGAAATTTACCATATGACTTGGGTTGTGGATATGCTTTCTCAATAAGAAAACGTGAAAAACGTTGTGTATAGCCGATAGCTTGGGTGGTAATGCCAAACGATAAGCCACGTTACCTACCTTCTCTAATATTTCTAATGGTCTGATAAAACGAGGTCTTAACTTCCCTCTCTTGCCAAAACGGATAGTTCCTTTCATATGAGCTACTTTCAAGAATACTTTCTCTCCAATTGTAAACTGCAAGTCTTTTCTCCTTTTATCGGCATAGCTTTTCTATCTGTCTTGTGCGGCTTTGATCCGCAGTCTGATCTTCTCAATAGCCTCAACAGTCTTTTCAATCAATTCTGGACCCAAAATTCTTCTCTTACCTACTTCATCCCAATAGACTGGTGATCGATATCGTCGTCCATAAAGTGCCCCATATGGTGCCAAACCAATAGTAGCCTGAAAACTATTATTGTAGGCAAATTCCACTAATGGAAGATGAGTCTCCCAATTACCACTCAAGTCTAGTACACATGCTCTAAGCATATCCTCTAGTGTCTGAATAGTGCGTTCAGACTGTCCATCATCTGGGGATGGTAAGCAGTACTAAAATTTAATTTAGTACCCATAGCTACATGTAAACTCTTCCAAAATCTCGAAGTAAATCTCGGGTCTCTATCTGAGACAATGGAAACTGGTACTCCATGAAGTCGAACAATCTCTCTAACATACAATTGGGCTAATTGGTCCACATTGAGAGTCATTCTGATCGGTAGGAAATGAGTTGACTTCGTAAGTCGGTCTACAATAACCCAAATAGCGTCATGTCCTTTCACTGATTTCGGTAACCCTGTTACGAAATCCATGGAAATCTTCTCCCATTTCCATTCTGGTATATCCAAAGGATTTAACAATCCTGACGGTCTCTGATATTCAGCCTTAACTTGCTGACACGTCATGCATCGAGAGACAAACCTTGCAATACAACCCTTCATGTTTCTCCACCAAAAGGTATTGCGCAAATCACGATACATCTTTGTCCCTCCTGGGTGGCATGCATATGGTGCTAAATGAGCTTCTGTCAAAATCTCATTTTTTATATGCTCATCTTTCGGTACACAGAGACGTCCTCTGAACATAAGTGCCTTATCAGCGGCAATCTCGAAACCTATTCTCTTGCCAGTCCCAACTTGGGATCTGATCTTTTCTAGGAATTTAGGGCTTGAGCCGTCACAATCTGACCTCTCAAATCTGGTTTAACGGTCAGATTTGACAATCTAATAGGTCCTTGGACTGATGGGGCTCGCACTTCAATTCTTAAATTCTGAAAATCTCAAATCAATTGATCTTGCGTTGTTTTCAAAGCTAATAAATGTCCGGCGTTCTTTCTGCTCAAAGCGTCTACAACCTTATTTGCTTTACCCTGGTGGTAAAGAATGGTGCAGTCATAATCTTTTACTAGCTCTAGCCATCGACGTTGTCTCATGTTCAGTTCCTTCTGAGTGAAGAAATACTTGAGACTCTTGTGATCGGTGTAAATCTCACATTTACTACCATACAAATAGTATCGCCAAATCTTAAGAGCGTGTACTACAGCTACGAGCTCTAAGTCGTGTGTCGTGTAATTCTTCTCATGTGGCTTCAACTGTCTTGAAGCATAGGCGATCACTTTGCCATTTTGCATCAATATACAACCTAAGCCATGTTTGGATGCATCGCTGCATATAACGAAACCATCTAGTATAGTCAGCACTGGTGCTAAGACGAGTCTGTTCTTAAGTTTCTGGAAGCTTTGTTCACACTGTTCGGTCCACTGAAACTTAACTCCTTTCATCGTCAACTGAATTATAGGACCTGCTATTTTAAAGAAACCCTCTATGAATCGCCGATAATATCCGGCTAATCCAAGAAAACTTCTCACATCTCCAACATTTGCAGGTGTCGGCCAATTCGTTACAGTTTCTACTTTAGAAGGATCGACTTCGATGCCTTTGGCTGTAACAATGTGACCCAAGAAACCTACTCTCTCAAGCCAACATACACACTTCTTGAATTTGGCGTACAACTTTTCTGCTCTCAGCATTTCCAATACAATCCTCAAATGTTCTTCATGCTTTGCCGAATCTCTGGAGTAGATCAGTATGTCATCAATAAAAACAATAACGAATTTATCAAGATACTGATTGAATACTCTGTTCATCAAGTCCATAAATATCGCAGGTGCGTTCGTGAGTCCGAAAGGCATCACTACGAACTCGCAATGTCCATATCGTGTCCTGAACATTGTCTTTGGTACGTCAGTTGGTGAAACCTTTAGCTGATGGTAACCAGATCTCAAGTCAATCTTGGAGAAAATAGCTTTGCCTTTCAACTGATCGAATAAGTCCTCGATCCTAGGGAGAGGATACTTATTCTTTATCGTCAACTTGTTAAGTTCTCAATAGTCAATGCACATCCTCATACTTTCATCCTTCTTCTTTACGAACAAAACAGGTCTCCTCATGGAGATACACCTGATCTAATGAAATCCTTCTCTATCAATTTCTCCAATTGTACCTTCAGTTCTTGCAACTCCTTCGGCACCATACGGTACGAAGCTTTGGAAATTGGGGCAGCTCCTGGTACCAAGTCAATGGAAAATTCCACTTGTCTATCCGGCGGAGTACCGGGTAGATCATCTGGAAAAACATCACCGTACTCACATACTACTGGTATTGATTCCAAAGTAATCTCCTCTACGGGTTTGTCTTGCAAACTAACCAAAAAGCCTTGACAATTATCCTTGGCTAAAAACTTCTCGGCTTGTAAAGCGGAGATAAGGCGAGGAAGTGACTCGATCCTCATCCCATAAAACCTGAATACTTCTTCACCGTCCTTGCGAAAAATAACCTCTTTCTCGTGGTACATGATTGCGGTACGATTGGTGTTGAGCCAATCCATACCCAGAATAATATCGAAGTCTTTCATTCGAATAATATTCAAGTCTGCCTTTAGAACTTGACCGTCAAAATCTATTTGTACAGCCTTGACTATCTTATTAGTATCGATAGTACTTCCTGACGACAAACTAACCTCAAGGGTACTACCAATCTCTTCTCCTATTAGGTTCAGTCTTTCTAAGCATGCATTGGATATAAATGAATGTGTGGCTCCCGAGTCTATCAGAACATATATGGGAATACCAGAAATAGATAGTATACCTGGTATCATAATAGCATGCTGAAGATGGGAAAGGAAAACACGGTATGGAAAGCAGTTAAGACATGTACAAGAATACCAGAGTAACTAGTATACCTGCAATCATGTCGAAATCCTCGGCTGCGTCCATAGCGAATACTCTTGCCTTCCCATTCCTGTTCTAGTCTGGGTTTGTCCTTTGATTGGAACCCTGGGCGGGCTGAGCACGACAGTCCGATGCGAAGTGACCTGATTGGCCACACTTGTAGCAGACACCCTTTCCAAAAAGACATTCTCCTTTATGCATCCTCTGGCACTTAGGGTAGGGTGAAATGAAATTGGGTATCTGCCTCTCCGCTGGCCCTGGATTCGGCCTCTTGATGAATGGTTGGTTCCGATTCTGATTTTGGTTGCGGCTCGGACCTTGCCACTTTCTCTTTCCTAGGTTTCTCTGTTCATAATGATTTCCTTGAGTTCCCGTTCTCCCACCGGCATAGGCTACTACTTGAGCCTTCTTTACTACATCCCGGTAAGTCGACAGCTTATGTGAACTGACAATTTGTCTAACATCAGAGCGTAGGCCCCTCTCAAATCTCCGAGCCTTTTTGAACTCTGTCTCCACCAGATGTGGAGCATAACGTGACAGTTCTTTAAATTTCCTCTCATACTCGATTATGTCCATTTCTCCTTATACCAATCGCAGAAATTCAGCCTCTTTGTGATCTCGAAGAGCTTGTGGGAAGAACTTGTCCCTGATCTCCTCCTTGAAATCATCCCAAGTCAGGGCTACTTCTTGTTCTTCGCTCCTCGTGCGGGATGCGGATTCCCACCAAAATCTCGCTCTTCCGACTAACATGAATTCTGCACAACCTACTTTCTTGTATTCAGGGCAGGCTATGTGCTTGAAAATCTTCTCAATGGCCTGGAGCCACTCTTCCACCGCCAGTGGCCCATCTCCGCCATCAAACGTAGGCGGGCTATACCTTCTAAATTGTTCAATCACTGGTACTATGGGGTTGGGATTGACTGACTGTGGAATCTGTCTCATTTCCTGCACAACCCTGAGCAATTCTCGGATGATATCGATTTGAGTAGGTGGTGCCACGACCTTCATAAAATTTAAGGTAATTTGTAACAGTTGACTAGGCGTATAAACAATAAAAGATAACTCGAAAGACGAAAAATAGAATTCAAACATCATTTCATTCATAACTCAATTTCTTTTGGTGCGGGTACATGAATTGGAAGGCATGTATGCCGAACATTTCCAATATTTTTTATACAATGATATCAAACCTACTCTAGATCCTATCTCTTTATTCTCCTTCAGTTATACATGATTCGACGTCTGAGAATTCCCCGAGCGCTGGATCAGCGTCTTCTTCCGGGTCTTCTTTCGGGTCTTCTTCGGGTTCTTCTTTCGGGTCTTCCTCGGGGTCCTCTTCGGGGTCTTCCTCGGATTCTTCTTCAGGTTCTTCTTCGGGAACATCCCCGGGCATTAACCCATCTCTTTGCCCAAGTTCGGGCTTGGGCTTGGGCTCGGGCATTGGCTTAGGATCTGGCTCCCTTTCAGGTGCAACCCCAAAGCGGTGCTCAAAATACATGGGCCAATATCCCACAAATCTCACGCAAAAGGTGTTATATTCAACTTCCACATTAGGTGACACCATTGCATCTATGTATATGCTGCGAGCTACCTTCGCGTAGTCGTCCCGGAAGGTCGAAAGTAAATGATGGATCGATCGATGATCATTGGTCACATAGCCATGCTGTGTGGCCCGATCACGTACAACAGTTGCTCTACGTGTTAGGCTATAGTCCAATCGAGCCTAGCCTGAAACGATCGTAGTCTCTAGCGGCTTGTTCCGCGTCACTGGGTGCATTTCTACGGATGGGTGCCATGTCCTAAACCAATTATGCAAAGTCCAATTATGCGGGGTTATTCATTTCTCTTAGTTAAAATTACGAGGACGTAAAAATTTAAAAACTCTTGTAAATTATGCACAAACTCGTCTTTCTTTCTAATTCGGATACATTTCTTTCTCTTATTCTAAATCTCATAAATTGTAAAATAGGTATCCGAATAAAATAACGTTAAACTTCATAAACTTCTTTTACCTTCGGAGTCGGTGGATCGAATGATGGCAGTGGCGACTTTCATTAATAATTAAATAATAAATAAAAAGTCTATTTGAAAATTTTCTCTTTTTGTAAATTTGCCAGTCTACAGAAACTTTTTGTAATTGAAAACTTCGTCGGTAAGAAAACTCATAGGATAACTGTTTTAAAATTTAATTATCATGTTTTTGGAATAGCGGAAACGACAAATACGTTTACAATGTTCAAATATAAATTTCAAAATTTAATAATTACGATAATCAAATTTTATGCCACCACTGCCCATCAATCATGATCGCCTCCGAAGTCTGTAAATATCGTTAAAATAACAGAGTGAGTATTTCGAAGAAATACTCAGTAGACTCATCGCCGATAATTAATTTACAGAATAATTGAATACACACTTATGCAATATACAATGGGATATCATCATCTTCTTTGACTCATTTTCTTGAAAATCATAGGCTCTTTAAAATTATAGTGCGTGGGTAGTCTTTTTTTCTCATGCATATAAAGCACATAAGTTATGCATAACATTCTCATCTTATCTCATAAGAGATTCTCGTCTTTCTCATGCATTTAAGCATATAAGTTATGGTAAGCATAACAATATCTTATATCTCATATGACACATTCTCATCTTATGCATTAAAACATATAAATCATGTAAATTCACAAAAAGCATGCAATTATAATTTAAACTAATTAATGGTGGCGAGTCTACCTCAATAATTCTCGAGTTAGTGCAAAAATGAAGCGGAAAGTGATCTCAAGCTCTCAATCGTCCGTACGTTTCGTCTAGCCAAAATGGAAAATAAGCTCGAATTAGTATTTTGAAACTTTAAAGTTTTAGCGTGATAAAATAAAGTTTAAGGGCTTAATTGAAAATTTATTAAATCTGAAAATAAAAGTTTAAGGGCTGAAATAGTAATTTTTGAAAGTTAGGGACTAAACTGTAAATTTATTAAAACTGAAAATAAAGACTAAAAGATGAAATAATAACTTTTAGAAGTTTAGGGACTAAACTGTAAATCTATTAAAATTGAGAATAAAGACTAAAAGCTGAAATAATAACTTTTAGAAGTTTAGGGATTAAACTGTAATTCTATTAAAGCTGAAAATAAAACTTAAAAGCTGAAATAATAACTTCTATAAATTAGGGACTTAATAGAACATTTATTAAAACTGAAAATGAGAAATTAGGGACTAAAATTAAAATACTTAAAACTTTGGAACTTAAATAAATCAATTTAAGAGCTTGGGGGATTAAAAGACAAATTTCTAAAATAAAACAAATAAAAAAAAATTGTCTCATTCTCTCTCCATCTCTCTCTCATTACAGAGAGAGAGGCGACGGGGAAGGGTGAAGTCCCTTCCCCCGATCCCACCACCACCAACCAGCGGGTCGGTGGCGACGCCACCTCCTGAGGTGGCGCCGACGGTTAGGTAAGTGGGGTTTTTCGCTTTCATTTCTTCCTTTTTTTTTGTTTTTGTCCGTAATTAGAAGTGAGGATTGGGCTCGATTCAGTTGAGTTTCTTGGTGGAATTTGAGTGAGGAGTGGATTGGGGTCAAGGTAGGTTAATGGGTTTTGTGATTTCTTGACTTTTGGGGCTGAAATGGGGTTGGTGTGGCGGTTGGAGTGTTAAGCAGTGTTGGTGGAGTCGGTTTGGTGGTGGAGCAAGCTGCTGGGCGTTAAGGTGCAGTTTGGGTGTAGTTGGGTTCGTTTTGGAGTTGCCTGTTGGTGGTTTGAGGTTGCGTGTGAAATGGTGGTGACTGGTTGCATATTTGGGGCAGTGAGTAGATGGTTTGTTTTGCAGTGTTGAGGTTGCAGCTTGGGTGGTCTTGGTTTGGTGGTTTCGTGTTGGTGGCTGCAGTGAGGTTGATGGTTTAGTGGTGAAGAATGGTGGAGGTGTTGTGCAGTGTTGGTGATCGATTTTTGGTGAGCTGGATGTGTGTTTTTTTTTTGTGGGAGTTCACTGTTGATGCTAGAAATTGATCTTCTAGCATCAATGGTGAAATTACAGTGAGAGAATTGAGGGGGAGAGACTTACCAAAAATAATGGTTGCTAGAATGGTGATGATGGGAGGGAAAATAAGGTATATGAATAGTAGAAATTAGGGCACAAACTTCTAGGTGGGCAATTGGGCCAAAAGTTGGACTTTAGGGGTTTTTTTTTTCTAATTGGACCTAATGAATTTGGGCTAAAATAATTAATTCCGATTTTGGACTTAAAGTAAAGGATTTCAATGGATTGGGCTAAAATAAATAATTTCGATATTGGACTTTAAATAATTGGGCTTGAAATTATTAAAAATTGGATTTAAATAAAATAAATCGGAATTGAAAAATAAATTATTATTCGGGATTGGATTCGATCGAATAGATTTGAATTCGTTTTTATAACGGCTAGACGAACGCGCTTTCTCTTTAAAATTAGGGTTAAAGTTTAGCGACGCGTTTTTCGCGAAAACTAATTTTATATTAATTAAAAGTTCTCGGTCGCTACAACATGGATGAATGAGATCGTTGTATATTTGAAAACAGGCTTATGTCCTGAAAATCCTATTATGGCAAGAAAACTTCGAGTAAGGGCGGCTAGATACACATTGATCAACGACGTCCTTTATAAAGCGAGGATATGATGTGCCTTTACTTAGACGTTTGAACGAGGAAGAAGCACTAAATGCTTTGGATGAGGTGCATGGAGGAATATACGGAAATCATGCTAAATGACAATCTTTAGTTCTTAAAATTATACGACAAGGATATTGTTGGCTTACCATGAAAAAGATGCAGTGGAGTTTGCTAAGAAATGCCACAGATGCCAGCGTTTCGTCCCCAATATCAATCTTCCCCCAGTGGAGCTGAATTGTGTGATGGCACCATGGCCCTTTTCCAAATGGAGGGTTGATTTAATTGGCTCCATGCCAACCGGAAAGGAGGGACGAAGTTCGAAATTGTGGTAGTGGACTATTTCACTAAATGGGTGGCCTTTGGCTAAAATAACTGAGCAAAAGAAAACCGACTTCATTTGGAAATCCATCATATGCAGATTCGGAATACCACATTCCATTGTGATTGATAATGGAAAACAATTCGACAAGCGTCATTCCACTAATTTTTATGAGGAGTCCGACATCCGGAAACACTTCTCTATGCCAAATCACCTTCAAACTTATGGTCAAGTTGAAGCAATTAATAAGATCATCAAGCATACTCTAAAAGCTAAACTTGATGTTCTTAAGGGAGGATGGGCTGAGGAACTCTCTAGTGTGTTGTAGTCTTATCGCACTATACCTAGGAGTAGTGCCGGGAAACCCCAATTTTCTTTGGCTTTTGGAGTGAAAGCTGTTATCCCTCTTGAGATAGGATTCTTCTCTGCTCGGACAATGACATATTATGAAAATGGGAACGAACAAGTGTTACGAGGAGAATTTGATTTGGTAGAAGAAAAAATGAATAAGGCCGAGATCAGGAATGTAGTATACAAACAACGCAATGTAATGTATTACAATAAAAAAGTCAAGAAACGAGAATTCGAGGTGGGATACCTTATATTAAGGAAAATCTTTTTAGCAACAAGGAAACTCAATTCTAGGTCCTTGGGACCTAACTGGGAAGGTCCTTGCAAAGTAACCAAAGTACTACTCAAATGGGGGCCTATGAATTAGAAGATATGGAAGGAAGACCTCTACTTCATCCCTGGAATGCAGAGCACCTCAAAAAATATTATCAGTAAAATGACGGTTATGCTTTGTATTGCATGTTGTTTATAATAAAAATATATGCTTCTAAAGTATAGGATCACTGGCATATTGACGTAAGCCCTACTCATGAGCAAGTCGAGCTAAGGTTGCATTTGCTACAACACTCAGTGAAAATTCCTATAAGGAACTACTTAAGTCCTGCTCATGAGCAGACCGAGCTAAGATTGGATGTGTTGCAACACTTAGTGGAAATTCCTATAAAGAACTACTTAAGTCCTGATCATGAGCAGGCCGAGCTAAGATTGGATGTGTAGCAACACTTAGTGAAAACTCCTATACTTAAGACCTGATCATGAGCAAGTCGAGTTAATGTTGCATGTGCTGCAACACTTAGTACAAATTTCTATAAGGAAAAACCTAAGGCCTGCTCATGACCAGGCCGAACTAAGGTTACATAGACTGAGAAAATTTCTTATGAAGAAATATCTAAAAACTAATGTCGCGTGCATTGCAAACATTCAAAGAAATAAATTATTGCTGAAGTAAAACATTTAATGAGCAAACTAAAATTTCATTCATTAAATCAAAAGATTACAAAAGGTTCTTAAGAAATTCTTAAAGACCTAACAAAAACTAAGTACAAGAAGAAACTATTGGGCTGGGAGGTCATGGGGAGGAACATATTTATGAATAACATCTTTCTCAGTAGGAGAGATTCGAACTCCAGCTAATTTGGACAGTTGTTCTAACTCTTTCTTTTGTTCCTTATATGCCTTCGCCAAGAAAGTCGTATCGAAGTCTGGCTGCCCTTTTTTCATATATTTGATAATTTCTCCTAAGGCCACAACGTAGGCATCCTGAGCAAGAGCGTCCAACTCAGGAGAGGCCCTCCAATTTCCACTGCCTTAGAAGCCCTGAGCTTGGCATCTGCTGCCTTTTTGGTATCCTCCTCAGCTCTCTTCGATGATTTATCTATCCAAGCCTTTTCTTCATCTGCCCATTTTTTTTCACTGTCAGCTCGAGCAGTGGCCTTCTCTCTCCAAAGCTGTAAGGCTTTATTGTCGTCCATCAGCCTCGGCTCCGAAGTCAACCTAGCTTTGAGCTCATCCCTCATTATATTTAGACGGTCTTCATAGTTTTTCTCTTTCTCAGCAAAAATCGCCTTTTTCGTTTCTACCTCCTTGAAGAGAATGTTGGCTCGATCTCTCACCTCAAGCATTTTGTCGAGCTCGGCCTTAACCTGAAAAGTAAAGAACGTTGTGTTAAAAGTCACAATAATAATATTGACACAATATTAATAGTGCAGGTATTTACCTTCTCAGCTACTGACATCATGTGAAGAATTGCCACATGGTTATACAGCTGATCTAAGATAATACTTTCCCTAATAGGCATCTTGGTTAGGAACCATTGGTCACAACCATTCCAGCTTCGAGGTCGGTACCCTGCCAAACCCTCCACATTTGGCCTTTGCAAATCATGGCATCTTTCATGGGACGTCAAAGAAGAGGCCGTGGCAGTGGTATGAATCACCAGAGGAACAGGATGAGAAGAGCTGAACGGTACAACAAGAGGGGGCGTAGCTGTCAGTTCTTCCAAGCGACAATGCTTTACAAGAGGTTGCTCAGCATCAACCTTAGGCTTGACCTCTTCAGCCATCTCAGCATGGACTTTTTTTCTTTTATCTTAGCAGCCTCAGCAGCTGCTACCGCCTTTGCTGCTCGGAAGTTTAGTATGTTTGGATCTTGACCTTCGAAAAAAGTTAATAAAGTTATTAGTTCCAAAACTCAAAGTAAAAATAAAAAGTTAGTAATGAATTGACTTACGAGAAGAAGTGAGGGGCAGAGGTAGCAGGTCGGCTTGATGTCGAGGTCGGCGACAATGTCCGAAGTAAGCCCGCTTGAAACAAATTCGCATTTGAAATCACAAACTTGGAAGACCTCTGTCTGTTGGGGAGAGCTCGGATGGAATCTACTTGTCCTTGAATAACTGAGCTCAGATGGCAAGGTCTATAATATGCAAAAGGGAAAAAGAAAGGTTAGAAAAACAGTTTTAATACGAAGACCTAAATTTGAAGCAAATGTAGTTTTCCTTACAGAAAGAGTGATAAAGAGTAGGGGCTATGTCCTCTTTATCCACCTCGACGGGATGGAATTGCCAATCCCCTAAGACAAAGAAAAACTTCTCCTTCCATCCTTTGATTGAGGAGGGAGTGTCTAAAACTAACGGGCACCTCATCCTAGGCCTAATGTGGTATACCACCAACCTGTGTTCTTCCCATCCTCCTTAAAAGTAAAAAGGGAGTTGAACCGGGATACGTTCAGCTCGGGGTGACCTAATTGCTTCTATAGAATTAAGGTCACAATAAGGGTCTTCCATCCATTTGGGCAGAGTTGATTAGGGGCTATTACCCAACAAGAAAAGAATTCACGTATACTCTTTAGGAATGGAAGTCTCAACCCAGGATGAAGAATTGCTGAGTTGAGGGCTACACATGCTGATGGAGAAGTGTTAGCTCGGTTGGAAAGGGATGTAATCACCAATTTTATGGTACTGGGTAAGATATAATTAGCCCTAATACTAGCTAATGCATCCATGTAATCACTGACCTACAAGAGTCTGCTCTCCATTCCTCATTCCCACTCTCATTACCCCATTGTGACCTCGTCTCTCTCATCTTTCGTTGTTGTTCTATGCTCCCAGGAGAATTAGATGATTGTGGGTAAAAAGAAGTTATAGGAACAGGAGTTAACACTTCCAGGCAGTTTAAGCTAGCAGATGAGGGACTAAAAGACGGAGAGGACGAAGATGATACATTTCTTCCTGTTGATTATCCCAGGACTTTACTCGAGATTCGTCCGAACTCATATAAAAATCTAAAGAAAAATATATAATGCGTAGAGAAAATGAAAGGTATTCTTGATGAAATGGAATACTTGAACGAAGTCCACCTCACTCAGAAAAATAAATGGGAAGAATTTTTTCTTAAGAGCAAAAATCTGGAAATTTGATATGCAAAAGTGAAGAATGAAAAGAGGAAAAGTCATTTAAAAGGAAAGGAATGTCAAGGGCCAAGATCTAAACCGTTCAAATAAAATAATAAATAAATAAACGATTGGAATCAAAGCTTCTAGAAGAAGGAACCTACGTGCCCTACAGTTGATGCACAAGTTATGGTGTGACGCATGCTCAAATCATTTATTGCTATAATGATTACAGAAATTGGAAATTGTGCCTACTACTTTTTAAAGGTCAGTCTCTCACCTAGGTCAGCACTGACTTGGGGGGTAACTGTTAACCTCCGATCTCCGAGGTCAATTAGTTCGGATGTTTGTACTTGATAAGTATATATTAATGTGAGCTCAGCTAGGCAAGGTCAGCTCGACAATAATTTGGCTTGCACAAGAAGCCTGTGTAGTTCTTCAAGGTCAATTGGAGTACAATGATTGAGGATCACTGACAGAATGTATGGACCACCAATCAGCGAAATGCACATAAAGAAGCCTTGCGTCATTGCCCACATAATCCTCCAATCAAACAGCTTAGCTGTTTTCCCTAAGTAATTCATTAATTATTGGGGATCACCTACAAAATTAACTTATTATGATTTGATAGACTAATAGTTCTTTAGCTCAGATTTGTAGGTGACAAGACAGGAAGTGCAGTATACATGCATATTTTCTCCTATAAAAAGGAAAAAAATGGCAAAGAGAAAAGAGGGAGGAGGAACACGGTTAAACTCATTATAAACTCTCTTATATTTCACATATTTCAAATATCTCCTAGGATAGGAAAAAGGAAACTATTGTATTACCATTTGTAATCATTTCATGATTCATTAATCTAATCCGTGTTTTTCCTTAAAGTTGGCTTGAAATTTGTTTATCTAATTTTCAACTGTCAACATACTCAAAGCTTTTTAAAGTTGCATAATGATACAAACCACCTAAAGTATTATTTGAATCGTCGCAGGAACCTCATTAAAACATGAATTGCTAAACTATTTTAGAGAAAAAAAATTCAGGCTATTAGGCTATGTTTGAACCTTATTTTTTTATTTTTTGTTAAAAATGAGCTTTGTAATAATAGTAATTTGGAGAACGTATGGTTAAAAAATAAAAAATGAAATTTAAATTTGGGTACGAAATTTTTTATTTGAAGAATGTGATTAAAAATGATTTTTTGATAATAGAACTCAAAAATGGTGCTTAATTGTTGTCAAAGAGTTGAATGATCATCTACTACAACCTAGTTATAGAACTCTAAAAAAGTTGGCTCCAAAGTACAATTTTGTCTCTGAAGCAAGACAACTCCACAAGTAGACATTTTGATGTTAAAATGTATTGTGGGATAACTACGCTAAGGCATAAATGTTGGCAACTCAAGTTTTAATGCAAAATTTAGATTCTGAAAATTAGGTTCTTATTGTTAAGATTTGAGGTTCCATCTTAAAAGGTCAACCTTATTAAGAGGAGTGGTCCAAGATCTTTATTAATTGCTCTGTGTCAACACCATTTATCGATGTGAGATATATATCCCTTAACACGCTCCCGCAAGATGGTGGCTCATTTGAGCAGACCAATCTTGAAATCAACGTGCTCATTTTAGAGTCTTAACGGAATCGAATCGCTCATTGGAACATAATGGGCTCTGATACCATGTTAAGATTTGGGGTTCCATCTTAAAAGGTCAGCCTTATTAAGAGAAGTAGTCCAAAATCTTTATTAATTGCTCTGTGTCAACATCATTTATCGATGTGGGATATATATCATTTAACACTTATTTGGTAACCATTAAAAAAACCTCATACAGTTCAACCTCGATAAAGTAATACCCTTGGGACGGAAAAAAAATATTCATTTAGCGAGGTTATTTATTTATCGATAAATGAATAAATTATTCATTTATCGATAAATAAATATTTATTATTTTAGAGAGTGCCTTTCAATATAAAATATGTACATTGTATGTGGTAATGAAAATTAAAAGACACTAATAAAAGTATTATTTGAATCTAGAGAAGCTCAAAAGTTTTAGTGAAACTTAATGTCTCTAAAAACTAAGTTCACATACATAGCAAATGAAAAAGTTTAGTCTTTACCTATAAAAGTTAGATGTTTGGCAGACATATTCCAAGCACATACAATATTTTGTTTCCCCTCCAATGTCTTCTCATCATTTGAAAGGAGTAAAAAAATCAACTTTAACCGATAAAGTGAGAAGTGCAATATGTGAGTACAAGAAAGAGAATCCAACTATTAGCCAAAAAGATATGCAAGTATAGGTGCAACAAAGTTTGATTTGACTATTAGTCAATCAACAATATCGAACACTCTCAAAAGGGCGTCGGAATATTTGTCAAATGAGATGAAAAATAGCGATGTTAAAAGGCACAAATCGGCAAAATACCCTGATTTAGAGAAAGTTTTGTATGAGTGGTTTCTTCGAAGGCAAGATAAAATGAACATGTCTGGAGAAATTATTCAAGGAAAAGCAAAAGAACTTTTGTAAAAAATGTATGGTTAAACTAATCCAGAATTCAGCTTTTCTACTGGATGGTTAGAACGTTTCAAGGCAAGACATGGAATCAAATCTTAGCGATGTTTTGGTGAAAGTGGTTCAGTTATCATGGAGAACATTGAAAATGCTTTACCTGAAATACGATCAAAACTAGACCAGTTTTAGTTGAAGGATATTTACAATATGGATGAAACTGGATTATTTTACCGATTGGAAGCTGATCATTCACTTGCTACCAAGCACCTCGAAGGACGCAAAAAAGATAAGGAGAGAATTACTATTATTGTTTGTTGCAATGGTGATGGATCTGACAAAGTACCACTTTAGGTTATTGGTAAGTATACAAATCCTAGATGTTTTAGAAATGTGAACATGAACAATCTTAATTGCAAGTATCGATCCAACAAGAAAGCTTGGATGACTGGTTTGCTTTTTCAAGAATTTTTTGGTTGGTTTGATAAGAGAATAAATGGCAGGAAGGTTATCTTAATAGTAGACAATTTCCCAGCTCATCCAAAGGTAGTTGAAGGCTTGAGAAATGTAGAGTTATTTTTCTTACCTCTTAACACAACGTCTAAGATTCAACCATGTGATGCTGGGATTATTCAAGCATTCAAAGCCCATTATCGTCGTCGTTTTTGGTCTAGCATCTTACAAGGCCTTGAGGTTGAAGTACCAAATCCTTAAAAAATTAATATTTTGAATGCTATTAATTTTGCTAACATGGCTTGGAATTTTGATGTGAAGACAACAACAATTGCAAATTGTTTTCGGCATTGCAAGATTCGATCAGAAGAAAACAATGTTTCCGAACCAGAAGTTGGTGAATTAGATGAAAGTATCCAATGATTAAATGATGTCATCTCTAATTTACGCTATAGAAATGTGATGGATGTTGAACATCTTTTGAACTATCCTAGCGAGAATGATGCAGTTATGGAATCACCTACAGACGAAGAAATTATTCAATCGGTAATGAATAATAATGATGATGAGAATAATCCTGAACCAGATGATAGTAGTGTTGTCTCAAATGTGTCGTCAAAAGAGGTATTTCAAGCAATAGTCACCTTAAGCAACTACTTGCTACAACACGAGCAAAATATTCCGTAAGTTGTGTATGCTCTACAAAAAGTTAAGTATGTGGTTCATTTTGATTTAGGTGAGAAGAATAAACAATCAACTATAAATGCATATTTTCAAAAGGAATGATTATTATATGAGTATTGTTGATTGATTGAAAGATTTTGGTCTATATATATATATATATTTCTTCTCAACGAAATCCAGTAATTATTACTTTACATTTTTATTGGGCCCTTAAGGATTCAATTTTTTTTATTATTTAATGCATTTAGCGAGGTTATTACTTTAGTCCATCGGCCCAAGTCAGGATCGAAAGAAATTATTATATAATCGAGGTTATTACTTTATCGAACGTTACTTTATCAAGGTTTAACTGTATTCATTTTAAACCGAACATTCTCACAATAAAATATTTTTCACACAAACTTAAAATTATTTCATTTTTTTAACCGTACATTCTCAAAAAAATTAATATTCAAAAACTCTTTCACCCCAAAAAGTAGTTGTCAAAATGGGGGCTAGTTATACATATACCAAGTGATAGTTTAACATAGATTTGTACAATTGTTATGATTGAGATTGATGACTGACATAGATTTTATATGAACTTGCAATATATTTTAAGGGAGTTTGCAAATGTCTCCCCATAATCAATTGCAAAAATGATTAATCTATTTGTATATAAATGTACACGTAGATGTTCACATAATGAGTGTGGTGTAAGACCCACGATAGTGTAGCGTGGGCTCCATCTCACTCACATTATGTGAACTTTTATGTGTATATCTAGCATGGCTCTTGTAAAAATAGTCACCTTTTAAAATGTGTTCAAAAATGTCTTTTTTTAGTGCGAGTTGTCCGAAGTACCCTTGTAGATACTTTTTTGAATGCATTTATTGCTCATTAATAAATGTATTTAATGTTAATTAATTTCATGATTTGGCACTTGACTTGTGTTAACGGAAAAAAAAAACTAAGAATATATCTAATATACAATGGATATTACTATTGTTAAAAAAAAATTTATTTCATAACCTTTTGCTTTGCAGATGAGTGAAATTTGTTCTGCCTAAGTTTTTTTACATTTCTTCATTCTAATAACAAGAAGAAAGTAATATTGGATTCATCTTTCATTTTGAGAGGTTAGCATTAACAAATTGTTTAATATTTTTATCTTATAACTTACTATTTTGGAATTGTTAAATAGCATTAACACTATTTTGATTAAGTAT
Source organism: Fraxinus excelsior (assembly GCA_019097785.1). Lineage (NCBI taxonomy): Eukaryota > Viridiplantae > Streptophyta > Magnoliopsida > Lamiales > Oleaceae > Fraxinus > Fraxinus excelsior. The sequence continues at coordinate 27,700,401 of CM032625.1, read as the reverse complement.
AATAATATCCTCCATAAAAAATTTAAATATTTCCTATTTTATAGAGCATTGGGTAAGTTTTTTGTCAAGATTTTGTCATTTGGTAGTTGAGCATTGATGAACATACTTAATACTTCATGAAGAATTTATTTCCATCATACACATAAAATGCTAATTGATCGCGTGCTAACTATGAAGATCGACCGTTCAAATGTCAAACTCGACATTTATTAACTATTGGGACAAAATATTTTAACTGCCTGTCAAACAATTTGCAAATATTCGATATGAGGGTACCTCTTGCATGCTATTAAAGACCAATACATTAATTGTGTCGAATGTTTATCATTTCTATCTCAAATTTTCAAGTATGATTGATAATTTAAGATTCATCGTGTCACATATGCGATAGTTTGTCCATGTAGATGACGAATGGAAGTGCGCGAGAAAACAAAACTACTTCAATCATAGTTTCAAATAATATCACCCTAGAAGGACTTGTCTTACGATTGATGAAGAGACTTCGAATTCATGATCTATGCAATGAAATCCTATTAAAATTCAAAGTCCCGAATATGAATATACTGACAATCGAAGAAACTTCGAATTCATATGAACAACTCTTTGTATTAGTATTCTTAAAATCCATAATCCAACCGTCCACAGTGACGGATGCAAGTTCTCAAGAGCATCCTTTGTTTTGTTGTATCGTTCATCATCTCACATTTTGGATATGATTCCGAATAAATTTATAAAAGTATTATATGCCCGGTAGTTGTATGGGTGGTACCAATAAGCCAAATGGCCTCCAGTTCTACAAATTCACTTCTCCATGGTAGGACTGGCCCATATTGACTTCTGTTGATTTTGCGAACGGTGAAGAAATGGATGCTAGAGCAACGATTTTGGTTATGCAATGAGAAGAAGCAATGTTCCAGCTGCTAGTTAGCTAGACGAGAAGGGAGAGTCCGACGGGGGAACGGCAAACGAAGGCTGGAGCTTTGAAAATATAGGTTTTGATTTTCTTGCTTTTGCAAACAGGAGGGAGAGTAGGGTTAGAAAAATGAGATTTTTTATTGTGAGGAGTGGGGTGGGGTTTGGTGTGATATTTTTCTACTTCTTTGCACTATTTTTAATCTAGCCAAATAAGCTTTAATTAAGGAGATCCAAGTTATTTAAATTTTTTAGAGGGGCAAAAAAGTCCTAAAGTGACAAAAAAATTTATATAATATTAATTATCATTACATCTCATTTATGTTGATGATTTCCGTAATAGACATAAGTAAAATCTTAACTAAAGTCAAACTACAAATATAATTTTCTAATAATTAATCATTTACTAGGTACTTTGCAAGAAATTACCATTGTATCGTCAATCGCCCTTTGTCAAGTTTTGTCGTTTTAATTTTTGTGTTCGGATACAAGTGAAAGATTGTAAAGGACAAAATGTGTATGGCTAGTCAAAAAGAAAATTAAGTCTCCGGGTCTAATATTTATTTATTCATGAATAATGGACATCTCTATTTGTCTACCATGGCTATAAATTAATTGGGAAAATTATTGGCTTTTCATCTTGAATCAAGTTATTGAATTTATTTTCTATACAATGGATGTGATATACAGGGGTGTTAAAAGTGGATGGCTCGGTTCGAACCTGATAAGTGTATTTTATACATTTATTTGTGTCGTTAAACTGAAGCAATTGTCATTACTTTAAATGATTTGAGACTTAATTTTGTATATATTTTGTTTGCTAGGTACATCTCGATGCAAAATCATGGAATTGAAGAAAATGGGTTGAAAATTGGCTAAAGTGGACCTAATCCAAAGTTTGGGGACTAAATCACAAAGTGTTAATAGATTATTCGGACATAGTATCGATTATTGGAGAGATGTTGGAGTCAATTACACGAAATTGGAAGATGAAGGGTCAAGAAAATACAAAGAAAGAATCAAAATAAATAAAGAATGCAATTCGGAGACCAAAGTGCAACAATTGAAAGATTTTTATGCCTACGCGCGCGCGCAGACATAATCTCTCGCGCGCGCATGGGCTTATTTTTTATTTACCGAGAAGGAAACACTTGAACGGCGCGCAGACAAAGAAATACACGGCGCGTGCGCACAGGCCAATTATGGGCCTGAACGGCCCAATTTTCTAATTTTATCCAAATTCTTATAAAAACCAAATTTAACCTACTTTCTAAAGGAGGTGAACGACTCAAAGCATAACAAATCTAAATTTTCACCACAAGGAAGAGTTCAACATAAGATTCAAAGGCGATTATCACAAGAGATTGAAGATTCAATAGTCGGGTTAAAGAGTTACAAAGAAGAAATTGAGTTTTCACTTTCCATTCATTATATATCATTCCGGGTGATATTTTTCCAAATCTTTTTGTGTGATTTCCAGAACATTATGCTAGGCTAATTATTTCTTGTATTGGATGGATGATGAAACTATTTGATTTCTAGTTTTTAATTCAAGACTTGTGATTTTACTTTGATTTTTGCGTTGTGATTCTATATACGTGCTTTTTCATATTGTTTTAATATTTGCGCACCATTATGGCAATAAGTTGCTGAGTCGTAGTGTTAGAAAACTCACGATAAGTAGAACACTGTATGTGGAACACATGATGAATAAATATTAGGAATAATATTTGTGAAGTGTGCGATCTTATGTGATAATCTTATATTTTAATGCATATTCATCATATGAATGTGGACTAGGAATATGATCGTGTCGTGATCAATATATGTTTATTATATATTGGAAAAGAATAATAAATAGAAGGGGAATTATCGGTCGTCACGAATGCAAGGCTTGAAGTAATTATCATAAGTTGAGAATTGAATGCTAGAGTCACTTAGTGGAATCGGAAATTCAATACACTCTTTCACATTTGATTTAAAACCCATAATTTTATAGTTTTCGTAGTTTTAGAGCATAGTTAAATAAAAATCTACCATATCTTGTTATTGTTTCGAATTTAGATATATCAATTGCACTAGAATTAATCCTTATTCCATGTTGGACGATAACTCATTCATCACAATTAATACTTGTACAACGAAACCGTACGCTTGCGGGATTATTTTGCAACAAGTTTTTGGTGCCGTTGCCTGGGAATTAATGGTGTTAATTTTAGTTATTGATATTCTAGATTCATCTCTATTTTTTATTTTGTTTTTGTTTATTTTTGTTGTTGAAGGCTAGTATTACATTGCTTCATTTTCTTTTGTCTTGACTCTGTTCAGGTAAACTTGGTTTATGCAAGCTCTTGACGAAGCTGGTCTAGCCCCAATAGATCACGAAATTGAAAGAACATTCAGAAATCGCAAGAGAGGTCAACGTCAAGCAAGGATAATGACTGATAATTAGAATCAACAACAGAATCAGGCTAATGTTCCAGTTGACAATCAACTACCGCAACCAAATCAATAGTGAGCCATCCAAAATGAAGCTCCCATTTTAGTTGGAGACTATGTCTATCCAATTCCTACTTCAGTGCAACCCGCTGTAGTTTATCCTCCATTTGGACATCCTAATTTTCACCTCAAACCGGAGGTCATAAATCTATTTCAAAATCATCAAGACATCATGTTCTTCGGGAAATTCACAGAGAATCCTCATGAACACATTTCAGCATTTCTCATATTGTGCGAAGTAATCAGTCACGAAGGGATATCGGCAGATACATTCTGAATGAGACTATTCTCTCATACCTTAAAGGAGGCTACAAGGGAATGGTTCCTCTGTTTACCTCCAGGGAGTATATAATCATGGAATGATATGGTTCAAAAGTTCACCATGAAATTCTTCCCACCCTCTCGAGTTCACCAAATCAGGAATGAAATCCACACTTTCAAGCAGAAGGACTTTGAGAGCTATTTTGAAGCATGGGATAGGTTCAAGAATCTATTTAGAAAATGCCCTAGCTTGGATATTCCGAAGCAGGCTAAACAATATCTATTCTATAACGGACTACATCAGGAGTTCAGGAATATGGTAGATGCTTCAACAGGGGGATCAGTGATAAAACTCGATGTAGATGATGCATATGAACTATATGAGAAGATAGCTGAGAATCAATCGATGTGGCCAACTGATAGGAAAGCTCCAAGGAAAATAGCATGGGTACACGACGTGGATACAATGACAGCATTGGTAGCACAGATGGAGGTACTTACACTGAAAAGGATAATCTATCTCAATCAGTCAACATGGTACACCAATCACCGCCTGTATGCGAAGGTTGTGGAGCAGACCACACGACTCCATGTTGCCCATTGGCATCTACACAAGTCTCGCAGCTCGAAGAGATTAGCTATGCACAGAACTTCCCAAGGCAACAAAACAATCCTTACTCCAATACTTACAATCCAGGTTGGAGAAATCATCCTAATTTCTCATGGTCAAACAATCAAGGGCAAGGACAGAGACATGGACAAGGAAGAAACAACCAAAACAGGCCACCAGAGTTCCAACATCATCGACAACAAGAGAAGAAGCAATCATTGGAAGATCTTCTATCTCGGTACATCACAAAAATTGAGACCAACTTTCAGAATCAACAGGCTTTAATCAAGTACTTGGAACAACAAGTAGGTCAGATAGTAGCCGCATTATCAGGCAGAACTCATGGGACTTTGCGTAGCAACATAGAGACTAATCCTAGGGAGCATGTCGAAGTAATCACTACGTGAAGTAGAGTTCAGCTACCGAAGATACATGTGAAGATAACTGACACAGAAAAGGTACATATTTCAGTTGATGAGCATGTAGATGAATCTGACAGAACTATGGAGGAGAATCAAAGTGATGCACTGGAAAGTTTGAAGATAAAAGCAACCAACCCTGTCAAAGCATATGTTCCTCCAATCCCATTTCCACAGAGGCTGCAAAAACATAAGCTCGATAAACAATTCCAGAAATTTTTGGATGTATTCAAGAAGTTGCATATTAACATACCGTTTGCTGAAGCCTTAGCTCAAATGTCGAGCTACGCAAAGTTTATGAAGGATATTCTATCAAACAAGAGGAAGCTAGAAGACAATGAGACAGTCATGCTTACCAAGGAATGCAGCGCAATTCTCCAACATAAGTTGCCACCAAAATTAAAAGATTTAGGGAGTTTTACTATTCCTTGCAATATTGGTAACTTGTACATAGATAAAGCATTGTGTGATTTAGGGGCTAGTATTAATTTAATGCCGTTATCTATTTTCAGGAAGTTAGGTTTAGGGGAAGCAAAGGCCACTACAGTGTCACTGCAAGTGGCTGATAGATCAATCAAGCATCTGAGAGGCATTTGTGAAGACATCTTGGTAAAGGTCGATAAATTTATTTTTCCAGCAGATTTCATTATACTGGATATGGAAGAAGATAAAGATGTTCCGCTCATTTTGGGTCGTCCGTTCTGGCTACGGGAAGATATCTGATTGATGTGCAAAATGGTCAGTTGATATTGAGATTGGATGATGATGAATTGAAAATCAATGTGTTTAAGGCTTTTAAATTTCAGAACGAACCAGATTCATGTATGCGAATTGATGTAATAAAGGAGGCAGTAACAAAGACATTCAGATATGATTATCCTCAGGACCCTCTAGAGGCTTGTTTGGTACAACTCAGAATTTACCATCGGAGAAAGAGGAAGTGGAAGAATGTGCAAAGTACTTAGCAGCCAGACTATCTCTCTTCAAGCAACCATAGCTAGAGCTGGGTAAAGGCCCTACAAAACCTTTACCATCTGTTCAGCAAGCTTCAACCCTTGAACTCAAACAGCTGCCAGCACATCTTCGATATGCGTATTTGGGAGAAAAGAATTCACTTCCGGCAATTATTTCAAATATACTATCAGAATCAGAGGAAGATCAACTGTTAAGGGTGCTTTGGGATTACAAGACAGGGATAGGATGGACCATCTCAGATATAAAAAGGACCAGTCATTCACTTTGCATGCACAAGATACTGATAAAAGATGATTACAGAGCATCAGTTGAACATCAATATAGATTGAATCCTACTATGCATGAAGTGGTGAGGAAAGAGGCTTAAAGCTTTTGGATGCAGGAATCATCTATCCTATATCAGACAGCCATTAAGTCAGCCCAATACAGGTCGTACCGAAAAAAGGAGAGATCGCAGTGATTCCAAATGAAAATAACGAGCTCATTCCCACACGCACAGTCACTGGATGGAGAGTTTACATTGATTACCACAAGCTCAATAATGCAACGACAAAGGATCACTTTCCCCTTCCTTTTATTGATCAGATATTGGAGAGGCTAGCGGGACATGCCTACTACTGCTTTCTAGATGGTTACTCGGGGTACAACCAGATTGCTATAGCACCAGATGATTAGGAGAAAACTACCTTCGCGTGCCCCTATGGCACATTTGCTTATAGAAGAATGTCATTCGGATTATGCAATGCACCGGCCACCTTTCAACGTTGTATGATGTCTATTTTCTCGGACATGGTGGAAAATATAATTGAGGTGTTCATGGATGATTTCTCAATCTTTGGGAAGTCATTTGATGAATATCTTGAACATTTGGGTAGAGTATTGCAGTGGTGTGAAGACACCAACCTTGTGATCAACTGGGAAAAGTGTCATTTCATGGTTCAGGAAGGGATCGTGTTGGGACATTTGATATCGACAAAGGGTATTGAAGTGGACAAAGCTAAAATACAGGTTATCGAGAAACTACCACCTCCGGTAACAGTAAAGGGAGTCAGATGTTTCTTGGGTCATGCTGGGTTCTACCCCGTTTCATCAGAGACTTCTCTAAAATCTCGTAGCCTCTGTGCAATCTATTAGAAAAAGGGGTTCCATTTCAGTTCACCGAGAAATGTTTGAAAGCTTTTAACACTTTAAAGGAAAAATTAGTTTCTACTCCAGTGTTGACTTCTCCAGATTGGGATTATCCGTTTGAGCTTATGTGTGATGCCAGTGATCACGCGGTGGGGGCAATATTGGGTCAATACAAGGAAAAGATATCTCATGTCATTCACTATACCGGTAAGACTTTGGATGCAGCTCAGTTGAATTATACAACTATAGAGAAAGAGCTTTTAGCAGTGGTATTGGCCGTTGACAAATTCAGGTCATATTTGATCGGGTCAAAAGTGATTGTCTACACGGATCACTCAGCCCTGAAGTATCTAATGAGCAAGAAGGATACAAAGTCGAGACTTATTAGATGGATACTGCTATTGCAAGAGTTTGATTTGGAGATCAGAGATAAAAATGGGAGTGAAAACGTGGTTGCAAATCATCTATCTCACCTTGAATCACATGAACCACACCCCACAGATGAGATAAATGAAGTTTTCCCAGATAAGATGCTTTTTCAGATCATCACTACGCCATGGTATGCTGATTATGTCAACTATTTGGCTCGCTCAATCATCCCACTGGATTACTCAAGTCATCAGAAGAATAAATTTTTTAGTGACCTGAAACACTACTTTTGGAATGACCCGTTTCTTTACAGAAGGGGTCTAGATCAGATTATACGCCGTAGTGTGCTTGAAGTATAACAACACCAAATATTGGAATCTTGTCATTCGGCACCATATGGAGGTCATTTTGCAGTAGTCAAGACAGCAGCTAAAGTACTCCAATCGAGTTTTTATTGGCCTACGTTGTTCAAAGATGCACACTATTTGGTGAAAAATTGTGATAAGTGCTAAAGGACCGGAAACATCTCGAGAAGGAATGAGATGCCCTTAAACAGCATTTTGGAGGTCGAAATATTCTGTGTGGGGCATTGACTTCATGGGACCTTTCTCCTCTTCCTATCGTCAACAATACATATTGGTGGCAGTAGATTACGTGTCTAAATGGGTTGAAGTTGTGGTTCTGCCAAATAACGACGGTTGAGTGGTCACTCAATTTCTGAAGAAAAACATTTTCACGAGGTATGGCACCCCAAGAGCGATCATTAGTGATGGTGAAAAACATTTTTGCAACCGCCTATTTGCATCACTGTTGGCTAAATATGGAGTGAAACACCGTGTCTCAACTCCATATCATCCTCAAACTAGGAGGCAAGTGGAAATCTCCAACAGGGAGTTAAAGAAAATTCTCAAGGCAACAGTCACGCAAGGATTAGGCTAGAAAATTGGATGATGTACTATGGGCATACATGACAGCATTTAAAACTCCGATAGCCATGTTTGCATATAGGCTGGTGTTTGGAAATGCATGTCATTTACTGGTTGAGCTCGAGCATAAGGCATATTGGGCCACACACTTCGGGAAAAGGAGTTTGTGGTTGGTTAGCAAGTATTGATGTTTAATTCACGCCTGAGGCTTTTTCCGGGGAAGCTAAAATCTAGGTGGTCGGGTCCGTTTACGGTAGTGGCTGTGTTCCCGCATGGTGCCGTTGAAATAATGTCTCAAGATCAGCAAAGGAAGTTCAAAGTGAATGGACAACGGTTGAAAGCTTACTGAGGAGGTTACTATTCCAGTGATAAAACAACTGTACCACTTGATGCTGCAGATTAATCCGAGCAACGAAGTCGAGATGTGGACTATAAACCAGCGCTTATTGGGAGGCAACCCAATTCTCTTTCTTTTTATTTATTCAGTTTTAATGCATTTGATTATGAATTCTTACTACTTAGGTAGATGCATGCAGAGTCTATATCATTCATCCATTGCAATTGCCATGTTCATTTGAATTTTCACCGAAAATTGCATGAAGTTTGGGGGTTCCATTTTATTTGGGGTTTATGCATGAACTTTTTGTTTTTGTTTTTTTTTTATTTTAAATTTTGACAGATTTTAGGGTGTCTTGTTACTTTTTAAATTTTTAGTTTGAAAAAAAAAATTTAAGCATGCGCGCGCGCACAGGCTTGTATCATCGCACACGCGAGGCTACCCCAAAACAGACCAGGGACTTAAGTCCATAGCCCGTGCGCACGCAGCAACCAAAGCTGTGCTCACACACAGGTTTAACGGGTGGGTTCTTAAAACCCACCCGGTAGACACAACACACATACTCACGGCCCCCTCCCATTTTCACCAAATTCATCCCGTTTTCACCAAGCTTCACGTGGGATTTCAAGATTACATACATTCCACCATCATTCATCCACAATTTCTCATTTCAATCCATAATTTGGTTTAACTTTTAGATTTCGAATTTTATCCTTTTCTTTCTTACATTCTTGCTCATAGTTGGATTTAATTGAGTCGTGTTGGAGTATGGGCTTAGTTAGTTGATAGATTTATGGATTTTTTGTTGATTGTTTGGATTTAACATGAAATCATGGTATACTTTTACCACTTTCAAATTCTTATACATGCCAAGTGTTTGAGAAATTGTCCAATTGACATTTTTTCTTGAATTGTCCATGACTTTTGTATGATAGGTAGAGTATACTCACCTAAACATTCACATGTGGTTGCATCTCTCAATTTTCTTGAATTGAATGAATATCTCGGGACATGCCTCACTTACCCTATGTCTACATATATCCTTATTTGAGTCCCCTCCTTACTGCCTCTTGTTCTTCTCATGAGACGTTCACTTGGCTTATCTAGTGTCGCGATATCATATATGCTTAACTAATGGTCATTTTGTTTTATATAGGTATGCCTCCAAAAAGGAAGACAAACGCTTCTACATCCAAGGGCAAGGAAAGAGTCACGAGATCTTCCGGCACAGTTCGCACACGACTTGATGACGGGGATATGTAATGGTTTAGATCACTTGAGCATAAGGTTCGATTTGAAAATATGGTATCCAAATGGACTGTGTGTCCCGAACGACAAGTTGTGATCGAAGATTTTCCAGGATTTGAGTTGACTCGGCTCATTCATCTACCAGGATGGGAAAAGGTAGTTGGCGAACCTCATACGGTTTATCCTACTATGGTGCACAAGTTTTACGCCAATTTTAATACAGAGTTGGACACTTCGGGGGCTGAACACATGCACTAGACATGGGTACGAGATAAATGGATAATGTTCTCGCCTGAGGTGATTGATGCTTATTATAGATTGACTAGGGATAATGTTGTGCCAGTGCCAATGGATCCATACATGTCGGTTGTTACACATATGCTATATGGGCGAGATGACGTGTGGCCACTTCATGATAATGAATTTGAGTACCGACACCTTACTTACTCTCTTGTAATCTTATATAAGTTCATTACGCACAACATTGATCCGAGCTCGTATCGCACTACATTTAATCATTCCAAGGCCGTTCTATTATATCATCTGGCACGTGGCTTTAAGATTGATTTGGGGTCACTGATTTACACTCATTTGTTTTGTGGCATCAGACCCAGACCCTAGACATACTTTGGTCTGTCCTAGTCTCATTACTGGGTTGTGTCAGACGTCAGGTATCAGACTCCTACCAGGGGAGTTACATGCGAGAAAATCAGTCCCGATTAATGCATTGTCGGCGGCTAAAACATGGCAGTCCATTCTACACGAAAGACGACGATGCGAACAGCAGCAGGATCAAGATTACGACAGGGAGGATGACCACATTCCACCTCATGTACAACCAAATCCAGCTCCTGATATACAGGTTATAAGGCAGTTATTTGCCGGTCTAGCAGAGACTAATAGGACAGTGCAACATATAGAGCAGATGTTGATTGCTTCGCAGGCCAGGGATGACAGGAAGCGTGCTCGGAACACCAGGTTACAGGGAATTGAGCAAGATATCAGCAGATTCTCGACTAAACTATTGACTTTGCAACGAGAGCAGGACCTTATGGGGCGCCGTTTATACAGATGTACCCGGCGTGTAGAGGACATGCATATCAGAAATGAGGCCATATATAGCAGACTAGAGGACATGAATACACGAAGTGAGGCTATGTACAACAACTCAAAGGACACACATCGACATATTGATCAAATGTATAATATGCTGCGAGACCTCTACTCCCGGGCCACTCCTCCACTTCCTAATGAGAATTCGTCTGGATCTGGAGCGTTTTTACCCTATTATCCACCACCTACAGACTGATACCAGGGGAGTACCCGTCTCCTTTGTTTTCTGCCCTTATTTTTCGTGTCCTAATTGCATGATTTTGGACATTGAGGGCAATGTTTATATCTAGTGTGGGGGTGTGTTTTTAGTATACTTTTCATCGATTTTTATGTGTTGTGCTTTTCTGCATGTTTGTGTTTGTGCTTTTCTGTATGTTTAAAAAAATAGTTTATTATTTTTTGTATTTTTGCATGCTTGTATGGGTCGGATAATCTGCTAACGATGATGTATATATTGGAACATAGAGTCGGAATATAAATTATGGATAAGTTATATGTTAAGTTAGTTGGTGCTTATTTATGTAGCATTTGATATTTTTGAGCACGAGATTTATTTTAGCATTGTGAAGGAACAATTTGATTCATATTATTGAATATG